>CM029525.1:8357799-8740446 GCA_017140615.1 Eucalyptus cladocalyx | reverse complement strand
AATTAAGAGGAAGGTTACTATGTGTGCCTTATATGGGGGAACATGCATTGGATTATGATGTGATAGACAAATTGTTGTAATCATGGATGAGAATTGCATTGCCTTTCTCCATGTGTATTTATTACCAATGTTCTAAGAGCTTGGATTAGTTTTGCTACATAATTGATGGGTTCACACTTTGTCTTACATTTGTCTCCCCATGATGTCTCGAAAGCATGTAGAATTTCTGCTGGTGCGTATAGGAAGAGGACATAGAGTTTTCTATCTTATAACCTTAGGCGCTTAGTGCTTGGATGTTCTGCAAATTACACATCAAAAAAGAGCATCTAATGGTGGTATTTGATGATTGGCACGTAATACAATTGGAGCATGTGCATTTGCATGTCAGGAAGCAAGATTGATCTATTCAGTATGGTATTGGTTATGGGGGATGCCACAGTTCTGGATTCTTGTGCAAGTTGATGAGTGTTGTCGATGCAACATAGATTTAGTTCATTTATTGGTCTTGTGAAGTGGATTGATCGTAAGAAGCACATTAGATGAAATTAATGTTAGATGCAAATTGCGCAACCCAAGATCTCCATAACCAACAAGAACATGCATAATCGAGTAGAAAGATTAACGCACCCGGATCCATCGAACATAAAGTGGAAGCAGAAAAATGGATTACCCACATATAAAGGGATCCACGCATCAAGTCTTTCTCCTCTATTGCCCTCCGTATCACCGGCTCCAATGGCGTTCCCTCACATGTAGCGTTAGGTAAACGCCCATTAGGTGAGGATACATGTGAGAATTAGGGTTAGAGGAGAGACTTGAGCACTATTTTAGAGTTTCCAGCAGTCCCTCTCATTACGGGTCGCTCAACTCGCCCACACTAGCTAAATGCCCATATTAGACTAATTAAGAAACATTCTATCTCACCTTAGACAACCTCCCGTTTTTTACGGTAACCGTAAAAACAATAAATTACAATATCAATTAATTTAGTCCACATTAGGAAAACTCTTACATTCTCCCACTTGGACTATATTAATTGAAATCGTACTCAGTATGTGTGCACATTTGGTCCGTGAGATAATTCTTAATAGTCAATCCTATCCCATAAAGTCTTAAACATCGAATCATTGCGGTAACTGCATGTATACACACAGAGCCTTCCATGGTCACGAATGTTCTCAACTTTATTGATATTGATTCAATATGGTAATGTGTCAAATGGATAACATCTCTCATAGAGAGATCCCATTTGTTAGTCATCATTCTCTTACTTTATGTGTCACAAAAACTTGTGCCACTAGAGAATACTTTATGGTTCCAATGAACCCACATATGTCTTGTCCTTATGGTTAACATTTCTTTATGTATCACAAGACATATGCACAAGGCTAATAACCGGATGTCCGGATGCCCCTAGCCTTCACTCAAGGTTTATACAATCCATTGAGACTTTATCATTATGTATTCAACATAATAACAATACATTCAAAAATATTTCATTGAATGCAAAAGTTGATACATATCAAACTGTTACCAAGTGTAACGAACACAGATGAAACATTTATCAGAGTAAAGCCAAAATAGCTCCCACTAAACAACAGTATCCGAAGATACTCCTAAGCCCATGCTAATGTCATGTCACTCAAATATACATGGGCGTAGGCCTTTAGTTAGTGGATCTGCAATCATATCATCTGTGAAAATATATTATATTAAAACGTCATCTTTCTGTACCGTTTGCTTTTGGTCAAAAATTTTGACCACCATATATTTAGACCTATTGAGACCTCTGTAGTAAATAAATAATATTACAAATTTGTTATCTCAATACAACCGTATGGATCTATCCATAAAGTTAAAACGATCAACTTCTTCATGAAGTTCTGGAGCCTAAAAGCCCAAGTAACAGCCTAAAAGAATGTTATTAATACTGCTTACATAGTAGAGATGACATAGAACTTTATTTACTGCACTTTCTATTAACATAAATCTGTATCTTATTATTGATATTATATCATCCTAACAGCCAGCAAAGTTTACATCTAAATACCCTATTAATTGCAAGAATTGAACATGTCAGTAAATTAACATATAATTTCTTGTCTTCTTTAAGTATCTTAAAACTTTCTTGACAGTAACTCAGTGATCATGTCCTGAATTTGACCGATAACTACCTAGAAGTCCCGTCACAAAAACAACATTTAGTCTAGTGCAAATTCGAGCATACATTATACTTTTAAGTACACTGACACAAGGTACACAATTTAATTAGATTTTCTCAATATCTAAATAAGGACAATGTGATAGATTTAGTCCATCACCCTTAACAACAGGAGCAATTCCTGCCTTGCAATAATGTATATTGAATATTTCCAATATACAATCAGCAAATGTCCTCCTGAAAATATAATATAATATGGCAAAAACAATCCTTACAAATCTTAGTATAAATGATATAAGATGTCTCAAGGTCACAACTTGTAAGAAAAATGTTATATACATAAAGTATGAGAAAAATAAATTTACTCCCACTAACCTTGCAGATATTGAATTACTTTGTTCCCAATTGAACAAAATAATAATACTATGAAACTTTAATAATATTGTCTGGAAACTTGCTTAAGACTATAAATTAGAACTTTTTTCAGTCTACACATACAAGTTTACTTAAACATTTATTGCAAAATTCTCCAATTGCACAATATAGATTTTGTATCTATTTGGCATAACTCCATATATAATAAATAAATAAATTATTAATGCAACATTCACTCTGGAAGAATTTTTTAAAGAAATAGAAAGAAATATTTATTTTTCACTATAAACAATCCACCCTCTTTTCGTAGTGAAAACTTTAATTACCAATTTGGCTTTAAATTCACAATCTTTCTTTTGAAATTCTTTTAATTTTGTACGCCAATTTGCAACTAATGAACTTTGTGATCTTTAGACAAGTCAATAAGTTTCCAAACATGTTTCATAGATTGTATATCGCCTTTTATGGCATCTAATCACACACTTGATTGAGGATAAGAAACAACATTTATTTATGTTGCTAAATCAACATGTAGTGGATATTATAGTCATGCTCTCACAAATAGACTATATAGTCTAATGAAATAACTTATCGTCATTCCCTAACAAATCTCCTTAATAAAGTTACCACAACTTTATTCTATACTTGAGAGGTTTAAATAAAAAAATTCATCATAACATATATCAAGAATACATATTATCATAACTATCTGAACCTTGAAAACAAGTTTAATTTATGGTATAGGAGATTTTACAATTGTCTGTACCACAATTGTTTGTATAGGCAAAGACAAAGACACAGTGATCTTCCATCACACTATTATCCTTAATAGTCTAAGAGTAGCTACCTCTACAATTATGTCGAACTGTAGAAATTTTATAGTATATGATTCCATAATTCTTATACATTCTTTAGGGTCATAAAATCAATACCCTTTTGAACAATCTAAGTAAGATACAAAATACCAGATAAATTAGTCTTACTAATCATACTCATCACCATGTTCAATATGGTGCATTTATGCATTTTGAATGAATCTTTTGTTAAGATTTTTAGGCACAGTAATTAAGTTACCACCTCAGAATCTACCAAGTATTTGACAAATGACCCTTTAAGTTATTTCGCATTATCATATTTGCCAAAATACTTATAGCCACTATTAAACCTGACAACATTTTAATCATATACGATATGTATATGTCATTAAGACTTAAACACAATCTTTGCAGATGTGTCCTAATTTCAATATCAGATAAGACATAATTTCAAGCAACTAAGGCTTTAATCATCTTATAACAGTGCAATCCGCATGCAAACCTCTTTTCAAGTGTTCCAGAATGGAATGCTTCATAGACAGTAAGCAAATTCAATTGCTCTTTTCTCAAGTAACAAATCATATATCCACAACTTAAAAATTGAAGTAATAAAAACCTCAATGATGACGGAATTACCATTTACAGAAAATGTGACTGAAAAACAAGCAATATATAATTAGTATTATGTGAGCATTGTGTAACTTGACATACAAGTACACATCCAGAGAGTTACATGTAAAATCACATAATCACCTTTGGGCAGAATACATGACATGCAATTGTACACTCCCCACATGATAAGGGTTATGAGAATATATTATAATCTTTGTGAATTCATCACCTTTGGCATATGAATCATTAGGATCAGTCACTCCTCCACCACACTATCATGTATCTCTCCATGAACTAATACGCAATCACCTCCTTTGGGAGTATGACTACGTATTAGACCATGAGACATCACAATCAAATCATACGAGACGAAATTTCAAACCAATCAAGCGTGCCACTTTGGCGGTCACTACTCAATTGAATCATTGAAATTCTTTCATACCAGGGATATAAACTTTACTCCTCACATACACCATATACGTGTGATTTTAACTTTAGTGATAGAGGCAACATATTACCAAAATCACATATCATGCTAATTATATTGCTTTATCCATAAATAAAAATTAATAATATATATATATAAATATAATACAGAACCCGCGATAGATTCCAATGAGATCATTGATCACAAAGAATACAAGAAACTTCTCATAACAGAGAATAAAACATCTCTTATGCACCCCAATTACATATTACCAGAACAACATAAAAAGAATGCTGATCTATAATATCTCTCACAAATTAACATCAATAGTAATATATGGTACACCAAATCGATAAGCTTGACAGCTGATCCATTATCACTCATGAGTTCATAGGGAAAAAATGACTCAAAAGCCAACAACTGCTTTATTAATCAATTTTAGGTAACAAATATCATTACTTCAACCAGTGGCATATTAATTGAGTCAAACCAGATAACCAAATATCAAAAATTTAACAGTAGATACTATTGCTCTGCAAAAATGTTGCCATACTCCTTAACCATAAAAAATATTCAACTTGATAGATATTAACAAGTGACCATATGAGTTCATGTACAATATGCAATAACTTAATTGACATGCATCACCCACATTCAGCAGATATGTTAATCAGTACAATCAGTTTGGTCACGAGTTCTTAAGACGTCCATCATTAAAAAATTACTAGCGTGTCAAGGAGTATGCTAAAGCAACAAAAATTTCATGATTTTTATTGTTTCTTATTCCATCTCATTAGATATATTCAATTATTTTTATCTCATAATGATTTATAATGATTATGTGATAATATACCTATAACCCAACACTTATATTTCCAAAATCACAGAAAAATACAAGGAAAAATACGTAAAAATTCATTTAAAATACACGTATTTAGGGTTTCGTATGTATTTTCACATCCATAAAATTATCAAACATATAAAATAAATATACCACGAGATATGAAATCACCATACGAGTCCAACGCCGCAAGCCACGCATCGATCGGAGCCTCCACGCGCCCACACGCGTCGCTTGAGTGCGCGGGGCATGGAGCTCACGCGACGGCCTTCGACGCCTTGGCGGCTCCGTGGGCGCGTGGAGGCGCGTGCAGCCTCCTCCGTCTAGCGACGCCACCGACTGTCTTACTCGTTTCGTCGAGCCCAGTCCGGATTTGTGATTTAATTTAATTTTTATTGAACAAAAATTCTCGAAAATCACAAATTAGGGCAAGATTTGTACTAATTAGGGCTAATCCGTACAAATTATGGCAAAAACTTTATGCGTTCAAGTTCTAAGGTTATGGTTGCTCTGATACCACATGTTGATGCAAAATGCGCTATCCCAAGATCTCCATAACTTGAATAAGAACATGCATAATTAAGTAGAAAGATTAACGCATTTTATCCATCGCTTCATGGAAGCGGAAAAAAAGGATTATCCACATATTAAGGGGATCACGCATCGTGTCTTCTCCTCTATTGCCCTCCGTATCATTGGCTCAATGAGGCGGCCCCCTCACGTGTAGCCTTAGGTAAACGCCCTTAGATGAGAATGACATGTGAAATTGGGTTAGATGAGAGAAGACTATTTATAGTAGCTTTTCAGCCAGTCCCCTCTCATTACGGGCCAAACCAACTCAGCCCACACTAGTCAGCCCATATTAGACTAATTAAGAAACATTCTATCTCACCTTAGATCAACCCTGTTTTACGGTAACTGTAAAAACAGTAAATTACAATATCAATTAATTTAGTTTACATTAGGAAAACTCTACAGGATTATGGCATCTTCTTTCTCTTACATCAATTTTCTGTTCATTATTACGGCCTTTTTTAAATCCTTTTTGTGGAGGTGAGTCTAGGTAGATAGGTGTTACTAGGTGAGGCTCTTCTTACAGGTGTGACAAATGGCTTGAAAGAAGGGCATAAAGACACAAATTTATTTGTTGTTACCAGTCAATTGGGATTGTCAGACTGATGTTGGAGATCGAACTATCAATATAGAAAATGCAAAGAAAGCCTTCAAGCCTCTAGGAACTTGTTCATCCATAAGGAATTTAAATGTGAAAGAAAGGAATCACTCAAATGAGTTGAACCTTGAGCTACGATACCAATATTTTGATGCGTGATGGGGTGAGTGATTCTAGAATGGATTTTCCGAGAGGATTTTTGTGGTTAAGTGTATGGAGTAGTGTATACGAGAGGAAACGAAAAAAATAAGAAAAAGATAAAAACGATCTCCTCCCCGAGGTATGAAGGCCTAGCCACCAACCGAGGATGAGGATCGAATCTCTGACTCACCACCAAGGCCTAAAGATTCCACCAGCCAAGGATAAAGGACTTCGGGATAGGAGAAGCTCACCACCAAGGCCTAAAGATTCCACCGGCCAAGGATAAATGGCTTTTGGCTGGTGACCTAGGAGTGATCTACGCTCCAAGGACAAAGAAACCGAAAGGACTTATCCACTTCCAAAGGAATTCACTCAAGCAGAGGAAAATCTCACCCATTTTCATTCCCTTGAAATCCGTGTCCCTTACATCGGATAGTTTTCCCCTCTTTATCGGAGGGTTTTAGTGTTAATACATATTAAAAACGGACCTTAATGGCCTAGACACCAAACCTTAATACATATTAAAAACGGACCTTAATAGCCTAAAATGAAACATTAATACATAAAAAAAACAGAACTTAATAGCCTAGAAACTGAAACCTTCGACTCTTGGACTGCATAACAATAAAGACACATGATAAACATAATAAAAGCCGTATTAACACAGGAATTAAATGCCTTTAATCTTCGGCCTTCCATGATCACTTGAACCTTCAAATTCGAGCTCCTCCTTGACAAAATAATCTCTTCGAAACTTCATCAACCGGTCATTCAAGACATTTAGAATGGTCTCCCATTGATAGTTATCGATATGCCTAGAAAGGGAAATACCGATAAGTAATTGACATTATTCATCGAAAATGATCCATCGAAGCACATAATGCCTAATTTCTCACTTGGCTTGGATAAACATCGATGGTTCCGAGTTGGTGGATGGAGCTACGTTGAGTTCATTCCCTTGATTGAGCCATTGGAGCTTGTATGGTTGAGGATGTTTCGTTGTCTGAAGCTTCAACTTGTCGACAAGAGTTGTCGAGGCAACATCGGTGCAGCTCCCACCATCGATGATCACCGAACACACCTTTCCATTAATTTTGCAACGCGTGTGAAATATATTCTCCCTTTGCTCTTTATTGGGAGAAACTTCAGCATGCAATGCTCTTGGATGATCAACAGGCTTTCTCCACAACTTCTTCTTCCCGATCAGATTGGGAAATATTTTGGTCTTCATTGTCATCGCCTCTTTGAAGCGCCGAATTGATCTCCTCAATTTCTTGAAGAGCCAAACTCTCCGATTTGGACAATTTGCTTGATGCCCAAAGCCATGGCACTAAAGCATTTCCTTGCATCACCTTCAAACTTCTTTTGGACTTCTTTGGAAGGCTTTGCATTCTTTCCCTTGCCTGCGTCCTTCGTCGTGAACTCTCGCCCTTGCTTGAGGAAGCACCCTTAACAGGATGTCGCCCTTTGTCGAGGTTCGGAGGAAAGCCTCTTGCTCTTCAATTGTTTTTCCACTTTTATGGCTAACTTGCATCGTCTTCAAAGGACCACTACGGTTTGAAGTTCAACCCTATCGGCAATTTCTCGATTCATGCCGCCAAGAAACGAAAGCGATGGTTGCTCAGGAACTTCTGGAACTTCACTCCTCATTTTGAGTTGTTCAAACTCACGAATGTATTCTTCAACGCTCATCCCATGTTGTTTTTGGGAGTTCGTTTGAGGAAAGAGATCTTCCTTATAGCTGTCGTAACAAGAACCTCTTCTTCATCAACTTCTTGAGTTTTTCCCAAGACTTGATCCGGCCTTCCTTCCCTTGCTCGTTGATGCTTTAGATTCTCCATCTCATAGAGAAGCATATTTGGTCAACCTTAGGATAGCAACCTTACATTTCTTCTCATCCGAATAGGATTTGAATTCAAAATTCGTTCGGTTTTGGTAGCCAATCTACAAAGTCATCGGGATTAAGATTACCGTCAAACTCGGGGACCTCACTTTAAAATGTCTTTTCATCCTCCTTATGCCTCCTCTCTCTCAGGTTTCGTCTTGTTGGAGATTCGGGAATCGCTAGAGTGCAGAATCGTTCGGTTGTCTCCAGTGGACTCGGAATCGACATCGAATTTTGACGAGATTCGAGAATCGTCACTTGCCGATGCCGCTCATTGGGACGCCTTGCTGGTTGTCCTTGTCTCGCCGGATTCTCTAGAAGATCGAGGACTCGCTCCATTTGTTGTCGAAGATTTTGGATTGCACGATCTACTTCCATTGTGCGCTTGCCCCAAAGTCAAGCCTCTAGGAACTTGTTCATCCATAAGGAATTTGTAACGAAAGAAAGAAAGGAATCACTCAAATGAGTTGAACCTTGAGCTCGATACCAATATTTTGATGCGTGATGGGGTGAGTGATTCTAGAATGGATTTTCCAGTAGGGGATTTTTGTGGTTAAGTGTATGGAGTAGTGTATACGAGGAAGAAAACGAAAAAAAGTAAGAAAAGATAAAATGATCTCCTCCCAAGGTATGAAGGCATCGCCACCAACCGAGGATGAGGATCGAGATCTACGAAGCTCACCACCAAGGCCTAAAGATTCCACCAGCCAAGGATAAAGGACTTTTGGATAGATGAAGCTCACCACCAAGGCCCTAAAGATTCCACCGGCCAAGGATAAATGGCTTCTTGGCTCACCTAGAGTGATCTACGCTCCAGGATAAAGAAAACCGAAAGGACTTATCCACTCTCCAAAGGAATTCACTCAAGCGAGTAAGGAAAATCTCACCATTTTCATTCATGAAATCCGTGTCCCTTACATCGGATAGTTTCCCCTCTTTATCGGAGGGTTTTAGTGTTAATACATATAAAAACGGACCTTAATAGCCTAGACACCGAAACCTTAATACATATTAAAAACAACCTTAATAGCCTAGAACCGAAACATTAATACGTATTAAAAACAGAACTTAATAGCCTAGAAAACCGAAACCTTCGACTCTCGGACCGCATAACAATAAAGACACATGATAACATAATAAAGCCTTATTAACACAGAATTAAATGCCTTTAATCTTCGGCCTTCCGCATTCTTGAACCTTCAAATTCGAGCTCCTCCTTGACCAGAAAATAATCCTTTCGAAACTTCATCAACCGGTCATTCAAGACATTTAGAATGGTCTCCCATTGATAGTTATCGATATACCACAAAGTACCGATAAGTAATTGACATTATTCATTGAAAATGATCCATCGAAGCACATAATGCCTAATTTCTCACTTGGCTTGGATAAACATCGATGGTTCCGAGTTGGTGGATGGAGCTACGTTGAGTTCATTCCCTTGATTGAGCCATTGGAGCTTGTATGGTTGAGGATGTTTCGTTGTCTGAAGCTTCAACTTGTCGACAAAGTTGTCGAGGCAACATCGGTACGCTCCCCACCATCGATGATCACCGAACACACCTTTCCATTAATAGTGCAACGCGTGTGAAATATATTCTCCATTTGCTCTTTATTAGGAGAAACTTCAACATGCAATGCTCTTGGATGATCAACGCTTTCTCCACAACTTCTTCTTCCCGATCGCATTGGGAAATATTTTGGTCTTCATTGTCATCGCCTCTTGAAGCGCCGAATTGATCTCCTCAATTTCTTGAAGAGTCATAACTCTCCGATTTGGACAATTTGCTTGATGCCCAAAGCCATGGCACTTAAAGCGAGTTCCTTGCATCACCTTCAAACTTCTTTTGGACTTCTTTGGGAAGGCTCGCATTCTTTCCTTGCCTGTGTCCTTCGTCGACGAACTCTCGCCTTGCTTGAGGAAGCACCCTTAACATAGGATGTCGCCTTTGTCGAGGTTCGGGAGGAAAGCCTCTTGCTCTTCAATTGTTTTTCCACTTTTATGGCTAACTTGCATACGTCTTCAAAGGACCCGACGGGTTGAAGTTCAACCCTATCGGCAATTTCTCGATTCATGCCGCCAAGAAAACGAGCGATGGTTGCTCGGGAACTTCCGAACTTCACTCTCATTTTGAGTTGTTCAAACTCACGAATGTATTCTTCAACGCTCATCCCATGTTGTCTTAGGGAGTTCCGTTTGAGGAAGAGATCTTCCTTATAGTTGTCGGGCAAGAACCTCTTCTTCATCAACTTCTTGAGTTTTTCCCAAGACTTGATTCGGCCTTTTCCTTCCCTTGCTCGTTGATGCTTTAGATTCTCCCACCATAGAAGAAGCATATTTGGTCAACCTTAGGATAGCAACCTTACATTTCTTCTCATCGAATAGGATTTGAATTCAAAAATTCGTTTGGTTTTGTGTAGCCAATCTACAAAGTCATCGGGATTAAGATTACCGTGAAACTCCTAGGACCTCCACTTTAATGTCTCTTTCATCCTCCTTATGCCTCCCTCTCCGTCTTCGTCTTCGAATTGGATTCGAATCGCTAGAGTGCGTAATCGTTCGGTTGTCTCCATTGGACTCGGAATCGACATCGAATTTGGACGAGATTCGAGACCGTCCACTTGCCGATGCCGCTCATTGGGACGCCTTGCCGGTTGTCCTTGTCTCGCCGGGATTCTCTAGAAATCGAGGACTCGCTCCCATTTGTTGTTGAAGATTTTGGATTGCACGATCTCGCCTTCCATTGTGCGCTTGCCCAAAGTCAAGCCTTTAGGAACTTGTTCATCCATAAGGAATTTGTAACGAAAGAAAGAAAGGAATCACTCAAATGAGTTGAACCTTTAGCTCGATACCAATATTTTGATGCGTGATAGGGTGAGTGATTCTAGAATGGATTTTTCGGAGATTTTTGTGGTTAAGTGTATGGAGTAGTGTATACGAGGAAGGAAACGAAAAGAAATAAGAAAGATAAAACGATCTCCTCCCAAGGTATGAAGGCCTCGCCACCAACCGAGGATGAGGATCGAGATCTACGAAGCTCACCACCAAGGCCTAAAGATTCCACCAGCCAAGGATAAAGGATTTCGGGATAGGAGAAGCTCACCACAAGGCCTAAAGATTCCACCGGCCAAGGATAAAGGGCTTCTTGGTTCACCACCTAGGAGTGATCTACGCTCCAAGGATAAAAGAAAAGGACTTATCCACTCTCCAAAGGAATTCACTCAAGCAGAGGAAAATCTCACCATTTTCATTCATAAAATCCGTGTCCCTTACATCGGATAGTTTTCCCTCTTTTATGAGGGTTTTAGTGTTAATACATATTAAAAACGGACCTTAATAGCCTAGACACCGAAACCTTAATACATATTAAAAACAAACCTTAATAGCCTAGAAAACCGAAACATTAATACATATTAAAAACATAACTTAATAGCCTAGAAACCGAAACCTTCGACTCTTGACGGCATAACAATAATAACATAATAAAAGCCTTTATTAACACAGAATTAAATGCCTTTAATCTTCTGGCCTTCGCATTCTTGAACCTTCAAATTCGTGTTCCTCCCTTTGACCAGAAAATAATCCTTCCGAAACTTCATCAACTGGTCATTCAAGACATTTAGAATGGTCTCCATTGATAGTTATCGATATGCCACAAAGTACCGATAAGTAATTGACATTATTCATCGAAATGATCCATCGAAGCACATAATGCCCAATTTCTCTCTTGGCTTGGATAAACATCGATGGTTCCGAGTCGGTGGATGAAGCTACATTGATGCTCCCGCATCGTGGGTGCCCTCACCCGGACCTGGGCCCGAGGGCCACCCGCCCAATGCGGCGCGAGGGCAGCCCTAACTAGCCCAGCCAACCTTCGCCGACGAGCTTCCCTCCATTGGCTTTGCCATGGTTGAGAGAAAAAGAAAAATAAAAATAAAAGGAAAAATAAAAAGAAGAAGACAAAAATGTCTTTGGTGGGGGTAAATGTGTTTTGCAAAATTTAGGGTTTTTAACGTAAAAAAAAAATCGTAGGTAAATTTTTCGCTTTTTGACAAAGTTTGAGGTTTTCTTTTTTTCTATAAAAAAATGGAAACTTTGAGACTTTGCGACTAAAAAAAAGAGAATTGTCACTTGTCCAAGGTCAACATGATAACATATCACAAATATACCAATTTAAAGGTTCTTTATAGTAAGAAAAAAGATAGATATCTCAACTATGTGGTTGCAAAATTTATTTTGATTGGAAAAATTGTCAAAAAATTCAAAACCCATTATACTTTTTGTTAATTCAACTCTAACTTTTTTAAGTTTGCTAATTCAATCTTAGATATTTTCATTTTTTGCTAATTAAATCGTTGTCTAGTTAATTTTGATTGAAATTTGCTAATATAGACACTGGGTGTGTCACGTGACACCGCCATTACTTACATTGATAATTTAATAATATTTTAATGTATTTTTAAAAAAATTTATGAACATTTTTTTTTTTCTGATTTTTTTCTTTATTCTTTTCTTTTTTCTTTCGTCTTCCTTTTTTGTTGTTGGCCAGTCAGCCGGGCTCGCCTGCCTAAGGCGACGCAGGCCAGGTGAGGGCGAGCCCTCTTGGCGAGGCGAGACCAAGGTCAGCCTCACCCAACTAGATCTGGCGAGGCCGACACTCGCCTGGGCAAGGCCCGCCCTCGCCAAGGCTAGGGTAGCCTCCCTGATCTATGCGAGGGTCGAGCTCGTCGGGCCTCGCCCGTGACAGGGAGGCCAGCCCAACGGCCATGGCCGGTGGAGGGGCTTTGTCTCTTTTCTTGCCGTGGCTTACTCTCTCTCTCTCTCTCTCTCTCTCTCTGCGCTTGCGGACATCGATGAGCGCCGAATCGTTGGTGAGCGTGAATCCTTGATTTTGTCCTCTTGCTTGTCCTCTCTCTTTCGATGTTCCCTCCTCCTTCCTTTCCCCATGGCCGAAACCCTAGCCCTGCGTCCAGAGCCGGCCAAGGAGGCCGATGCGGGCGCGAAGCTCGGCAATGCCGGAGGGGCGAGGGTGGAGATCGACACGTCGGTCCCGTTCGAGTTCGTCAAAGAGGCGGTGAGCCGGTTTGACGGGATCGGTTTCTAGAGACTCTCTCGTCTTCTCAAGTCCCCTGAAACTCAGGTCCCCTGCTCTCCTCTCAATTTGTGTGCGCGCGCTTACTTTGAGCTTGATTTGGGAAAGTGAGAACTTCATGATCTTAGAGTCAAAATTAATTAAAACCTTCAACTTGAGAGTGAAACTAGACCGAAGAACTTTCCAACCATACCTCCTCTACTTTAATAAAAGGCTATATTCATCCCTTAGGTAGCTCTAGAATTGGATGTGAGGGATCAGAAGAAGCCTTGGGAGTTGGGGAGAGAGTCCCATAATAAAAAGAAAAATTATTATGGAGAGTGGCTGGTCGAAAGAGAGGGAAAGGGAGAGCTTCTAGGAAAAAACAAAGAAAAGTTGAGCCAAACTGCTAATGAGAAAATAAACTAGGACACTGATAGATGAAATTTATGGGAGACAAATGGACAAGCATGGTCCACGAGTTGAGTTTTGAAGGCTTACAAAAATCTTGGCGAGCAGTCTGTTTTGCAGGTCTTTCTTGGCCAAGAACCACGACAGCAGCTAGTAAGTAAGACAAAGATCTCAGCTAAGTTATTATAAGATTTTAAGGAGTAAAATTGAGATAGAGCCGTGTCTTGGTTGCTGGTCTAAACTGTAGCCTGATTCACTTTTGCTGTGAATCAGGTGTATGGTAGGTTAATGTATCCTACTTTTTTGGGCTGTCTTAAGTTGTTTGTGTGTAACAAGTTGCTGGTGTCTACTGTGTGTGTGTGAGTTGTAATGTGTACCGTGTTAAGGGAGAGAGGAGCATGCTTAGGAGTATTCTGTTAGTGCGTGGTTACTGATGATGGTTTTCATGAGTTGTGTGTGTTAATTGTGAGCATTGAAAATTGGTACTGGAAGCATGTGAGCTGGATGCGCATTATGTGTGCACTGTAATTTGTGAGATGTGCATGTGTGGAGCGATGGCTTTGTGATGTTGCTGCACAATTGAATGTGCTGGTGCGAGTTGAATGAGGGTGTTGCTTGTGCTGTGTGCTTTGTTAGGCACGAGCTGGTGTAGAACTGAGTGAACTGCAGGTATGGATATGCATGAGTTGTGTGTATGCTGTCAGTGTGGTGTGTGTGCTGGAGATGTAAAAATGCTTGTGCTGTGTAGGAGCTTCAAATGCTGACTGTGGACATGTGTGATGTTCATGAGTGAGCTTGAGTCTGTTGGTGGATGTGTGTGTGATGTTCATGAGCGAGCTGTGAGTCTGTTGGTTGTGCTGCGTAAGCCAGTGCAAGGATTAGCAAGGCTAAGGAGAGGGCCATAAGCTGCAAGTTGCAGCAGCTCCATGAGCTGCAAATTGCAGTAGCTAGGGCTGCAAATTACGATCTTTCTGCCTGTGACTTGCACCTCTCCAAGAGCTCAACCAGTCTCTCTTGTAAGCTCCTGAACAAAAGAGAAATGATTTTGGTTCATTCCCTACGTAACTAATACCACTGGTTCTCATTGTTGTGGTTGGTTAGACGAGCCTAGTTTCAACAATACATCATTAATGGAATTTATGGCCATCGATTTGACCAAGTCAGACAAATGACTCACAATGTACTTAGTCATCTCATTCCGCTACTCCTCAAGCATATATTCTCATGGCTAATACCATATTAAGATTTGGTGCAACCTCTCTCGACTAGGCCTTAGTTAGATGCCTCGGAATCCACTTCTTCCTATTGATCTACAGGAAGATTTAGAATGTACAGGAACATCACCAGTCTATGGAACTAGGTCAATTTGCTGGCAACATTATTGGCCTCCTCTTGATTCCTAGTTCTCACCATCACAATCTCTTCAAACCCAACAAGAAGTCCCACTGAACATACTAAAAGATGTTTTGCCACAAAGTGATTTTTTTTTTTTTTTTTTTTTTTTTTTTTTTTGTGACGGAAGCGGCTTGCGCCGACAAACACCGTAACACTCGAGCGACACGTGCTAGCCACCACACACGTGCTACTGCGGTAAGTCACCTGCTGGCTTCGCCAACCTCGCCGCAGGGAGCTTAACGCTCGACCTCTCAGGGAGAAGGAGCACCTACCTAGCGAGCCACCCCGGCGGGTGGTAAGTTTCTTTCTATCGAGAATGGTCCAAAATCAACGTAGGTTTAAAGAAAGGGTCTTTTATTAATTTTTGGATATTAATGCTTTTTTTTTTTTTTTTGACCCGAGGAACTCGCATAGCCGAAATGTTTGCCGATAAGTAAACCTTGGGAGGCACGTAGGAAACCACCACTCACGCACCTCTAAGTCTCCAAATGATCCACCCGCCTCTCGCAACTCCAGATCTCCGATCTCCGCGTAGAGGTCTTGGAACCTACCGGCGGAGCCACCACGGTAGGTGGTTTTGGATATGAATGTTAAATGACAAGAAATTTACAAAATGCAAATACTAGAAACAATCACTACCAATAATATAAATTGACCACTTTACCAAAAAATAATAATAATATAAATTGATCAAAAAGTGTAAATTTACAAGAAATGAGGTGAACAATTATGGGTGAACATGATCCGAATGAGTGATTCCTAACCTAAAACTAGAAATCGCCTACTAAAGACCGGTTCCAAAAAATTGTAACCACAAACCACCCATCGGTTTCGTGGATCCACACGAACCGGACTCTTGATCCGATTTAGTTCTTAGTATATCCATGAAACCGGTCTCATCAAAGATCAACCAAATATCTCAATCCTTTACCGTAAAGTCTATACCATAAACAATCTCATCAAGCATTGAGTATACATAATAATAGTGTCCATTTATTGTTACAACATATAACAACTAAAATCAAAATTCCTATCTATTTTGTGGTGAAATCGAAAGTAGAATAGAAATAAGTATGTGGAACCAATCTTAAGCAAAATAAAAAATTATGAGCCAACGTTCTTGATAAGAACAAAATGAAATGAAAAAAACTACTATAACAACTAGAAACCAAATGCAACTAGAAATCAAATCATTATGCTGAAAATGAAAGAAACTAAAAATCAAATTAAAAGTCAAAAACCAAATTAATAATATATTAATTTTATATTTAAAATGAATATATCGATTCCAAAATCAACCAATACCCACCCATTAGGAACCATCTATTTTGGACCGATCCAGGTTCCAGTCTGTCCGAGAATCTCATTCTTTTGTACACACCTAAAAACAATATGTGATCTTTGATTGTGCAACCCTCGCGCTGCTAGCTAAGTAATACCTCTTAGATACTTTCATTAGCTCATCAATCAATTCCTACTAGGGGTGTGCAACCGGACCGGGTTTACCCGGTTCCCGGTCCCGACCCACCCGGAAACAGTTTGGCAACCGGTCTGATTAAAACCGGTCCGAGAACCGATTCCCAAAACTCGTAGACCGTGTTTAAACCGATCCGAGAACCGGTTCCGAGGGATTACCCACCGGAAACCGGATCGACTAGACCGGTTTGGGAACCGGTTGGAGAACCGATTTTACGCCATCCCAAAACGCAAAACTCTAATTTTATTCTTACTTTCTATCTTTACCCGCAAACGCGAGAGAACCGAGACTTCCCTAAGCTCCTCCCGAAATCGCGAAGCCGACGCCACCTCTACCGCTCTCGTCGCATCCCTCACACTCGCACCACTGCTGCCGTTCCCCTCCCGAAATCGCGAAGCTGCTGACCCTCGCCAAGCTCGCACCCGAGCACCGACGCTACCTCCGTTCAATCTCGACGTTCCACCTGTTGCTGTTGCCTCGCCGACGCCCCTGACCCGCAAGTCTCACCGCGCACCGTTTCCCGAGCTCCCCACCGATGATCTAGTGCCACCCCCTTCGCGGCCGCTGGGCCGCCTCGTTGCTCCGCCCGAGCCCCGTTCTTGACGTCTGCTAGTTCACTCACCACCTTTGGGTGCCACCACCGTGCGACCGGACGCCAAAAGCCGCCCAGTTCTTGCCGCGATTCCGTCCTCGCCCGTCCATCCGAGCCCCTTGCACCACCACCTCCCCCGTGGGTCCTCCTCTACTCGACGCTCGACGGATCTTCTCTAACGCCCAATAGATCTACTCCGAGCCTACTCCCAAGTGACGCCCCTACCGCCGAAAAACGCCCTTGCCTTTGCCGGGCGAGCACTCCGCCGCCGAGGTTGCCCTCAACTCCCTCTCCTCCCATGGCCCTTCTCACTCCCTCGCCACTCGTATCCCGGTGAGCTCCCCCGACCACCCATGTTTCTTTCTTTCTTTTCTCCTTTTTTTTTTTGTTTGGCGAAAAACGCCGCGCTCGAGTTTCTATTTCTCGACTCCATCGCTTCGATCGAGAGATTTCGAGGATCATGGCTTGTGATCGGTGGTCAATGCCACGAATTTCAGCGGCTAGTTGTTGTTGGGTTTCGCTATTGAGAGTAGTTGTCGATCAACTTATCTTTTGTTCCGTCCGATTGCTCTAGAATCTAGAACATAAAGCTGATATTGATTTGTGGATTCAATTTTCTCTTCACTCGTGCGTTGCCATTAATTTTGCTTTTAGAATAGGGATGTGATTACTCGGAAAAGTTGGTTTTAGGTTCGTGACTGATGATTGATGTTAGACTGTTGTTTGGACTTCTGCTTTCATTTCTAGTGGTTTATGGCTTATTATAGCACATAATAATCTAGGTTTTGTGATGAAATTAGTGAACTTAGGACATAATACCTTTTCGATACAAAATAGGTTGGATTCTACCATGAAGAAGCATCGGCAACTCTGAACGTGGCACCTTTGAACCAACATTTTGACAAGGGCTGGATATCCCACGTGCAGCTGAAGGCAACTTTGTTCTATGCAGAAGCATGCTATAGATATGGTTTAGAACTGCATGAGAAAGGAGATCGCTGAGGAGATTGTAAGGCTGAGTAGTGTGATTAGTACTTTATCAGAGGCCAAGAAATCTAGAGTCTAGATCGTTGTTGCTAATCTCATTTCCTATTGATTGCCACGATTTTAGCCGTGCTGTGTATGCTAGCTTCGATTTCCCTGCTAGTCGGTTTAGGCGTGCGTAGGTCAAAATAAGAAGTCGGTTCAGGCGTGTGTAGGTCAAAATAAGAGTTGAAATCCAGTGACGTATTTATGCTGATCGAGATTGTAAACGCTTTATTTTACATGAGTGATGTACATCAATTTTTGCAAAATAGGTTTCAATATAAACAGGGTTGACCCTATTCTCGGACCGGAAAAACAGGGTGGGTCGAGAACAGGATCCAATGCAAACATGGTCGGGTACAAGGTCTAAAAAAAGAAGAGAATCGGTGACCCTATTCCCGGACCGAAAAAACAGGGTGGGTCGAGAATGATCCAATGCAAACATGGTCGGATACAGGGTCTAAAAAAAGAAGAGAACCGGTTATAACAGGGTCAAGGTCGGAAACAAGTGTCAAAAAAGAGAACCGATTATAACGGGGTCGGAAAACAAGATCTAAAAAAGAGAACCGATTATAACGGGGTGAATGCAGTCCCAGTTCTAAACCTTACCCACCCTGGACCCGATCACCCCTGATTCCTACATCATATCATGCATTTCATCATATCTCATCAAAATCTCAAGAAAAAAGTAAAAAGCCAAAATTGGAAGACAAAAAAGAGATAGATTATTTTCCTTTTTTTGGGTCGGCCAAAACACAAGAGACAGGTTTGCATAGCCAATCAGACAATGGTGTGGTCTCTGCAGTCTCACAAAATCTCTAAATCTCTCTCACATGAATTGACAGGGACCGTCGCGTGGTGGGTACGCATGAAGTAATCTTCGCTCCTCCAACGGCAAGACATTGCAGCCCCTTACCGACACCATCGCAATTGCACAACCAACCAAGCTAATTACATTAATTTGAAATTCAGCAATAATCCCATATGAAAACACGGCTAATTAAGTTATAAAAAAAGATCTAATCCCACAATTACCCACAGATCATCTCCGGCTATTCCCGATCCATTCCTCCGACATCTGGAATCGAAATCGTGCTTCAACCGCCAGTCCGGCCCTCCCCATCCTCCTCCTCCTCCTCCTCCTCCTCCTCCTCGAAGGCCGACACCGGGAAAGACCGCGAGAGCCCGGTCGGGTTCGCGAAGGCTACCTTGGCCGGGTCGTTCCGGTCTATGTAGATGTCGGAGATGGTGACCCAGAACAGGAGCTCCTTGCTCTTGACCCCGGTGAGCCGCTTCATCCGGCGGTCCCCGACGAAGGCGGTGATCTCGGCGTCGTAGGAGACGCTGCGGGAGACGGCGCGGAAGCGGTGGACCTTGGGCTTGCGCTGCTGAACCCAGACGAAACCGGTGGAGCTGTTGTAGCCGACCTCGACGATGTCATCCAGGGGGAGAAGGCCCTTGGGGAGGTTGATCGCGGAGAGGAGCTCGCGGGACTTGAGCTTGCACAGAGAGTCCCCTTTGTAGACCTCGGCGTTGTCCCGATGCGTCGCTATGAGCTCGGTCGTCATTTCCTTTTCCTTTTTTCGGCTTGCCTTGGAAAGTCCAGATCTGCTCTCTTTCTTTTGCTATTTGAGAGAGAGAGAGAGAGAGAGAGAGAGAGAGGAGAAACAACGGAGGAGGGGTTCTTATACTCGTTCGGATTTAATGGTCCGGATTTTGGATTAAGATAAAATAAGATAAGAATGAATAAAAAATCCTCAAAACATGTTACGAATCGTTAAAAATCCCATCTCATATTTGGTACAATCCAATTTATGATAAAAATATTAGAAAATTTTATTTGTCCAATAAAATCTTCGACGTTATCTAGAATTCACCACTTTAGCTCCCTCCATAGCATCTCAAATCCCCTCTCTACTTTCTTCCGATCCTTTCCTTCACCGCCAGTTTCGTCGGATCCACCGTCATCTCCACCTCCAAACTGGCATGGAGGTGAAGGGTGACGATGGGGTGGTGGACACCATGCACGAAGCTCAAGTGCCACTTGATGTCGAAGCCAACAATCTAGGATAGTGAGGGGCAAAAAGGAGGTGGATGGCGGCACTGAGTGACAAGGGCGGACACACCTATGTTGTGGACGACGAGATTCTTCATGGCGCAGACGATTCTTAACGAAGGAACATATCATGTGACAAATTAATGAATCATGTCATTTCGAAACACAAGCAAGAACTGCCGAATTCAAGGTGGCTAAATAAGTGGTTCACTGACCTAAAAAGGTGAAAGGCTCTTGATTCTGCAGAAAAGATTAGTAGCCGGTCAGAAGCTAAATTTAGAGATGGGTATGAGGCGGGGCGGCAATGGAGTTGGGGATCACATTCCCCTCCCGACCCCGTGGATGAAAATCTTGCCCCGGCCTTCACTAAGACAATGGAGCACCACTCTAGACTTATAAGCTTCTGCCCAGAAAGAACTAAATATCTCTTTCGTAATGGTCATTTGACATTTTTCTTATGTTTACTTTTCAAGAATGATATCTCAGGCGACTTTAGGAAAGAATGGTTGGTTTTATAGAGTTAAACAAGTTCCAACTTTCACGAGTTAGATGTTGCGGGACAATGTGAACAAGTTGCTTACCTGAAGAACTTTCTCACTTTGTATCTCTTATAAAAGCAAGGTATTTTTATCATACTTTCATTTACCACAAATATATAAATAATATCAAAGACAACATATTTCTTCAAAGAATATACACGGGACAGGGGCGGGACCTAGACCAGCCAGGCGCCACCAATTGCCCAGCCTAGTAACACCTGGGGCATCTCGGCAGGAAAATTCGCCCCATCTAGGGTAGTACTCAACAAGGCACGAATTCCCTGCATCCCCTGCCCATCTCTATGCGTGTTTCATGGGTTAAATAGCAAATTCAAAGTAAATCAATACCCGCTAGCACGGATAACTCCGTGTTACCCAATTCATGCAACCACATTATCGTCATAAATAAATAAATTGTGCACACATCCATTCTCTAATTGAACATGACTCTATTATAAGCACTATTGAAACCAATTTATTAAGTTTCAAACTCGCTTAGTAACTTTCAGTGAACAGCCAAAGGCACAACATTTGACTGGTCAGAGAGCATGCAAAAAGGAAAGACCAGTTGGGACCGCTAGAAGGCAGGATCAGTACCGCTTTTTCCCTGTCACGACCTCCCATCCCTGCAAGATGTGATTAACGATTTCCTCCACTCCATGGCCATGCTTTACCTGCAAATATATACTTCATAGATCCATCATTTCTTTCAAGAAAGTCCAAATTCAGTAATTTGCATGCCCTCATGTATATACAGAATGTGCATAGAAGAAACTCCAGAAACAAGGATGTGTCTAGATGATGAAAACCACTCATCATAAAAACTTTCCCAAAGCTCTCTGTTCCAAGTGGTCTGAAACGATCCGCGTGCATGAGAGAGAGAGTGAGAGAAAAAGTCAGATGGATATAGAGACAGAAGGAACTAATGCAAAATGAGGTGGAAAGTACTAGGGTGAGATGTGGGTTGCGAAGTCCACACTTCCCTCACCTGTGCAAAGACAAAGGGTCCTCCATCTCGCATCCGAAGTGCATCTCGCTCCATCACAGCCAAGTCAGCTCCAACAGCTGCTGCAAGGTCAGTTTTGTTTATCACCTGCAATATTGAAGTAGAGACACATGGCAATAAAATCATTTCCATTACACAGATCACCTGAGTGAAAGCAAGATGCCATTGCTACTTGCACAGAAATAGAGATATTTCACCAAAAAAAGAAGAAGAAAATGTACCAGGAGATCAGCTTGGGTGATGCCTGGGCCTCCTTTGCGAGGAATTTTATCACCTCCAGAAACATCGATGATGTATATGATGAAGTCTGCCAGTTCTCTGCTGAAGTTCGCAGCTAAATTATCTGCATAAATGGTATAAAACCATCTTTATGCCTTGATCAGTTGAATTTAGAGGATGCAAGTCTAATCAAACAGTAGTGTAGCCACCATTCGTTTCCTTTTTTAGGACCAGGTCTAAGGCACCATTTTTAGACACACCACATGTTCATCATATGCGCATGGCTTTGCAATCTTCCAAACCCAAATGTAACAAACTTTGACTACAAATATTTATTGTTAGCCTGTTTTTCCAAATCTTCCAACATGGCATGTCATTTATCCAACACTTGGAGCTTGGTCCAATAACCAGATTGAGTGCAACAAATGAAATAGTATACTGTTGCAAGAGTGCCACATGTTATCATTGTGTTTACTAAGGCAAGATGGCACAAAAGAATCAATGTAGGCATAGCCAACTTTACTTTGTGAGAGAAAAAACGGGTTATCTTGTTTCTGTTTTTGCTTGAAGTGAAAGCAACAAGGCTAAGTTACCTCCCCAGATTCACATAGCAATATGTCTGCTTTGTACAAGTTTGAAAGCTCCTCAAGAGGACCCAAATTAATACTAATGTCCTCACGAATTGCCGCATGTGGGCATCCTCCTGTTTCCACTGCCCGTATCCTTTCCTCGGGAAGTGCCCCATGCTTTACTAAGAACTCGCCATCCTCTTTCGTGAAGATATCATTTGTCACCTGAAACAAAGAAACTGCTTTTGGTCATTCTTTTAGTACAGTCTTGATAAGCAAACAAGCAGAGACAATAGAGTTCATGCATAACAACGTAATGGGAAAATTGTTCCATTGTCCTAAACCTTTTGTATGGAATGCAATCAAGTTTTAAACATTTCAACTAAACGAATGTAGTACTACTTGCAAAGAAATGCGATTTAAGTCCTCAAATTATCACCAGGATTTTCTTACGTGACAGTCCAGTCATGTTTGTTGGTTTGTTGGTCCAATATATCATGGCAATTTGGTGATGTGACCCATGATTAAATAAAACAATATCGTTTCCGTTTTTCTATCCTTTTTCTATTTTCTATCCATTTATGCCCGCACTCTCTTGACTCTCCTTTGTGCCTTCACTCTTTCTTCTCTTTCCTTCTCTTAGTTCATGAATAGAGCTCACAAGAAACAGAGCTTCATCAGAAGTCCTCGTCTTCTTCAATCAAAGCCATGCAACGCCCCCGCGGTAGTCACCATGCCTTGCCAGCACAGGCCCAACTCCTTCTAAGACCCACAATTTTGCCACCCACACCACCGAGCCTCTCTCTAGCCCCATCAATTTGTCGAGCCTCATACTTGGGCTTACAACATTGGATCTGAGGTTGCGAAACAAGATATGATGTCACCCTAGGCTAAGACATCCCTTTCAGTGGTCACAACCTCAGCCCTTTTATCTTTATTAAAAGAGGGCGAGACAGTGGGAAACTTCGTCTCTAGCTGAAGGTTAATGAATGGAGGGCCGAAAGTTGACGAGTCATGGGCAACGGATGACGGCAAGTGAAATCTAAGGGTGCAAGAATACGAACAACAACTGCAATGCAGTGGTGGCCGAGGCCGCTGGATGGTGGAGTGAGAGATGTTAATGTGAGACTAATTAAAAGACAACATTGTTTTATTAATTGCCGGCCACATCACCAAGTCGCTGCGACACATCAGATCAACGGGGTAACTGCATTGCCATGTAAGAACAGGTTGAGGACTTGGTTCCATTCCATACAAAAGATTTAGGATTTCCTTATATTATAGTAACAGCACTCAACCTTATAATTTCAGGGTCAAGGACTATACTGCGTAGATACATACTGAAATCGGTTGTTTCTATCTGATTGATTTTAGATCTGCTATCATATTGAGACATAGATATCAATCTAGTAGCTGAGAAAAGGAGATAGATGCTAAATATCTTGAACTAAAAGCAGCCGAGGAAGTTTATTCCAGTGAACACTAGAATCCAACTAGCTGAAATTCTGAGCAATTACTAAACAGGAAAAGGACAAGATCAGTCTCTTCTTGCTCCTTAACTTCAAGTCACGGTCCAACATTGCTTGAAGCTCAACGAATTGTCATTGGAGAAACAACTTTGACAGAGGTTATCATTCTATAAGAAATCTTCCAGAAGTAGATGATAAAATTGATCAGGGTAAAGTGGCAGATCACAACAACAATGTAGTACAGCATGAACAGCCCACAGAACAAAGTTGTTCTAATGGCTCCCAGTTACACAGCATAGTCCATGATCATGAATAAACATCTGTTTCATATGATTCACCAGAACTATCCGCTGAGGATGTCATGTCAGCAATGGCTAGTAGGAAAGCATTGAACTTGCGTAAAGCAACATCAAATTCGTCGATTCCTAAAGTTCCTCATATCACTAGTTTTCATGGTTTAGATCAGCAGCTTTGAGAGGAGCTTTGCTTGAATTCCATAACACCCTGTTTGCCAGTTGTTATTGGATAGAGCTCATTTTGTAACTCACCTTGTTTGCCAGGTGGCATTGTATAGAGCTCATTTTGTAACTCACTGATCAGAAAGGTTTGATAGGATCCCTTTCTCTTCTCTCTAACTTTATATTACTAGTTTTCATGGTTTTAGATGAGCAGCTTCGTGAGAAGCTTTGCTTGAATTCCATAACACCTTGTTTGCCAGGTGTTATTGAATAGAGCTCATTTTGTAACTCACCTTGTTTGCCAGGTGTTATTGTATGGAGCTCAATTTGTAACTCACTGATCAGAAAGGTTTGAAAAGATCCCATTCTCTTCTCTCTAACTTTATATTTATGCATTCCGGGTCCTCTTTGGGATAAATCAAAAAGAGGTCCTCACCAAGTTCATGACAAGGCAATGGTAGAAGGAACTTCTTCCATTACATCCAAAATGCAAGAAAGTTGAATTTGCTTTTCTTTGCTAAGATGGTGATCTAGTGGTCCTTTTTAGGGAAAGCTTACAGGCTGTTGAGGCAGAGACTAATGTCTGAACTTCTTGCAAAAGTCAGAATCAGACCCAACTGTTGAAAAAATATTGAATTGAAAAGCACTGTAAGTGCACTGTGAAATGGGAGAATTGTTGTCCAGCTCTCATGTTAAATGGAGGGCAAAGTTTGTTGGCAACAATGCATAAGACAAGATAGCTAAATTTTGGGGGGACTGAAAGAGTCTTAATGAGAAAGAAGTCCATAGGGGCCAGCATATCGTGCTTATGGTTATTGCATCTGGAAAGCCAGAAACCTCATAATAAATCAAGGGAGCTTGGGAAAAAAAAAATCTTAAAATTTACATTGTGACAGAATGTAGTACTAAGGAATATCAAGTATTCTAAAGAGATTAATTGAACGACTCATGAATATCACGGGTGCTCTGCTATGGCTGGAGCATTAGTTGATCGGATGTACATTGAAATTTCGGTGTTTCTTTGACCAGCAAATCTTATGTTTTAATTATATTATTGAATAATAGTATTTTGAGGCAGAGGAGGTCCGTTATAATTTGGGGCGTGTAGTAGGTTGTTGGGCGGTTGAGCATATCATGATTAAGCAGAAGAAGCACAATATAAAGTAACGAAATTGACCTAATGCTGTCCAATAGGTCAAGCAAGAGACATTTGATGATGACAAGTCAAACAAGAGATGTAGTCGATCAAATTCGGTTATTTGTGTGTGAAAATGAGCTCTCTTGGCTCATAATTGCCGTGCCAAGAATTCACTTCTCACTTTCTTGAGGGGCAAACCTCTAGCACAACAGAACTTATCCTCAAAGCCATGAACTTCAAATTTTCAAACCGTTCTTGATGAAAGGATACTTACCGCGGCAAGGCTGTATTTATCTCTCAAGAATTGACACAAAGCCAGCATCAAAGCCGTTTTCCTACCCAAAAAAGAAATTTCAGTAAATTAGCACTCACGACCGAGTTTGAATTCTTCCGGAGTGCCGATTTGAGAGCACGGTTCCAATGCAATTAGACGAGGAAAAAAACAAAAAAGACGGTCAATCAGCAACATACCCAGTACCAACAGGTCCTCCAATGCCGACAGTGAAGGCCCGCTCGTTGAAATCCCTGGAGAGGATCGGCGGGGCTCGCTTGGGGAAGAAGCCGGGCGAGTAAATAGGCTCGTGGGAGTGAGGCGCGAGACCGTCGTGGCTGTGGTACACCCTCCCGTCCGGCCCCACCCACGAAGCTGCTCCTACGGATTCACTGCAGATGGAGGAGGAGGAGGGGCCATCGTTCTCGTTCAGCAAGGATTAAGGGAGTACGCAAGAAGACTGAATAAAAATGGCGAAGGACAAAAGAGAAACGAGATAGAAAAAGTCCATGGAGGTGGATGGGATCGATTACTCGTGGGGGTGGCCGTCGCGGTGGTGGTCGCCGTCGTGGTGGTGGTGGTGGTGGTGGTGGTGGTGGTGGTCCTGATCGCGGCGGTCCGGACGGGTTTCCGAAGACATTTGACACGAACTGCAGGGGGAGAGGTGGTTTTTTTTTTTTTTTTTGGGGGGTGGGGGTGGGGGGTGGTGGAGCCGCTACTCTAGCTGGCATTAAGTATTTCACTGGACTTTGTTAGACTGTGAACGGGCCGGAAGTTCGGGCTTAAATTCAAGCCCGGCCCGAAAACAGTGGAGCGGGTGCTTCTGATCCTGCACGGAAAGGTACCATCTAATTAAATTTAAAATTTTAACAAATAACTGCTTAATGGTTTAAGTACAACTTGATATTTTAATATAAAAGGGTGATGTTGGATGTTCCACAAGGAAGTATCCACTCTAAATAATACGTAATAAATTAAGCATTGTCTAAGTGCCAATACAAGCATTTTTATCATTGCTAAAGTAAATAAATTTAGGAAAGTATTTATTAGGATGCATTTATATGATGGATGCGTACCGATACAAACAAGGCTATAAATGGAAAAATACAACAGTAATGCATGCAATATTCTGCAATATACGCTTTAGGGAAATTTAAGACGATTTTTTTTTAATTCATTTATATTAAATTGCACATCTTCCATCTATAGTTTTGAGAATTGTTGGTGAAACCTAGAGGAATAAAAATCATTATAGAAAAAAAGTTCCTTCAACTTTGAGTTTAACTTAAATCTTGCATAATGCAAGGAGAAATGTATCAGTGTCAATTGGTATTGGGGCCTCGTGAGCAATTTGACGTTGACAAGCCACGATTGTAGTGGTGCTGATAGTGGCAACGGCGACACAACCTAATGACAATTCAATGTGGGATACACTTCAAGATTATTATCAAAGATGACAAGGAAAAGCGACTCCTTCCACTGGATCATGAGCAGTTATCATTCCGCAACAGCATGTCCAAGTGTAGAAAAGCAGATAAATTGGTCCTACTTACTTGTCAGTTAAGTTAAAGGGAGAAGCTCCAAAATTAGTTTTTCACATGATATTTCTAAAGAAATCAGCAAGAATTTATGCTTTCGCGATTTGATTTCAAAGGGAATTGATGTAGGATATCCTATGTACAATTCCATGAAAAGATTGGTCTTGCCAAATAAAAAAAAAAAGATTAAGGCTCCACTCATTTCATAGAAAATAACTTCCAAAAAACGTTTTTTCTGATTTTCCAAATTCATTTAAAAAAAATGAAGTTAAGGAAAACATTTTTCATTATTAAAAAAAAAAAAAAAAAAAAAAAAAAAAAAAAACCTTCAAAAGTGAGGAAAAGTTCTTCCATTTCACTTTCTTTCACCAAACACATTTCCTTTTATTTTTATATTTTATTTTTATTTTTAAAATCGATTTTTTAATTATTTCCTTTTCTTTTCCTTTCATTTTTCTTTTTCTTCTTCCTTGACCGATCGTCGGCCATAGGCCAACTTGAGCCTTGCCACAAGCTGGCGAGGCTCGAGCTCGCCAAATATCGGCTAGGCTTGAGCTAGTTGACCCGTGGCAAGGTGGGCGAGGCACGCAACAGTGGAGAAAGAAGGAGGAAGGAAAAGAAAAAGGAAAAAGAATGAAAAATAAAAGTATATTTTTAAAAATAAAAAATTAATTAAACAATCAATTTTTTTATAAAAAAGATATATAAAATTTAAAAATTAAAAAATTTTGGTAGAATTAAAAATTAAAAATATGATTTTTTAAAACAAATTTTCCTATAAAATCAAATCAAATATGGTGAAAAATATTTTCCATTTCATTTTCATGTTTTAGGCAAACACTGCAAAATATCATTATTTTCTTGGAAAATGACTTCCTAAAAAACATTTTCCGAAAACGTGATGCTTTCCGCGAAGCGAATGGAGCCTAAGTTATTTTGGGTGTTATCTTGTTTGTTATGTTAGATATCATGGTTGGGAGTGCTATTATTACAATATGCTTATTATCTTAGTTTGGGAATATTATCTAGCAATTTACAAATTCTTTTTTGTATGAAAAAGTTTAGGAGAAGGGGAGATTACCCCATGCCAAGGCCAGGACATACCATAGGCCTAGAAGTTCTCATAGTGGATATACAGATCATGGATTTACAAATCTCCTACCAAACAGGGCTACTAGTAATGACATTCAAACTTAGCAATTGAGCTAGACCACTTTGGCAATTTTTTTTTTTTTAATTATATGCTTGGTGATCAAGTTCTAACACCTAGTAAACTAGTTACTTTGTCCATGCTTTGTCCAGACATGTCATTCCCAGTTTTCAAT
This sequence comes from Eucalyptus cladocalyx, assembly GCA_017140615.1. Classification (NCBI taxonomy): domain Eukaryota; kingdom Viridiplantae; phylum Streptophyta; class Magnoliopsida; order Myrtales; family Myrtaceae; genus Eucalyptus; species Eucalyptus cladocalyx. Next base: position 8,711,457 of record CM029525.1, on the reverse strand, counting down.
TAAAATGGCAATTATGAATGTAAGTTAATAGAATACCATAGTTTTAGTGATCCAAAGATCAATGAGAGGAGAAAAAAATGTCGCGATGATATACATCATAAGTATGGAAAATTGTAAAATGGAAATTATGATGCTTTTACTAGATAAAATTAACCTAAGAATGCGAGGAGAATAACAGTTATGTAAATGCAGAAATTAAATTCTATGGCAATTTTTTATTATTTGTAAATTCTATGCGGTCATAGAGCTTAGTGTCCCGGCCAAGAGGTTTCTATAGCTAAAGGTCATGCCTTCCCGAGGAGGACCTCTTGCGATCATTAGGATTTCCAACAAGAAGACTTCAAAAACGTTCCGAGGGTGAGCAATATGGTAATTGAGCCAAAGTCATTAGTGTTGATAGTTGGTAGATTGGCAATAGGATCTCGTCCGCCGAATGAAAACTCGATCAATGGATATAATCTAAGGGCCTTAAGTATAAGAAGGGATGCCCTCCTAATGCATGATGGGGCGAGTGATTCCATAGTGAATTTTTTTTTTTTTGGGATTTTTCTGGTTAAGTGTATGGAGTAGTAGTATATACGGTGAAGAAACGAATGAGAATAAGAAAAGATAGAACGATCTCATTTCAAGGTATAAAGGCCATGCCACCAATCGAAAAAGAGGATCGAGATCTACGAAGTACACCACCAATGCCTAAAGCTTCCACCAGCCAAGGATAAAAGACTTCGGGATAGGAGAAGCTCACAACCAAGGCCTAAAAATTCCACCAACCAAGGATAAAGGGCTTCTTAGCTCACCACCAATGAGTGATCTACGCTCCAAGGATAAAGAGACCAAAAAGAGTTATCCACTCTTCGAAAAAATTCACTCAAGCGGAGAATTCTCACAATTTTCATTCATCAAATTCATATGTCCATACATTGGTTAGTTTTCCCATGTTTATAAGAGGATTTTAGACTTAGGAAATATAAAAAACAGACTTTGATGACGTAGGAACTTAAACCTTTGGCTCTTGAAAACTACATAACAATAAAGACACCTAGGAACTTAGGAAATGCATTTATTAGCATGGGAACTTGCATTCTCGAACCTTTAGCCTTCCAAAATTTGTGCTCCTCCCTTGACCAGAAAATAATCCTTCTAAAACTTCATCAATTGGTCATGCAAGACGTCTAAAATGGTCTCCCATCGATAGTTATCGACATACCACAAAGTATCGATAAGTAATTAACATTATTCATTCAAAATGATCAATCGAAACACATAATGCCCAATTTCTTTCTTGGCTTGGATAAGCATCAATGGTTCTGAGTTGGTCGATGGAGCTATGTTGGATGCTCTCGCATCATCCTTCTCAGGTTGTTTGAGAGTTGTCCTCAAATCTAAAAAGTTTTCATCTTCCAAGTAAGGAGAAATGTCTCCCACGTTGAATGTTGCCGAAATTCCAAATGCTCCAGGAAGGTCAATCTTGTAAGCATTGTCACCAATTCGCTCAATAACTTTAAAGGGAACATCATCTCTCGGCATGAGCTTGTTCTTTTGTTGAAATTGAAATCTCTCCTTCCTCAAGCGAAGCCATACAAGATCGCCCGGTTGAAATTGAGTCTTCTTGCAATGTTGACTTTATTCTTGTAAGATTCATTGGCCTTTTCAATCTTGGATCAAATCTACTCATGGAGCTTCTTCATTGATTTAGGGAGTGTTTGGTAACGTCTCTGTTCAAAAATTGTTCCAGGGAATAGAAAAAAAAATGTTTCTGTTTCGGGGAACAGTTTTTGAACAAATGAACATATTTGGTAAGTGTAAAAAAATTTTGTTCTTGAAATAAAAAAATAACGGAAACACGTTTGGTAATTGCACTCAATTTCTGTTCCTATAATAGAAAAAGAACAGAAACACGTTTGGTAACTGTACAAAATTTATGTTTCAAATTTTTCGAAAAATGCTCTTTTTTATTTAAAATAAAGTTTAAACTTGATATTGAATTCTCATTCTCATGAAATGCTCATTAATTTAATTTTGTTCATGGTGAGTGAAGACAAATATTTTGAACATGATCATATGGCATACTTGGTGTCTTCAGATTTGATGTGATCTGTTGTTATTGATGCGTAGGTTATTATGGAGGCCTTCATGAGGTTGTGATTGTGATTGGCACAATCAAAGTGAAGATGTATCTCGACAGATCTTAATTTAAAAAGCCTCCGCAAAGGAAAGTTTACAGTTCACCTCGCGTTTTAGCTTATGCATAGCTAGCATCAGCGTAGCCCTCACCAACATACTTAGCTATAGATGCCTACCAAGCAACGTAATAGGAGCGAAGAGGACTTGCAGCAATAGATTTCCGTTCTTCATCATGCTAGTTACCAAAAAATCATATCAGCTGTACCAACTCCTTAATGAATTTCACAAGTCAACAAGATATCAGCTTTACAGAGAATAGTTCTTCAACAATAGATAACAGTTTTCTTTTGTATCAGTATCGCAATCTTTCAACTGCAGTGTGCCAACTCAATTTGTTTTTCTTTCAATCAAGTTAAAAAAAACTATCATAAAGTCATTCAACTAATTTAAATGGAAGCTCCCGATGCGGTTCCTACCTAATGTGATAGGGAGCACCTAAGAAAGCCGAAGATGTCAACCAAGAAAGTTACTCAAGTAAAGAAGCCACCCACTAAAATAACAGCATCTGCAACCTCTCGTAGCAGCCCAATTGCCACACCAAAAGAAGAAGTTCCCTTGCTTTGTACTTGGGTTCCGAACAAAGCCTACGTTGCTCTTGATGCCACTGAAACAATAAGGATTATACGTGATTGAGGACCTCGCAAATCCTTTTGTGTGTGCGGCTGATGGGGAAGCGAGTGCTTTGATACGAGTATGGTCATTGTCATACAATGTCAGAGAGTTGGTGATGGAAAATCTGATTCCCCTGCACAAAAGAACCATAAGCAAGCGAGCTTTGTTTTTTGCATCATCTAAACCACAATGAGCACTCCCGAGCCAGGTCAAGGTAGCCATCTCAACCGCCTCCTTAAGATTACATCTTAGACCTCCGAAAAATTCCTGGAATGGGACTTTTAGGTTAATCCATCTAGTGAAAGGAAGAGAGAGAAAATGTCGAAATTAAGCATCAAAGAATCTAAGTCTGCATGCTAGTTACATATCATCAACTCACCTGTTGAAGTTGACTTTGGAGCAAGCGCACAATGGAAGGCGAGATCGTGCAATCCAAAATCTTCAACAACAAATGGAGCGAGTCCTCGATTTTCTATAGAATCCGGCGAGACAAGGACAACCAGCAAGGCGTCCCAATGAGCGGCATCGGCGTGACGATTCTGAATCTCGTCAAAATTCGATGTCGATTCCGAGTCCACTGGAGACAACCGAACGATTCTGCACTCTAGCGATTCGAATCTCCAATTCGAAGACGAAGACGGAGAGGGAGGCATAAGGAGGATGAAAGACATTTTAAAGTGGAGGTCCCCGAGTTTCGCGGTAATCTTAATCCCGATGACTTTGTAGATTGGCTACACAAAACCGAACGAATTTTTGAATTCAAATCCTATTCGGATGAGAAGAAATGTAAGGTTCCTATCCTAAGGTTGACCAAATATGCTTCTCTATGGCGGGAGAATCTAAAGCATCAACGAGCAAGGGAAGGAAAAGGCCGAATCAAGTCTTGGGAAAAACTCAAGAAGTTGATGAAGAAGAGGTTCTTGCCCGACAACTCTAAGGAAGATCTCTTCCTCAAACTGAACTCCCTAAGACAACATGGGATGAGCGTTGAAGAATACATTCGTGAGTTCGAACAACTCAAAATGAGGAGTGAAGTTCCAGAAGTTCCCGAGCAAACCATCGCTCGTTTTCTTGGCGGCATGAATCGAGAAATTGCCGATAGGGTTGAACTTCAACCGTACTGGTCCTTTGAAGACGTATGCAAGTTAGCCATAAAAGTGGAAAAACAATTGAAGAGCAAGAGGCTCTCCTCCAGAACCTCAACAAAGGCGACATCCTATGTTAAGGGTGCTTCCTCAAGCAAGGGCGAGAGTTCGTCGACGAAGGACAGAGGCAAGGGAAAGAATGCAGAGCCTTCCAAAGAAGTCCAAAAGAAGTTTGAAGGTGATGCAAGGAACTGCTTTAAGTGCCATGGCTTTGGGCATCAAGCAAATTGTCCAAATCGGAGAGTTATGACTCTTCAAGAAATTGAGGAGATCAATTCGGCGCTTCAAGAGGCTGATGACAATGAAGACCAAAATATTTCCCAATCTGATCGGGAAGAAGAAGTTGTGGAGAAAGCCGTTGATCATCCGAAGAGCATTGCATGTTGAAGTTTCTCCTAATAAAGAGCAAAGGGAGAATATATTTCACACGCGTTGCACTATTAATGGAAAGGTGTGTTCGGTGATCATCGATGGTGGGAGCTGCACCGATGTTGCCTCGACAACTCTTGTCGACAAGTTGAAGCTTCAGACAACGAAACGTCCTCAACCATACAAGCTCCAATGGCTCAATCAAGGGAATGAACTCAACGTAGCTCCATCCACCAACTCGGAACCATCGATGTTTATCCAAGCCAAGTGAGAAATTGGGCATTATGTGCTTCGATGGATCATTTTCGATGAATAATGTCAATTACTTATCGGTACTTTGTGGCATATCGATAACTATCAATGGGAGACCATTCTAAATGTCTTGAATGACCAGTTGATGAAGTTTCAGAGGGATTATTTTCTGGTCAAGGGAGGAGCTCGAATTTGAAGGTTCAAGAATGCGGAAGGCCGAAGATTAAAGGCATTTAATTCCTGTGTTAATACGGCTTTTATTATGTTATCATGTGTCTTTATTGTTATGCCGTCCAAGAGCCGAAGGTTTCGGTTTCTAGGCTATTAAGTTCTGTTTTTAATACGTATTAAGGTTTCAGTTTCTAGGCTATTAAGGTCCGTTTTTAATATGTATTAAGGTTTCGGTTTCTAGGCTATTAAGGTCCGTTTTTAATATGTATTAACACTAAAACCCTCCTATAAAGAGGGGAAAACTATCCGATGTAAGGGACACGAATTTCATGAATGAAAATGGTGAGATTTTCCTCTGCTTGAGTGAATTCCTTTGGAGAGTGGATAAGTCCTTTCGGTTTCTTTGTCCTTGGAGCGTAGATCACTCCTAGGTCACCAGCCAAGAAGCCATTTATCCTTGGCCGGTGGAATCTTTAGGCCTTGGTGGTGAGCTTCTCCTATCCCGAAGTCCTTTATCCTTGGCTGGTGGAATCTTTAGGCCTTGGTGGTGAGCTTCGTAGATCTCGATCCTCATCCTCGGTTGGTGGCGAGGCCTTCATACCTTGGGAGGAGATCGTTTTCTCTTTTCTTATTTCTTTTCGTTCCTTCCTCGTATACACTACTCCATACACTTAACCACAAAAATCCCCTCTGGAAAATCCATTCTAGAATCACTCACCCCATCACGCATCAAAATATTGGTATCAGAGCTCAAGGTTCAACTCATTTGAGTGATTCCTTTCTTTCTTTCGTTACAAATTCCTTATGGATGAACAAGTTCCTAGAGGCTTGACTTTGGGGCAAGCGCACAATGGAAGGCGAGATCGTGCAATCCAAAATCTTCAACAACAAATGGAGCGAGTCCTCGATCTTCTAGAGAATCCGGCGAGACAAGGACAACCAGCAAGGCGTCCCAATGAGCGGCATCGGCGTGACGGTTCTGAATCTCGTCAAAATCCCGATGTCGATTCCGAGTCCACTGGAGACAACCGAACGATTCTGCACTCTAGCGATTCTGAATCTCCAATTCGAAGACGAAGACGGAGAGGGAGGCATAAGGAGGATGAAAGAGACATTAAAGTGGAGGTCCCCGTGTTTGACGGTAATCTTAATCCCGATGACTTTGTAGATTGGCTACACAAAACCGAACGAATTTTTGAATTCAAATCCTATTCGGATGAGAAGAAATGTAAGGTTGCTATCCTAAGGTTGACCAAATATGCTTCTCTATGGTGGGAGAATCTAAAGCATCAACGAGCAAGGGAAGGAAAAGGCCGAATCACGTCTTGGGAAAAACTCAAGAAGTTGATGAAGAAGAGGTTCTTGCCCGACAACTGTAAGGAAGATCTCTTCCTCAAACTGAACTCCCTAAGACAACATGGGATGAGCGTTGAAGAATACATTCGTGAGTTCGAACAACTCAAAATGAGGAGTGAAGTTCCAGAAGTTCCCGAGCAAACCATCGCTCGTTTTCTTGGCGGCATGAATCGAGAAATTGCCGATAGGGTTGAACTTCAACCGTACTGGTCCTTTGAAGACGTATGCAAGTTAGCCATAAAAGTGGAAAAACAATTGAAGAGCAAGAGGCTCTCCTCCGAACCTCAACAAAGGCGACATCCTATGTTAAGGGTGCTTCCTCAAGCAAGGGCGAGAGTTCGTCGACGAAGGACGAGGCAAGGAAAGAATGCGAGCCTTCCAAAGAAGTCCAAAAGAAGTTTGAAGGTGATGCAAGGAACTGCTTTAAGTGCCATGGCTTTGGGCATCAAGCAAATTGTCCAAATCGGAGAGTTATGACTCTTCAAGAAATTGAGGAGATCAATTCGGCGCTTCAAGAGGCTGATGACAATGAAGACCAAAATATTTCCCAATCTGATCGGGAAGAAGAAGTTGTGGAGAAAGCCGTTGATCATCCGAAGAGCATTGCATGTTGAAGTTTCTCCTAATAAAGAGCAAAGGGAGAATATATTTCACACGCGTTGCACTATTAATGGAAAGGTGTGTTCGGTGATCATCGATGGTGGGAGCTGCACCGATGTTGCCTCGACAACTCTTGTCGACAAGTTGAAGCTTCGGACAACGAAACGTCCTCAACCATACAAGCTCCAATGGCTCAATCAAGGGAATGAACTCAACGTAGCTCCATCCACCAACTCGGAACCATCGATGTTTATCCAAGCCAAGTGAGAAATTGGGCATTATGTGCTTCGATGGATCATTTTCGATGAATAATGTCAATTACTTATCGGTACTTTGTGGCATATCGATAACTATCAATGGGAGACCATTCTAAATGTCTTGAATGACCAGTTGATGAAGTTTCAGAGGGATTATTTTCTGGTCAAGGGAGGAGCTCGAATTTGAAGGTTCAAGAATGCGGAAGGCCGAAGATTAAAGGCATTTAATTCCTGTGTTAATACGGCTTTTATTATGTTATCATGTGTCTTTATTGTTATGCCGTCCAAGAGCCGAAGGTTTCGGTTTCTAGGCTATTAAGTTCTGTTTTTAATACGTATTAAGGTTTCAGTTTCTAGGCTATTAAGGTCCGTTTTTAATATGTATTAAGGTTTCGGTTTCTAGGCTATTAAGGTCCGTTTTTAATATGTATTAACACTAAAACCCTCCTATAAAGAGGGGAAAACTATCCGATGTAAGGGACACGAATTTCATGAATGAAAATGGTGAGATTTTCCTCTGCTTGAGTGAATTCCTTTGGAGAGTGGATAAGTCCTTTCGGTTTCTTTGTCCTTGGAGCGTAGATCACTCCTAGGTCACCAGCCAAGAAGCCATTTATCCTTGGCCGGTGGAATCTTTAGGCCTTGGTGGTGAGCTTCTCCTATCCCGAAGTCCTTTATCCTTGGCTGGTGGAATCTTTAGGCCTTGGTGGTGAGCTTCGTAGATCTCGATCCTCATCCTCGGTTGGTGGCGAGGCCTTCATACCTTGGGAGGAGATCGTTTTCTCTTTTCTTATTTCTTTTCATTCCTTCCTCGTATACACTACTCCATACACTTAACCACAAAAATCCCCTCTGGAAAATCCATTCTAGAATCACTCACCCCATCACGCATCAAAATATTGGTATCAGAGCTCAAGGTTCAACTCATTTGAGTGATTCCTTTCTTTCTTTCGTTACAAATTCCTTATGGATGAACAAGTTCCTAGAGGCTTGACTTTGGGGCAAGCGCACAATGGAAGGCGAGATCGTGCAATCCAAAATCTTCAACAACAAATGGAGCGAGTCCTCGATCTTCTAGAGAATCCGGCGAGACAAGGACAACCAGCAAGGCGTCCCAATGAGCGGCATCGGCGTGACGGTTCTGAATCTCGTCAAAATCCTGATGTCGATTCCGAGTCCACTGAGACAACCGAACGATTCTGCACTCTAGCGATTCTGAATCTCCAATTCGAAGACGAAGACGGAGAGGAGGCATAAGGAGGATGAAAGAGACATTAAAGTGGAGGTCCCCGTGTTTGACGGTAATCTTAATCCCGATGACTTTGTAGATTGGCTACACAAAACCGAACGAATTTTTGAATTCAAATCCTATTCGGATGAGAAGAAATGTAAGGTTGCTATCCTAAGGTTGACCAAATATGCTTCTCTATGGTGGGAGAATCTAAAGCATCAACGAGCAAGGGAAGGAAAAGGCCGAATCACGTCTTGGGAAAAACTCAAGAAGTTGATGAAGAAGAGGTTCTTGCCCGACAACTGTAAGGAAGATCTCTTCCTCAAACTGAACTCCCTAAGACAACATGGGATGAGCGTTGAAGAATACATTCGTGAGTTCGAACAACTCAAAATGAGGAGTGAAGTTCCAGAAGTTCCCGAGCAAACCATCGCTCGTTTTCTTGGCGGCATGAATCGAGAAATTGCCGATAGGGTTGAACTTCAACCGTACTGGTCCTTTGAAGACGTATGCAAGTTAGCCATAAAAGTGGAAAAACAATTGAAGAGCAAGAGGCTCTCCTCCAGAACCTCAACAAAGGCGACATCCTATGTTAAGGGTGCTTCCTCAAGCAAGGGCGAGAGTTCGTCGACGAAGGACAGAGGCAAGGAAAGAATGCGAGCCTTCCAAAGAAGTCCAAAAGAAGTTTGAAGGTGATGCAAGGAACTGCTTTAAGTGCCATGGCTTTGGGCATCAAGCAAATTGTCCAAATCGGAGAGTTATGACTCTTCAAGAAATTGAGGAGATCAATTCGGCGCTTCAAGAGGCTGATGACAATGAAGACCAAAATATTTCCCAATCTGATCGGGAAGAAGAAGTTGTGGAGAAAGCCGTTGATCATCCGAAGAGCATTGCATGTTGAAGTTTCTCCTAATAAAGAGCAAAGGGAGAATATATTTCACACGCGTTGCACTATTAATGGAAAGGTGTGTTCGGTGATCATCGATGGTGGGAGCTGCACCGATGTTGCCTCGACAACTCTTGTCGACAAGTTGAAGCTTCGGACAACGAAACGTCCTCAACCATACAAGCTCCAATGGCTCAATCAAGGGAATGAACTCAACGTAGCTCCATCCACCAACTCGGAACCATCGATGTTTATCCAAGCCAAGTGAGAAATTGGGCATTATGTGCTTCGATGGATCATTTTCGATGAATAATGTCAATTACTTATCGGTACTTTGTGGCATATCGATAACTATCAATGGGAGACCATTCTAAATGTCTTGAATGACCAGTTGATGAAGTTTCGAGGGGATTATTTTCTGGTCAAGGGAGGAGCTCGAATTTGAAGGTTCAAGAATGCGGAAGGCCGAAGATTAAAGGCATTTAATTCCTGTGTTAATACGGCTTTTATTATGTTATCATGTGTCTTTATTGTTATGCCGTCCAAGAGCCGAAGGTTTCGGTTTCTAGGCTATTAAGTTCTGTTTTTAATACGTATTAAGGTTTCAGTTTCTAGGCTATTAAGGTCCGTTTTTAATATGTATTAAGGTTTCGGTTTCTAGGCTATTAAGGTCCGTTTTTAATATGTATTAACACTAAAACCCTCCTATAAAGAGGGGAAAACTATCCGATGTAAGGGACACGAATTTCATGAATGAAAATGGTGAGATTTTCCTCTGCTTGAGTGAATTCCTTTGGAGAGTGGATAAGTCCTTTCGGTTTCTTTGTCCTTGGAGCGTAGATCACTCCTAGGTCACCAGCCAAGAAGCCATTTATCCTTGGCCGGTGGAATCTTTAGGCCTTGGTGGTGAGCTTCTCCTATCCCGAAGTCCTTTATCCTTGGCTGGTGGAATCTTTAGGCCTTGGTGGTGAGCTTCGTAGATCTCGATCCTCATCCTCGGTTGGTGGCGAGGCCTTCATACCTTGGGAGGAGATCGTTTTCTCTTTTCTTATTTCTTTTCGTTCCTTCCTCGTATACACTACTCCATACACTTAACCACAAAAATCCCCTCTGGAAAATCCATTCTAGAATCACTCACCCCATCACGCATCAAAATATTGGTATCGAGCTCAAGGTTCAACTCATTTGAGTGATTCCTTTCTTTCTTTCGTTACAAATTCCTTATGGATGAACAAGTTCCTAGAGGCTTGACTTTGGGGCAAGCGCACAATGGAAGGCGAGATCGTGCAATCCAAAATCTTCAACAACAAATGGAGCGAGTCCTCGATCTTCTAGAGAATCCGGCGAGACAAGGACAACCAGCAAGGCGTCCCAATGAGCGGCATCGGCGTGACGGTTCTGAATCTCGTCAAAATCCTGATGTCGATTCCGAGTCCACTTTGGAGACAACCGAACGATTCTGCACTCTAGCGATTCTGAATCTCCAATTCGAAGACGAAGACGGAGAGGGAGGCATAAGGAGGATGAAAGAGACATTAAAGTGGAGGTCCCCGTGTTTGACGGTAATCTTAATCCCGATGACTTTGTAGATTGGCTACACAAAACCGAACGAATTTTTGAATTCAAATCCTATTCGGATGAGAAGAAATGTAAGGTTGCTATCCTAAGGTTGACCAAATATGCTTCTCTATGGTGGGAGAATCTAAAGCATCAACGAGCAAGGGAAGGAAAAGGCCGAATCACGTCTTGGGAAAAACTCAAGAAGTTGATGAAGAAGAGGTTCTTGCCCGACAACCGTAAGGAAGATCTCTTCCTCAAACTGAACTCCCTAAGACAACATGGGATGAGCGTTGAAGAATACATTCGTGAGTTCGAACAACTCAAAATGAGGAGTGAAGTTCCGAAGTTCCCGAGCAAACCATCGCTCGTTTTCTTGGCGGCATGAATCGAGAAATTGCCGATAGGGTTGAACTTCAACCGTACTGGTCCTTTGAAGACGTATGCAAGTTAGCCATAAAAGTGGAAAAACAATTGAAGAGCAAGAGGCTCTCCTCCGAACCTCAACAAAGGCGACATCCTATGTTAAGGGTGCTTCCTCAAGCAAGGGCGAGAGTTCGTCGACGAAGGACGAGAGGCAAGGGAAAGAATGCGAGCCTTCCAAAGAAGTCCAAAAGAAGTTTGAAGGTGATGCAAGGAACTGCTTTAAGTGCCATGGCTTTGGGCATCAAGCAAATTGTCCAAATCGGAGAGTTATGACTCTTCAAGAAATTGAGGAGATCAATTCGGCGCTTCAAGAGGCTGATGACAATGAAGACCAAAATATTTCCCAATCTGATCGGGAAGAAGAAGTTGTGGAGAAAGCCGTTGATCATCCGAAGAGCATTGCATGTTGAAGTTTCTCCTAATAAAGAGCAAAGGGAGAATATATTTCACACGCGTTGCACTATTAATGGAAAGGTGTGTTCGGTGATCATCGATGGTGGGAGCTGCACCGATGTTGCCTCGACAACTCTTGTCGACAAGTTGAAGCTTCAGACAACGAAACGTCCTCAACCATACAAGCTCCAATGGCTCAATCAAGGGAATGAACTCAACGTAGCTCCATCCACCAACTCGGAACCATCGATGTTTATCCAAGCCAAGTGAGAAATTGGGCATTATGTGCTTCGATGGATCATTTTCGATGAATAATGTCAATTACTTATCGGTACTTTGTGGCATATCGATAACTATCAATGGGAGACCATTCTAAATGTCTTGAATGACCAGTTGATGAAGTTTCGAGGGATTATTTTCTGGTCAAGGGAGGAGCTCGAATTTGAAGGTTCAAGAATGCGGAAGGCCGAAGATTAAAGGCATTTAATTCCTGTGTTAATACGGCTTTTATTATGTTATCATGTGTCTTTATTGTTATGCCGTCCAAGAGCCGAAGGTTTCGGTTTCTAGGCTATTAAGTTCTGTTTTTAATACGTATTAAGGTTTCAGTTTCTAGGCTATTAAGGTCCGTTTTTAATATGTATTAAGGTTTCGGTTTCTAGGCTATTAAGGTCCGTTTTTAATATGTATTAACACTAAAACCCTCCTATAAAGAGGGGAAAACTATCCGATGTAAGGGACACGAATTTCATGAATGAAAATGGTGAGATTTTCCTCTGCTTGAGTGAATTCCTTTGGAGAGTGGATAAGTCCTTTCGGTTTCTTTGTCCTTGGAGCGTAGATCACTCCTAGGTCACCAGCCAAGAAGCCATTTATCCTTGGCCGGTGGAATCTTTAGGCCTTGGTGGTGAGCTTCTCCTATCCCGAAGTCCTTTATCCTTGGCTGGTGGAATCTTTAGGCCTTGGTGGTGAGCTTCGTAGATCTCGATCCTCATCCTCGGTTGGTGGCGAGGCCTTCATACCTTGGGAGGAGATCGTTTTCTCTTTTCTTATTTCTTTTCGTTCCTTCCTCGTATACACTACTCCATACACTTAACCACAAAAATCCCCTCTGGAAAATCCATTCTAGAATCACTCACCCCATCACGCATCAAAATATTGGTATCGAGCTCAAGGTTCAACTCATTTGAGTGATTCCTTTCTTTCTTTCGTTACAAATTCCTTATGGATGAACAAGTTCCTAGAGGCTTGACTTTGGGGCAAGCGCACAATGGAAGGCGAGATCGTGCAATCCAAAATCTTCAACAACAAATGGAGCGAGTCCTCGATCTTCTAGAGAATCCGGCGAGACAAGGACAACCAGCAAGGCGTCCCAATGAGCGGCATCGGCGTGACGGTTCTGAATCTCGTCAAAATCCTGATGTCGATTCCGAGTCCACTGGAGACAACCGAACGATTCTGCACTCTAGCGATTCTGAATCTCCAATTCGAAGACGAAGACGGAGAGGGAGGCATAAGGAGGATGAAAGAGACATTAAAGTGGAGGTCCCCGAGTTTGACGGTAATCTTAATCCCGATGACTTTGTAGATTGGCTACACAAAACCGAACGAATTTTTGAATTCAAATCCTATTCGGATGAGAAGAAATGTAAGGTTGCTATCCTAAGGTTGACCAAATATGCTTCTCTATGGTGGGAGAATCTAAAGCATCAACGAGCAAGGGAAGGAAAAGGCCGAATCACGTCTTGGGAAAAACTCAAGAAGTTGATGAAGAAGAGGTTCTTGCCCGACAACTGTAAGGAAGATCTCTTCCTCAAACTGAACTCCCTAAGACAACATGGGATGAGCGTTGAAGAATACATTCGTGAGTTCGAACAACTCAAAATGAGGAGTGAAGTTCCAGAAGTTCCCGAGCAAACCATCGCTCGTTTTCTTGGCGGCATGAATCGAGAAATTGCCGATAGGGTTGAACTTCAACCGTACTGGTCCTTTGAAGACGTATGCAAGTTAGCCATAAAAGTGGAAAAACAATTGAAGAGCAAGAGGCTCTCCTCCGAACCTCAACAAAGGCGACATCCTATGTTAAGGGTGCTTCCTCAAGCAAGGGCGAGAGTTCGTCGACGAAGGACAGAGGCAAGGAAAGAATGCGAGCCTTCCAAAGAAGTCCAAAAGAAGTTTGAAGGTGATGCAAGGAACTGCTTTAAGTGCCATGGCTTTGGGCATCAAGCAAATTGTCCAAATCGGAGAGTTATGACTCTTCAAGAAATTGAGGAGATCAATTCGGCGCTTCAAGAGGCTGATGACAATGAAGACCAAAATATTTCCCAATCTGATCGGGAAGAAGAAGTTGTGGAGAAAGCCGTTGATCATCCGAAGAGCATTGCATGTTGAAGTTTCTCCTAATAAAGAGCAAAGGGAGAATATATTTCACACGCGTTGCACTATTAATGGAAAGGTGTGTTCGGTGATCATCGATGGTGGGAGCTGCACCGATGTTGCCTCGACAACTCTTGTCGACAAGTTGAAGCTTCAGACAACGAAACGTCCTCAACCATACAAGCTCCAATGGCTCAATCAAGGGAATGAACTCAACGTAGCTCCATCCACCAACTCGGAACCATCGATGTTTATCCAAGCCAAGTGAGAAATTGGGCATTATGTGCTTCGATGGATCATTTTCGATGAATAATGTCAATTACTTATCGGTACTTTGTGGCATATCGATAACTATCAATGGGAGACCATTCTAAATGTCTTGAATGACCAGTTGATGAAGTTTCAGAGGGATTATTTTCTGGTCAAGGGAGGAGCTCGAATTTGAAGGTTCAAGAATGCGGAAGGCCGAAGATTAAAGGCATTTAATTCCTGTGTTAATACGGCTTTTATTATGTTATCATGTGTCTTTATTGTTATGCCGTCCAAGAGCCGAAGGTTTCGGTTTCTAGGCTATTAAGTTCTGTTTTTAATACGTATTAAGGTTTCAGTTTCTAGGCTATTAAGGTCCGTTTTTAATATGTATTAAGGTTTCGGTTTCTAGGCTATTAAGGTCCGTTTTTAATATGTATTAACACTAAAACCCTCCTATAAAGAGGGAAAACTATCCGATGTAAGGGACACGAATTTCATGAATGAAAATGGTGAGATTTTCCTCTGCTTGAGTGAATTCCTTTGGAGAGTGGATAAGTCCTTTCGGTTTCTTTGTCCTTGGAGCGTAGATCACTCCTAGGTCACCAGCCAAGAAGCCATTTATCCTTGGCCGGTGGAATCTTTAGGCCTTGGTGGTGAGCTTCTCCTATCCCGAAGTCCTTTATCCTTGGCTGGTGGAATCTTTAGGCCTTGGTGGTGAGCTTCGTAGATCTCGATCCTCATCCTCGGTTGGTGGCGAGGCCTTCATACCTTGGGAGGAGATCGTTTTCTCTTTTCTTATTTCTTTTCGTTCCTTCCTCGTATACACTACTCCATACACTTAACCACAAAAATCCCCTCTGGAAAATCCATTCTAGAATCACTCACCCCATCACGCATCAAAATATTGGTATCAGAGCTCAAGGTTCAACTCATTTGAGTGATTCCTTTCTTTCTTCCGTTACAAATTCCTTATGGATGAACAAGTTCCTAGAGGCTTGACTTTGGGGCAAGCGCACAATGGAAGGCGAGATCGTGCAATCCAAAATCTTCAACAACAAATGGAGCGAGTCCTCGATCTTCTAGAGAATCCGGCGAGACAAGGACAACCAGCAAGGCGTCCCAATGAGCGGCATCGGCGTTGACGGTTCTGAATCTCGTCAAAATCCTGATGTCGATTCCGAGTCCACTGGAGACAACCGAACGATTCTGCACTCTAGCGATTCTGAATCTCAATTCGAAGACGAAGACGGAGAGGGAGGCATAAGGAGGATGAAAGAGACATTAAAGTGGAGGTCCCCGTGTTTGACGGTAATCTTAATCCCGATGACTTTGTAGATTGGCTACACAAAACCGAACGAATTTTTGAATTCAAATCCTATTCGGATGAGAAGAAATGTAAGGTTGCTATCCTAAGGTTGACCAAATATGCTTCTCTATGGTGGGAGAATCTAAAGCATCAACGAGCAAGGGAAGGAAAAGGCCGAATCACGTCTTGGGAAAAACTCAAGAAGTTGATGAAGAAGAGGTTCTTGCCCGACAACTGTAAGGAAGATCTCTTCCTCAAACTGAACTCCCTAAGACAACATGGGATGAGCGTTGAAGAATACATTCGTGAGTTCGAACAACTCAAAATGAGGAGTGAAGTTCCAGAAGTTCCCGAGCAAACCATCGCTCGTTTTCTTGGCGGCATGAATCGAGAAATTGCCGATGGGTTGAACTTCAACCGTACTGGTCCTTTGAAGACGTATGCAAGTTAGCCATAAAAGTGGAAAAACAATTGAAGAGCAAGAGGCTCTCCTCCGAACCTCAACAAAGGCGACATCCTATGTTAAGGGTGCTTCCTCAAGCAAGGGCGAGAGTTCGTCGACGAAGGACAGAGGCAAGGAAAGAATGCGAGCCTTCCAAAGAAGTCCAAAAAGTTTGAAGGTGATGCAAGGAACTGCTTTAAGTGCCATGGCTTTGGGCATCAAGCAAATTGTCCAAATCGGAGAGTTATGACTCTTCAAGAAATTGAGGAGATCAATTCGGCGCTTCAAGAGGCTGATGACAATGAAGACCAAAATATTTCCCAATCTGATCGGAAGAAGAAGTTGTGGAGAAAGCCGTTGATCATCCGAAGAGCATTGCATGTTGAAGTTTCTCCTAATAAAGAGCAAAGGGAGAATATATTTCACACGCGTTGCACTATTAATGGAAAGGTGTGTTCGGTGATCATCGATGGTGGGAGCTGCACCGATGTTGCCTCGACAACTCTTGTCGACAAGTTGAAGCTTCCAGACAACAAACGTCCTCAACCATACAAGCTCCAATGGCTCAATCAAGGGAATGAACTCAACGTAGCTCCATCCACCAACTCGGAACCATCGATGTTTATCCAAGCCAAGTGAGAAATTGGGCATTATGTGCTTCGATGGATCATTTTCGATGAATAATGTCAATTATTATCGGTACTGTGGCATATCGATAACTATCAATGGGAGACCATTCTAAATGTCTTGAATGACCAGTTGATGAAGTTTCAGAGGGATTATTTTCTGGTCAAGGAGGAGCTCGAATTTGAAGGTTCAAGAATGCGGAAGGCCGAAGATTAAAGGCATTTAATTCCTGTGTTAATACGGCTTTTATTATGTTATGATGTGTCTTTATTGTTATGCCGTCAAAGAGCGAAGGTTTTTCGGTTTCTAGGCTATTAAGTTCTGTTTTTAATACGTATTAATGTTTCAGTTTCTAGGCTATTAAGGTCCGTTTTTAATATGTATTAAGGTTTCTGTTTCTAGGCTATTAAGGTCCGTTTTTAATATGTATTAACACTAAAACCCTCCTATAAAGAGGGGAAAACTATCCGACGTAAGGGACACGGATTTCATGAATGAAAATGGTGAGATTTTCTCTCGCTTGAGTGAATTCCTTTGGAGAGTGGATAAGTCCTTTCGGTTTCTTTGTCCTTGGAGCGTAGATCACTCCTAGGTCACCAGCCAAGAAGCCATTTATCCTTGGCCGGTGGAATCTTTAGGCCTTGGTGGTGAGCTTCTCCCTATCCCGAAGTCCTTTATCCTTGGCTGGTGGAATCTTTAGGCCTTGGTGGTGAGCTTACGTAGATCTCGATCCTCATCCTCGGTTGGTGGCGAGGCCTTCATACCTTGGGAGGAGATCGTTTTCTCTTTTCTTACTTCTTTTCGTTCCTTCCTCGTATACACTACTCCCTACACTTAACCACAAAAATCCCCTCTGGAAAATCCATTCTAGAATCACTCACCCCATCACGCATCAAAATATTGGTATCAGAGCTCAAGGTTCAACTCATTTGAGTGATTCCTTTCTTTCTTTCGTTACAAATTCCTTATGGATGAACAAGTTCCTAGAGGCTTGACTTTGGGGCAAGCGCACAATGGAAGGCGAGATCGTGCAATCCAAAATCTTCGACAACAAATGGAGCGAGTCCTCGATCTTCTAGAATCCGGCGAGACAAGGACAACCGGCAAGCGTCCCAATGGCGGCATCGGCGTGATCGATTCGAATCTCGTCAAAATCTGATGTCGATTCCGAGTCCACTTGGAGACAACCGAAACGATTACGCACTCTAGCGAGATTCTGAATCTCCAATTCGAAGACGAAGACGGAGGGGAGGCATAAGGATGAAAGAGACATTAAAGTGGAGGTCCCCGTGTTTGACGGTAATCTTAATCCCGATGACTTTGTAGATTGGCTACACAAAACCGAACGAATTTTTTGAATTCAAATCCTATTCGGATGAGAAGAAATGTAAGGTTGCTATCCTAAGGTTGACCAAATATGCTTCTCTATGGTGGGAGAATCTAAAGCATCAACGAGCAAGGGAAGGAAAAGGCGAATCACGTCTTGGGAAAAACTCAAGAAGTTGATGAAGAAGAGGTTCTTGCCCGACAACCTGTAAGGAAGATCTCTTCCTCAACCGAACTCCTAAGACAACATGGGATGAGCGTTGAAGAATACATTCGTGAGTTTGAACAACTCAAAATGAGGAGTGAAGTTCCAGAAGTTCCGAAAAAACCATCGCTCGTTTTCTTGGCGGCATGAATCGAGAAAATTGCCGATAGGGTTGAACTTCAACCGTACTGGTCCTTTGAAGACGTATGCAAGTTAGCCATAAAAGTGGAAAAACAATTGAAGAGCAAGAGGCTTTCCTCGGAACCTCAACAAAGGCGACATCCTATGTTAAGGGTGCTTCCTCAAGCAAGGGCGAGAGTTCGTCGACGAAGGACAGAGGCAAGGAAAGAATGCAGAGCCTTCCAAAGAAGTCCAAAAGAAGTTTGAAGGTGATGCAAGGAACTGCTTTAAGTGCCATGGCTTTGGGCATCAAGCAAATTGTCCAAATCGGAGAGTTATGACTCTTCAAGAAATTGAGGAGATCAATTCGGCGCTTCAAGAGGCTGATGACAATGAAGACCAAAAATATTTCCCAATCTGATCGGGAAGAAGAAGTTGTGGAGAAAGCCGTTGATCATCAGAAGAGCATTGCATGTTGAAGTTTCTCCTAATAAAGAGCAAAGGAGAATATATTTCACACGCGTTGCACTATTAATGGAAAGGTGTGTTCGGTGATCATCGATGGTGGAGCTGCACCGATGTTGCCTCGACAACTCTTTTGTCGACAAGTTGAAGCTTCAGACGTCCTCAACCATACAAGCTCCAATGGCTCAATCAAGGAATGAACTCAACGTAGCTCCATCCACCAACTCGGAACCATCGATGTTTATCCAAGCCAAGTGAGAAATTGGGCATTATGTGCTTCGATGGATCATTTTCGATGAATAATGTCAATTACTTATCGGTACTTTGTGGCATATCGATAACTATCAATGGGAGACCATTCTAAATGTCTTGAATGACCAGTTGATGAAGTTTCAAGGATTATTTTCTGGTCAAGGGAGGAGCTCGAATTTGAAGGTTCAAGAATGCGGAAGGCCGAAGATTAAAGGCATTTAATTCCTGTGTTAATCGGCTTTTATTATGTTATGATGTGTCTTTATTGTTATGCCGTCCAAGAGCCGAAGGTTTCGGTTTCTAGGCTATTAAGTTCTGTTTTTAATACGTATTAATGTTTCGGTTTCTAGGCTATTAAGGTCCGTTTTAATATGTATTAAGGTTTCGGTGTCTAGGCTATTAAGGTCCGTTTTTAATATGTATTAACACTAAAACCCTCCGATAAAGAGGGGAAAACTATCCGACGTAAGGGACACGGATTTCATGAATGAAAATGGTGAGATTTTCCTCTACTTGAGTGAATTCCTTTGGAAGTGGATAAGTCCTTTCGGTTTCTTTGTCCTTGGAGCGTAGATCCTCCTAGGTCACCAGCCAAGAAGCCATTTATCCTTGGCGGTGGAATCTTTAGGCCTTGGTGGTGAGCTTCTCCTATCCCGAAGTCCTTTATCCTTGGCTGGTGGAATCTTTAGGCCTTGGTGGTGAGCTTCGTAGATCTCGATCCTCATCCTCGGTTGGTGGCGAGGCCTTCATACCTTGGGAGATCGTTTCCTCTTTTCTTACTTCTTTTCGTTCCTTCCTCGTATACACTACTCCATACACTTAACCACAAAAATCCCCTCTGGAAAATCCATTCTAGAATCACTCACCCCATCACGCATCAAAATATTGGTATCAGAGCTCAAGGTTCAACTCATTTGAGTGATTCCTTTCTTTCTTTCGTTTCATTCCTTATGGATGAACAAGTTCCTAGAGGCTTGACTTTGGGGCAAGCGCACAATGGAAGAGCGAGATCGTGCAATCCAAAATCTTCAACAACAAATGGAGCGAGTCCTCGATCTTCTAGAGAATCAATGGCGAGACAAGGACAACCAGCAAGGCGTCCCAATGAGCGGCATCGGCGTGACGATTCGAATCTCGTCAAAATCCGATGTCGATTCCGAGTCCCCGGAGACAACCGAACGATTCTGCACTCTAGCGATTCGAATCTCCAATTCGAAGACGAAGACGGAGAGGAGGCATAAGGAGGATGAAAGAGACATTAAAGTGGGAGGTCCCCGAGTTTGACGGTAATCTTAATCCCGATGACTTTGTAGATTGGCTACACAAACCGAACGAATTTTTGAATTCAAATCCTATTCGGATGAGAAGAAATGTAAGGTTGCTATCCTAAGGTTGACCAAATATGCTTCTCTATGGTGGGAGAATCTAAAGCATCAACGAGCAAGGGAAGGAAAAGGCCGAATCACGTCTTGGGAAAAAACTCAAGAAGTTGATGAAGAAGAGGTTCTTGCCCGACAAGCGTAAGGAAGATCTCTTCCTCAAACCGAACTCCCTAAGACAACATGGGATGAGCGTTGAAGAATACATTCGTGAGTTTGAACAACTCAAAATGAGGAGTGAAGTTCCAAGAAGTTCTGAGCAAACCATCGCTCGTTTTCTTGGCGGCATGAATCAGAGAAATGCCGATAGGTTGAACTTCAACCGTCTTTGGTCCTTTGAAGACGTATGCAAGTTAGCCATAAAAGTGGAAAAACAATTGAAGAGCAAGAGGCTTTCCTCGAACCTCGACAAAGGCGACATCCTATGTTAAAGGGTGCTTCCTCAAGCAAGGG
The DNA here is from genome assembly GCA_017140615.1 of Eucalyptus cladocalyx. Lineage (NCBI taxonomy): Eukaryota > Viridiplantae > Streptophyta > Magnoliopsida > Myrtales > Myrtaceae > Eucalyptus > Eucalyptus cladocalyx. Next base: position 8,690,815 of record CM029525.1, on the reverse strand, counting down.
CGAGAGTTCGTCGACGAAGGACAGGGGCAAGGGAAAGAATCTGGGAGCCTTCCAAAGAAGTCCAAAAGAAGTTTGAAGGTGATGCAAGAACTGCTTTAAGTGCCATGGCTTTGGGCATCAAGCAAATTGTCCAAATCGGAGAGTTATGACTCTTCAAGAAATTGAGGAGATCAATTCGGCGCTTCAAGAGGCCGATGACAATGAAGACCAAAATATTTCCCAACTGGACGGAAGAAGAAGTTGTGGAGAAAGCCGTTGATCATCCGAAGAGCATTGCATGTTGAAGTTTCTCCTGACAAAGAGCAAAGGAGAATATATTTCACACGCGTTACTATTAATGGAAAGGTGTGTTCGGTGATCATCGATGGTGGGAGCTGCACCGATGTTGCCTCGACAACTCTTCGACAAGTTGAAGCTTTCCGCACAACCAAACATCCTCAACCATACAAGCTCCAATGGCTCAATCAAGGGAATGAACTCAACGTAGCTCCATCCACCAACTCAGAACCATCGATGTTTATCCAAGCCAAGTGAGAAATTGGGCATTATGTGCTTCGATGGATCATTTTTCGATGAATAATGTCAATTACTTATCGGTACTTTGTGGCATATCGATAACTATCAATGGGAGACCATTCTAAATGTCTTGAATGACCAGTTGATGAAGTTTCAGAAGGATTATTTTCTGGTCAGGAGGAGCTCGAATTTGAAGGTTCAAGAATGCGGAAGGCCGAAGATTAAAGGCATTTTAATTCCGTGTTAATACGGCTTTTATTATGTTATGATGTGTCTTTATTGTTATGCGGAGTCAAGAGTCGAAGGTTTTCGGTTTCTAGGCTATTAAGTTCTGTTTTTAATACGTATTAATGTTTCAGTTTCTAGGCTATTAAGGTCCGTTTTTAATATGTATTAAGGTTTCGGTTTCTAGGCTATTAAGGTCCGTTTTTAATATGTATTAACACTAAAACCCTCCGATAAAGAGGGAAAACTATCCGACGTAAGGGACACGGATTTCATGAATGAAAATGGTGAGATTTTCCTCTCGCGGAGTGAATTCCTTTGGAGAGTGGATAAGTCCTTTCGGTTTCTTTGTCCTTGGAGCGTAGATCACTCCTGGTCACCAGCCAAGAAGCCATTTATCCTTGGCCGGTGGAATCTTTAGGCCTTGGTGGTGAGCTTCTCCTATCCGAAGTCCTTTATCCCTGGCTGGTGGAATCTTAGGCCTTGGTGGTGAGCTTTCAGTAGATCTCGATCCTCATCCTCGGTTGGTGGCGGGGCCTTCATACCTTGGGAGGAGATCGTTTTCTCTTTTCTTACTTCTTTTCGTTTCCTTCCTCGTATACACTACTCCATACACTTAACCACAAAATCCCCTCTGGAAAATCCATTCTAGAATCACTCACCCCATCACGCATCAAAATATTGGTATCGAGACTCAAGGTTCAACTCATTTGAGTGATTCCCTTTCTTTCTTTCGTTACAAATTCCTTATGGATGAACAAGTTCCTAGAGGCTTGACTTTGGGGCAAGCGCACAATGGAAAGCGAATCGTGCAATCCAAAATCTTCATACAACAAATGGAGCGAGTCCTCGATCTTCTAGAGAATCCGGCGGGACAAGGACAACCGGCCAAAGCGTCCCAATGAGCGGCATCGGCGTGGCGGTTCTGAATCTCGTCAAAATTCTGATGTCGATTCCGAGTCCACCGGAGACAACCGAACGATTCTGCACTCTAGCGATTCTGAATCTCCAATTCGAAGACGAAGACGGAGAGGAGGCATAAGGAGGATGAAAGAGACATTAAAGTGGAGGTCCGAGTTTGACGGTAATCTTAATCCCGATGACTTTGTAGATTGGCTACACAAAACCGAACGAATTTTTGAATTCAAATCCTATTCGGATGAGAAGAAATGTAAGGTTGCTATCCTAAAGGTTGACCAAATATGCTTCTCTATGGTGGGAGAATCTAAAGCATCAACGAGCAAGGGAAGGAAAAGGCCGAATCACGTCTTGGGAAAAACTCAAGAAGTTGATGAAGAAGAGGTTCTTGCCCGACAACGTAAGGAAGATCTCTTCCTCAAAGCCGAACTCCCTAAGACAACATGGGATGAGCGTTGAAGAATACATTCGTGAGTTTGAACAACTCAAAATGAGGAGTGAAGTTCCGAAGTTCCCGAGCAAACCATCGCTCGTTTTCTTGCGGCATGAATCGAGAAATTGCCGATAGGGTTGAACTTCAACCGTACTGGTCCTTTGAAGACGTATGCAAGTTAGCCATAAAAGTGGAAAAACAATTGAAGAGCAAAAGGCTTTCCTCGGGAACCTCAACAAAGGCGACATCCTATGTTAAGGGTGCTTCCTCAAGCAAGGGCGAGAGTTCGTCGACGAAGGACGTAGGCAAGGAAAGAATGCGAGCCTTCCAAAGAAGTCCAAAAGAAGTTTGAAGGTGATGCAAGGAACTGCTTTAAGTGCCATGGCTTTGGGCATCAAGCAAATTGTCCAACTCGGAGAGTTATGACTCTTCAAGAAATTGAGGAGATCAATTCGGCGCTTCAAGAGGCCGATGACAATGAAGACCAAAATATTTCCCAATCTGATCGGGAAGAAGAAGTTGTGGAGAAAGCCGTTGATCATCCGAAGAGCATTGCATGTTGAAGTTTCTCCTAATAAAGAGCAAAGGGAGAATATATTTCACACGCGTTGCACTATTAATGGAAAGGTGTGTTCGGTGATCATCGATGGTGGGAGCTGCACCGATGTTGCCTCGACAACTCTTGTCGACAAGTTGAAGCTTCGGATAACGAAACATCCTCAACCATACAAGCTCCAATGGCTCAATCAAGGGAATGAACTCAACGTAGCTCCATCCACCAACTCGGAACCATCGATGTTTATCCAAGCCAAGTGAGAAATTGGGCATTATGTGTGATGGATCATTTTCGATGAATAATGTCAATTACTTATCGGTACTTTGTGGCATATCGATAACTATCAATGGGAGACCATTCTAAATGTCTTGAATGACCAGTTGATGAAGTTTCAGAGGGATTATTTTCTGGTCAAGGGAGGAGCTCAATTTGAAGGTTCAAGAATGCGGAAGGCCGAAGATTAAAGGCATTTAATTCCTGTGTTAATACGGCTTTTATTATGTTATGATGTGTCTTTATTGTTATGCCGTCCAAGAGTCGAAGGTTTCGGTTTCTAGGCTATTAAGTTCTGTTTTTAATCGTATTAATGTTTTTCAGTTTCTAGGCTATTAGGTCCGTTTTTAATATGTATTAAGGTTTCAGTTTCTAGGCTATTAAGGTCCGTTTTTAATATGTATTAACACTAAAAACCCTCCGATAAAGAGGGGAAACTATCCGACGTAAGGGACACGTTTCATGAATGAAAATGGTGAGATTTTCCTACTGCTTGAGTGAATTCCTTTGGAGAGTGGATAAGTCCTTTCGGTTTCTTTGTCCTTGGAGCGTAGATCACTCTAGGTCACCGGCCAAGAAGCCATTTATCCTTGGCCGGTGGAATCTTTAGGCCTTGGTGGTGAGCTTCTCCTATCCCGAAGTCCTTTATCCTTGGCTGGTGGAATCTTTAGGCCTTGGTGGTGAGCTTCGTAGATCTCGATCCTCATCCTCGGTTGGTGGCGAGGCCTTCATACCTTGGGAGGAGATCGTTTTCTCTTTTCTTATTTCTTTTCGTTCCTTCCTCGTATACACTACTCCATACACTTAACCACAAAAATCCCCTCTGGAAAATCCATTCTAGAATCACTCACCCCATCACGCATCAAAATATTGGTATCGAGCTCAAGGTTCAACTCATTTGAGTGATTCCTTTCTTTCTTTCGTTACAAATTCCTTATGGATGAACAAGTTCCTAGAGGCTTGACTTTGGGGCAAGCGCACAATGGAAGGCGAGATCGTGCAATCCAAAATCTTCGACAACAAATGGAGCGAGTCCTCGATCTTCTAGAGAATCCGCGAGAGACAAGGACAACCAGCAAGGCGTCCCAATGAGCGGCATCGGCGTGACGATTTTTGAATCTCGTCAAAATCGATGTCGATTCCAGTCCACTGGAGACAACCGAACGATTCTGCACTCTAGCGATTCTGAATCTCAATTCGAAGACGACGGAGAGGAGGCATAAGGAGGATGAAAGAGACATTAAAGTGGAGGTCCCCGAGTTTGACGGTAATCTTAATCCCGATGACTTTGTAGATTGGCTACACAAAACCCGAACGAATTTTTGAATTCAAATCCTATTCGGATGAGAAGAAATGTAAGGCTGCTATCCTAAGGTTGACCAAATATGCTTCTCTATGGTGGGAGAATCTAAAGCATCAACGAGCAAAGGGAAGGAAAAGGCGAATCACGTCTTGGGAAAACTCAAGAAGTTGATGAAGAAGAGGGTTCTTGCCCGACAACTGTAAGGAAGATCTCTTCCTCAAACTGAACTCCTAAGACAACATGGGATGAGCGTTGAAGAATACATTCGTGAGTTTGAACAACTCAAAATGAGGTGAAGTTCCGGAAGTTCCTGAGCAAACCATCGCTCGTTTTCTTGGCGGCATGAATCGAGAAATTGCCGATAGGGTTGAACTTCAACCGCATCTTTGTCCTTTGAAGACGTATGCAAGTTAGCCATAAAAGTGGAAAAACAATTGAAGAGCAAGAGGCTTTCCTCCAGAACCTCGACAAAGGCGACATCCTATGTTAAGGGTGCTTCCTCAAGCAAGGGCGAGAGTTCGTCGACAGGACGAGGCAAGGGAAAGAATGCAGAGCCTTCCAAAGAAGTCCAAAAGAAGTTTGAAGGTGATGCAAGGAACTGCTTTAAGTGCCATGGCTTTGGGCATCAAGCAAATTGTCCAAATCGGAGAGTTATGACTCTTCAAGAAATTGAGGAGATCAATTCGAGCGCTTCAAGAGGCTGATGACAATGAAAGACCAAAATATTTCCCAATCTGATCGGGAAGAAGAAGTTGTGGAGAAAGCCGTTGATCATCCAAGAGCATTGCATGTTGAAGTTTCTCCTAATAAAGAGCAAAGGGAGAATATATTTCACACGCGTTGCACTATTATGGAAAGGTGTGTTCGGTGATCATCGATGGTGGGAGCTGCACCGATGTTGCCTCGACAACTCTTGTCGACAAGTTGAAGCTTGAACAACGAAACATCCTCAACCATACAAGCTCAATGGCTCAATCAAGGGAATGAACTCAACGTAGCTCCATCCACCAACTCGAACCATCGATGTTTATCCAAGCCAAGTGAGAAATTGGGCATTATGTGCTTCGATGGATCATTTTCGATGAATAATGTCAATTACTTATCGGTACTTTGTGGCATATCGATAACTATCAATGGGAGACCATTCTAAATGTCTTGAATGACCAGTTGATGAAGTTTCGAAGGATTATTTTCTGGTCAAGGGAGGAGCTCGAATTTGAAGGTTCAAGAATGCGGAAGGCCGAAGATTAAAGGCATTTAATTCTCGTGTTAATACGGCTTTTATTATGTTATGATGTGTCTTTATTGTTATGCCGTCCAAGAGTCGAAGGTTTCGGTTTCTAGGCTATTAAGTTCTGTTTTTAATACGTATTAATGTTTCAGTTTCTAGGCTATTAAGGTCCGTTTTAATATGTATTAAGGTTTCGGTGTCTAGGCTATTAAGGTCCGTTTTTAATATGTATTAACACTAAAACCCTCCGATAAAGAGGGGAAAACTATCCGACGTAAAGGACACGGATTTCATGAATGAAAATGGTGAGATTTTCCTCTGCTTGAGTGAATTCCTTTGGAGAGTGGATAAGTCCTTTCGGTTTCTTTGTCCTTGGAGCGTAGATCACTCCTAGGTCACCAGCCAAGAAGCCATTTATCCTTGGCCGGTGGAATCTTTAGGCCTTGGTGGTGAGCTTCTCCTATCCCGAAGTCCTTTATCCTTGGCTGGTGGAATCTTTAGGCCTTGGTGGTGAGCTTCGTAGATCTCGATCCTCATCCTCGGTTGGTGGCGAGGCCTTCATACCTTGGGAGGGAGATCGTTTTCTCTTTTCTTACTTCTTTTCGTTCCTTCCTCGTATACACTACTCCATACACTTAACCACAAAAATCCCCTCCGGGAAAATCCATTCTAGAATCACTCACCCCATCACGCATCAAAATATTGGTATCGAAAGCTCAAGGTTCAACTCATTTGAGTGATTCCTTTCTTTCTTTTCGTTACAAATTCCTTATGGATGAACAAGTTCCTAGAGGCTTGACTTTGGGGCAAGCGCACATGGAAGAAGCGAGATCGTGCAATCCAAAATCTTCGACAACAAATGAGCGAGTCCTCGATCTTCTAGAGAATCCGGCGAGACAAGGACAAACGAGCAAGGCGTCCCCAATGAGCGGCATCGGCGTGACGATTCGAATCTCGTCAAAATTCCGATGTCGATTCCGAGTCCCTCGAGACAACCGAACGATTCTGCACTCTAGCGATTCTGAATCTCCAATTCAAGACGAAGACGGAGGGAGGCATAAGGAGGATGAAAGAGACATTAAAGTGGAGGTCCCGAGTTTGGACGGTAATCTTAATCCCGATGACTTTGTAGATTGGCTACACAAACCGAACGAATTTTTGAATTCAAATCCCTATTCGGATGAGAAGAAATGTAAGGTTGCTATCCTAGGTTGACGAATATGCTTCTCTGTGGTGGGAGAATCTAAAGCATCAACGAGCAAAAGGAAGGAAAACGGGAATCACGTCTTGGGAAAAACTCAGAAGTTGATGAAGAAAGAGGTTCTTGCGGAGCAAACGCGTAGGAAGATCTTTCCTCAAAGCTGAACTCCACAAGACAACATGGGATGAGCGTTGAAGAGCCACATTCGTGAGTTTGAACAACTCAAAATGAGAAGTGAAGTTCCCGGAGAAGTTCCGAGCAAGCCACCGCTTTCGTTTTCTTGGCGGCATGAATCGAGAAATTGCCGATAGGGTTGAACTTCAACCCCGTCTTGGTCCTTTGATCAACTAAATTGATCAGAAGGGAGTTTTGGTCGGTTCTGATGATGGTGTGTGCTCAGTTATTATGAGCGATGACCAGTGCTGTCTCATTGGATTCCTGTCAATCCCACGGTGGTTTGATTCTTCCCATGGAATTCTTTTTAGCCGCCACACTTCTAGAATAGTTTCAGAATTGCCATTGGGTTATTTTTCGGGTGAAATCTGTGTGCAAACGAAGAAAACAGAATCAAATCTGAGTTTTCGATTCATTGGTTTGGGGTAGTTTTGGTTTTTGACTATTTCCCTGTGCAAGTAGATTTCTAGCGTTTCATTGGTGAAAATCAGTAACCAAACAGAGCCAAATCGAAGTTTTTCGACTTCCTGATTTAATGGCGTGGTCTTGGGTTTGACAATTTTTCCTGAGTACGTAAGTTTCTGGCGTTGTGTGCGCGAAAATGCTATGATATGTTTGGTTGGCAACAATTTCTGGAAGTGCCAACTGTAATTGTGTAAGACGTTAGTAACTTATCAATATTTTTGTTGAAGTGCCAAAAGTTTTTCTTTTTAACTGTTTCTATTACCAACTATTTCCATATTATATCTATTGATAACTTACCATCAATTTTATTAAAGTTGGTAACTCTTATAGAAAATTACTGACTCTTCTTTGAGTCAATCACCAATGTTTATTTAATTGTTTTAGAATTACCAATTGTTCCTATAACTCACCAACATTTATTTGCTAGTGTTACCATAGCATCAGGTTGTTTTTCCTATGGCTAGTTACCAATATTTATGTCAATGATCTACCAACTCTCAACGGATTTAGCTAACATAAATTTTGACTTTACTAACTCTTATTCAATTGAGTTCTCGCATTTTATTTATTCGTATTCACTATTTTCTAAGAATTCACCGACATTTATCCAGCCCCTGTTGTCGGCATATTCAAGTCACCGGCTAAAAAAAAGATTATCCCGAATCGATTTACTGATATTTATTGGATTGTAAACTTTTTAATTCCTTGGAAAAACTTCTCCTTGATTGGGCCTAGGAAAAAGAGAACACCGGAATAGCTAACTCAATCTGACCGAGGCTTTCGTTACGAGCTCGCACAGCAGGAGCAAGGAATGAAAGACTCCGAATGAGCTTAATTCTACTAGTTCCCAAGTCAAAGAGTGCTCAATTTATCTAATCAATCTGGTGGTTCTCAAACACTTCATTCGCTAGAATTTGTTCCTTAGAACGCTACACACTATATCAGTAACTCATAGTATCGCAAACGGTCATTTTATGTTTGGGCGAGTGATCTCAAAGCGTTTCAATCCTTCAGATCATGCATCTTTTTGATCCGTGAAGCAGCGAATGGTGCAATTCTCTCCTTTGCATAATCTCCCGAAGAAGCATGTAATGAAACTAGCAAGACGACTGGGAAAGGGTGATTCAAGTTTCCAACTATATCGAATCATGCGCACCTTACATTGCACGCTTGTACTTGGACTTTCTCTAAACCGACAGCTTTCAAATGTTATGAAGAAATATATCAGGCATGCTCATGACTTCACTATTTCAAAAGATCTTGCCGCCATTGAGGCACTCCTTCACTTCAAATGGCAACTCCTGTCAAGAGTGTTACCATAGCTTCAGACAATCTATAATTGTGATTCCTTTGAGCTAGTGTCGGATCATCAGATGACTGAGTCTTTCTCTGATTCCAATGGAGGCCTTCTATGATGCTGCACAAGAAGTCCCTGGTGGAATCAGTCAGACGAACAGTAGGGATGGGTCATGGAGCCATGGTACAGAGCTTGTTCCCGGCTGTCAACTCTGCCTCGCCATCAAATGATACCCAGGCGGAACTATGGCGGCTGGGAGTTCAGGGGGCGGGACTTGGACTTAGTGGGCTTGAACGTTGGGCGCCGTCAAGACACTTTTACCCCAATAATGACGTGATCGGGTAATATCAAAGGCCTAAAGGATAAGGAATGAGGACATATTGCCGTTAATACTATGCCGGGAACCTGCGAATTGACATAGCAAAGTCAATAGCGGATTTGCCAGATTAAAAGCAAAATGTTTTCCTGATTGATGATGCTTGTACTTAATATGTAGATAGACGATTAACGCGAATTAACTCATTAGCATGTAAATTCAAATTTCCTTCCATTTTTCTGAGAGACCTTCGGCTTTCTCGGTGTACAGCTCTAAGGCTTGGGAGACAAGCGCCTAGAAAAATGAAGAGTAAAAGGCAATCTCCCCAATTGATTTCTGTAGTAGAAAAAGCGTGATAAATAGCTTGAATATCTGCTATAAGCCTATGCAAAAACACAAGTAGAATTGGCTATAACGTCTCATAGATTCGTATGACAATGCATAGCAGCTATTGCAATGTCAATGACTTTGATTTGTCTTCTCATGAATTTCACGCACCTGTAAAAATGGAATCAATACTAAAAGAGGTTTATGATACCTATGGATGGACCATTAATCCTCCAGTTGCTAGAGCTGCCGGATGTAGTTGGTGAATTAGCCCTTACCCTTATGCCAAAAAGTGACATACTTTTCATCACAATAACACTTCCGTTGTGAGGTAGGTGATTGCCCCGATCAATGGTGACTTCATTTATAACAACTATATTTCCATTCATCGATGTTTTCATTTCGGCAGTTGAATTCCTGATAATTTGACACTGCAATAACGCTGTAATGTTATCATGGAACCCATAAGAATCGATTAGAGCTGTTTTTTGTAGCTATACCTACCTAAAGTATGTTAAGGATCGCTTTTTTTTTTTTCAAGTTCTTTAACCAAGGAAAGAGGTTTTCGATTAAGTGTCACGATAATGCCACGAACTTAGCTTCCATCATAGACAAGACTGTACATGTTTGTTTTCTTCTTGTTCCAAGATATGACATTATTCAACAAGAAAACAAATCCAGAGGTAGATTTCCTTTTATCTAAATCATCCCCAATTAGTATTTAAAAATTTAAGCCGCGATTCTATTCTTTGGTAACTCAGCGTATAATCAATAATTCCTTTCGAGATATCTCAATATTCTTTCGACAGGTTTTCAATGAGCTTAACTTGGATTGAATTGGTATCTACTTACCATTCCAAATGCAAAATATATATCAAGTCTTGTACACAGCATAACGTACATTAAGTTTCCAATAATACGAACATAAGGAACATGTTGCACTTGTTCATTCTCTTATGGAGTCATGGATAGATTCTATTGCTCAATATTTCATCTTTTGCAATAAGAGTATCTATGGATTTTATTGCATACGAAATCTTTCAAAACCTTATTTATGTGTTTCTTACAAAAGAGATTATGATATCTTCGAATGATCTCCTTAAAATCTTAATTTTAAGAATGTATGCAACCTCACTCATGTATTTCATCTCAAAATTTGAAGATAACCAACTCTTAACAGTATAAATAAACTTTATATTGCTTCCAACAATCAGTAGATCATCAATATATAATGATATGATCATAAATTGATCTTTGAATCTTTTGATATATACATAATGATCCTCATCAATCATTATAAAATCATATGCTATTATGGTATTATGAAAACGTATATACCATTGTCTTCTTGACAACCGCTTAAGGTCATATATCAATTTCGAAAGTCGACATACCTTTTGTTCTTGACCTTTCAAAATGAAACAAATAGATTGTTATATATATATATTCTTAAGAAAATCAGTCTTTACATTAATTTGATGTAACTCAACATCCATACTAGTTACTATTGTTAGAATAATACGAATCGAGGTAAATCTCACTACAATAAAAAATGTTTCCTTATAATTAATCAATTCCTATTGATTATACCCTTCGCCACAAGACAAGCTTTATGTCTTTTTTATTGAGTCGTCAACTGACGACTTTTTGAGAATCCACTTGTTCCTAATAACTTTGCGTCTCTTTGGAATATCAACTAGTTCCTAAACAATGTTTGACTTCATAGACTCCATCTCTTCTTCTATTGCATGCATCTATTTTTCCTTACTAGGATAATTTAGAGCATTATTTACATTTATTGGTTCATCTTCATCTTGTGGAGCAACCATAAAATTTTCCCCTTCAATGTCAAAACGTCAACAATGAACTTATTCGCTGTACAGGAGATTGTACACTTTGTACATTATTCTTCGTTAGCTCCCCACTTGATCAGATAATGACAATATTGTCTTTGGTTGTAATTGATGGTGAGTCAAATTTAATTCCCCACTTCTCATGTTACAATCACGTGGACGAACTCTATTAATTTATTATCTTGATTCAAGGTTTCAAATAAGGTTTCAAATAAGGGAGTAATTTTCACATATTTAGTCATTCTTAGGAAATTCATTTTTAAAATGTGACGTTAAAATCGATTTGAATTCGGTTATACTCACTTTCTTGCTTACTTATAAACACATATTATTTAAGTTTTCTGAGTATTTTATGAAAATACTCTTCTTGTCTCTCTCTGGGACCCAATTTCTTATACTTGTGAAATGACTCATGAATATAGGCAACACAATCCCATGATATTAAGTGGAAGTAACTGATTTTGAAGGCACGCAATTAAGTATATAGGTAGCAATTAATAAAGTATCATCCCAAAAGGTGATAGAAAAGTTAGCATGTGTCATAATGGATCAATTATTTTCAATAGGGTTCTGTTTTTCTTTTTCACAACATCATTTTGTTAAGGAATATAGGAAATAGAAAAATTGTTCTTTTATTCATTTTTCAACACCTAAATTTCTTGAACTTATCAGATAAATATTCTTGACTTTGATCAAATCTCAATACTTTTTTTTTTATCTAATCGATTTTCTATCATGCTCCCATAAACTTTTGGAACATCTCAACGCTTCAGATCTATAAAACATCAAATAGACATATTAAAATCAAGTATAATCATAAAAAAATGTGATGAAATAAACAATCGCATGCCTTTTTCTCACATTTATTAGATCATAGATGTCAGAATGGATTAATTGTAAAGCAACTTTAACTCTTTTATATTTTCCAAATGGTTTCCTTATCATTTTGCCTACCAGACAATACTTACATATAGGCAAATAGACTTTTTCAATATTATCCAATAAACCCTCTTTGGCTAGCTTATTCATACATTATTGACCAATATGATCAAGTCTAGCATACCACAAATTCACATAATTATCATATGAATTAGAAGACGTGAAGAGAGAATAACAAATATTGATATTACCATAGTCAACATTCAATACAATAAAATCATCCAGAAAATAATCACAGCCATAGTAGTTTGTATTCAAATACAAATCTACATTATTATTATGGAAGTTCAAACTAAAATCAAGTTTTACCAATACTAAAACAGACACTAAATTCCGATGAATTCCCGGAGCATATAATACATCATGTTTGAACAAAGTACATCTATCACGCATGCTTAATTGACAGGTGTCAATCCCTTTTATTTCAGTTATGGAGTTATTTCCTACATAAATCCATTTAGTTCAGTTCGGTACTCATTGGAATTCCACGAAGGTTCCTATCCTTTGCTACATGATCTGTTACTCGAATTCCCCGAGTCTACAAAGAATTAGATTCGGTTAAAAATATAAAACTTGATACATAAGCAAAATTCTCAAAAATATAAGGTGTGTTTACATTTTTTGGCTCACGACAGTCGTGAGCATAGTGACCATTTTTGTCACAATTATAATATTTCATCATTGACAACTTCTTCATTCGAAGACGCTTTTTCTTTTTCATGTTTGTCAACTTTTGATTTCTTTCTGAAGAACTTGCTCCATTGCCTTTTCACATTTTGAGCAATTAGGACATTTTTGTGCTTAGAGCTGAAAACCGCATATGAGCTAGAACTAGCATAATAAATGTCGATTTCGGTTTAACGCCGTCAAGCGGTCTTCTTCTAGCTCAAGATAGCGCATTGCATCCTCAAACGTTTTAATGTTTCTCGTTGTGTGTCATATGCACATTTATATACTCCCAACTTTTAGGCAAGGAACGGATCACTACTTGCACTTATTGCTCATTAGTTAGGACTTGGCTAGTATCATTTAGCTCATTAATCATGTTTGACATCTTTCTCATATATTGTTTCATGATCCGACCATGAGACTTCTTGTAAAAGTCAAATCTTATATTGAGCTGTCTCAATATGGTCTATTACCAAATCTTGCTGCAAAAGCTTCCCATATTTCTTTAGCATTTTCAAAATGCCTATGCATGACATCATTCTCCATGCTACTAAGCAATGTAATGCGAGTAAATGAGTTCTTTCTCTTCCATGCAGTAAATGTATCCTTATCTATTTTACGTTGTGCAGTATTCCCATCTTCAGGTTTTTCTATAATCAGGTTAAGAGCTTTTAGTCCTCTTACTCTTCTAGCACATATTAGATTTTGATATGTTATATTTCATAATTATCGCAATTCAGCTTCTCATATTTATTTAATTCAACGACTATGCTCTTACTTGCTGAAGTTATCAATCTAAACATATCAGATACATATGTAAGAATTATTAATGCATATTATTAATGCATCAATTTTGTATAAACTCATCATATTAATGAATAATTTCAAATAAGATTTCAAAATCAAAATGTCACTATATTTCTAATCATCATCCAAACATCATAACTTAAATTTATTATTAATATAATCTTCTATGCAAAATAAGTTCTTTAAAGTTACAAAAACTTCTATGAACTACCCACAATAATTAATAATAACGTAGAGGCAATTGACATTGGATATCCATTAACGATAAAATAAAATATTTCCACATAATGTAACCCATACATCAATTGCTACAAACGACATCAACAAGGTAAAAATTATCTACATAAGATATCCATAAAACATACTAAATAAACACCACTAGAAACATCTAACGCTAAGTCAAACTATGAACAAAGAAAGATCTTTCTAATTTCTTGAAAATTTCCTTTGTAAATTTATTAAGCACGAAAAACAAACGGAAATCTCTTAAAATTTCTCCTTTGCATGTCATCCCCAGCCGAATTGAACTCATTCATTAGGTCAAAATCTTTGTGGTTTCAATTCTATAATATTAATTCAAAAAAGTCACTACTAGCTTCTTATAATCAGGAGTCAGACATCTTATAAGCAATTCAACACTCATTGCCATTCAGATAGAAGAGTGTTAATAAAAAATCGCACCATCACAAAAGCTGGCATGTGATAACTCTTCCAAATGACTTCTTGTATCTTCTTATTGACCTCAAGAACATATTCAATTAAACATTTTCCCATTGGTATCAATCAACTTAGCTATCATCCTTGCAAGTCTCATCTTTTGACCTTATAACTGTGCGCAAATAGGTGTATGCTTACAAATGAGGGACATTGTTCCTGCAATAAATGCAGAACAAAAAAATGGATTACTTATAATCCATTGAGACTTAATTGAAAAAGAAATGCACATTTTTTTTTTAAACTAGTCAACGGTCAACGGTCAAAAAGTCAACTATCAACAGAGATCGAATTGAGTTAGAAGGGTCGGGTCAGGTTAGGTCAAATCGACGGACTCGGCTAGGTGACGTCACCAAAGACGCGTGCCACGTGTGCGCGGGCAACCGTTGATTGACGTCAACGGTGGTATGTGGTGCATGCGCCACCAATTGTCGGGCACGTCGCGGCACACGCCCGCACAAACCATCATCAGAGCGTGCTTTTGGCCACGCATGGCGGCTCCATCCAGGCGGGCCACCTAATGTTTTTCTCATCTCAACGAACTATGTCCCTATACTATCAAAAATGAGTTTTGATTCACCGAAAATCAAAAAGTGGGGGGCGCACAAGTACAAGGTGTCGAGATTTCGTCCTGGCGTTCGATGGCAACGTTCTCAAAATTTCAACCGTCCCTTGCGTTGATGGCGTTCTCAAAATTTCAACCAATAGCAATTTATAAACAACAACAATGATGGAGCATGAACAGCTTTACTATGATACCAATGTTGGGAAACAAATTCCCAAAAAAATCGATCCGATCAAACGATCAAAAACCGAAAAACGAAAGTGGATCATGATTTAATTTAATTTGTGGCAATCAAGATATGTCTGACTCCATGATATGCCTTCGATCGGTGTAACACATTTCCTAAGCACGTTTTCCGCTTTAGTTTTTCAGTATTCAATTTTTAAGTATCGGATCGATTTTTTTTTTAATTTGTTTTTCAACATTGGTATCAAAGCAATGTTATTCATGTTTCCCATTCATTATTGTTGTTTATAAACTGCTATTTGTTGAAATTTCAAGTAACGCTATCGTTGGATGCTTGGGAACGAAATCACTACCCCCATACACTGTTTTTGCCCTCTTTTTTTTTTTTTTTTTTTTTTTCGGTGAATCAAAACTCATTTTCTAATAATGTAAGGTCGTAGTTCTCTTCGAGATGAGAAAAATGATGGGTGACCCATCTTCGGGGCCACCAGGGCCGCTGGACATGCTGTCACACGCGGCCAAAAGAAACAACCTCGTCGGCACATGCATTGCACAGGCGCGTGTGCCACACGTGTCAACTGACGTCAGCCGACAGTTGCCCGTTCACACGCAGGGCACATCTTGGTGACGTCACGATGACATCACCTAGCCGGGTCCATCGATTTGACCCAACCCGATCTCTATTGACCATTGACTTTTTGACGGTTGACCTGTCAAAAAAAAGAAATATGTTTCTTTTTCAATTAAGTCCCTATGGATTATAAGTAATCACTTTTTTGTTCTACATTTATTGTAGGAATAATGCCTCCCCTTCGTAAGTGTACACCTATTCATGAACAATCATAAGGTCAAAAGAAGAGACTTGCAAGGATGATAGTTGATTTGGCTGATTATCGATGGGAAAATTGTGATTTAATTGAATATGTTCTTGAGGTCACTAAAAAGATACAAGAAGTCATTTGGAAGAGTTATCACATGCCAGGCTTTGTGATGATGCGATTCTTCATGAATACTCTTCCATCTGAATGACAATGAATGTTGAATCGCCTATGGGAGATCAACATGATTCCTGATTATAAGAAGCTAGTAATGGCTTTTTTAAATGAATATTATAGGATTTGAGCCACAAAACTTCAACCTAAGGAATGGATTCAATCCGACGGGGGATGGATGTGCAAGGGAGGGATTTTTGTCTGTTTTTCCATGACTGCCGAATGTGCTTAATGAATTTACAAAATAAATTTCCAAGAAATTAAAATGATATTTCCCTATTCATAGTTTGACTTGGTGTTAGTTGTTTCTAGTGGTATTTATTTAGCATGTTTTATGGATATCTTATGTAGATAATTTCTATCTTGTTGATATCGTTTGTAGCAACTAATGTATTTGTTACATTAGGTAGAAATATTTTTATTTTATTGTTAATGGATATCCAATGTCAATTGCCTCTATTATTATTAATTGTTGTGGGTAGTTTATAGAAATTTCTGTAACTTCAAAAAACTTATTTTGCATAGAAGATTATATTAATGATAATTTCAAGTTATAATTTTTGGATAATGATTGGAAACATATTGTCATTTTGATTGTGAAACCTTATTTGAAATTATTCATTAATATGATAAGTTTATGCAAAATGGATGCATAAATGACATGCATTAATAATTTTTGCATATGTATCTGATATGTTCAGATCGATAACTTCAACAACTAAGAGCATAGTCACTTAATTGAACAAATGTGAGAAGTTGAATGTCAATAATTATGAAATATGGCATATGAAAATTCAATATGTGCTGAAAGAGTAAGAGGTACTAGAAGCTCTTAACCTGATTATGAAAGAATCTGAAAATGGAAACACTGCACAACATAAACTAGATAAGGATGCATTTGTTGCATGGAAGAGAATGAACTCCCTTGCTCACGTTACATTGTTGAGTAGCATGGAAAATGATGTCATGCGAGAATTCAGGTGTTTTGAAAATGCTAAAGAAATATGAGAATTGGCAGCAAGATTTTGTGATACATCGATGACCAAACTGAGGCAGCTCACTATAAGATTTGACTCTTACAAAAAACCTCATGATCAGACCATGAAATAGCACTTGAAAAAAATGTCAAATATGATTAATGAGCTGAAAGATATTGGCCATGTTTTGACTGAGGAACAACAAATGCAAGCAGTGATCTGTTCCTTACCTAAGTTGGGAACAATGACACTAGAACATTTAAGGATGCAGTGCGCCATCTTGAACTAGAAGAGGACCACCTCCTGACGATGAAGCCGAAAACTGACATTTATTATGTTAGTTTTAGCTCACAAGGGTTTCGAGTTTCAAGCGCAAATATCCTGGTTCGTTCAAAAGGTGGAAAGGCAAGTGGGCAAGTTCTTCAGGAAAGAAACCAAAAGTTGACCAACATGAAATAGGAAAGCGTCATCGAATGAAAAAGTTGTCAATGGTGAAGTATTATAATTGTGACAAGAAGAGTTATTATACTTGCGACTGTTGCGAGCCAAAAAAGGTAAACATCCCTTATATTCTTGAGAATTTTACTTATGTATCAAGTTATGTATTCTTAACTAAATCTAATCATTTGTAAGGTATGTCCTCTGAGACTACAACGGTACTTAGTACTTAATATGTGATAAGTAAAATATGTCCATTTTCGTGATATGCTTTCGATTGGTGTTTACATGTTTCCTAGGCTCGTATCCACATTCATTTTTTGGTATTTGATCGTTCAAGTATCGATTCGATTTTTAGGAATTTGTTTCTTGAAAGAAAGGCTATGAAAGTCCAAACCAGTAGTCCACCAATTTGACCAAATATGGATTCATACATAGTCCATAGCCAAAATGAGAGAAAAAAAGTAAATAAAAAAAGAAAAAGAAAAAAGCTTGCAATAGTCGCATATAAAAAGGCTACCCAACCAAAGGTGAATTTCTTGTACACCCATAAGAATATTGCCCAAAAGACCTCATTCGCCGCTAAGTTCACAACGAAGCCAATGGTCGTCCCCTACGCTCTTGGGAAAATGTATTATGAAGTCATTAGCCCTAGGCCAATCAAAATAAAAACTATGTGAAGTAGTAGTGAGGTGACCACCTCCCACGAGAGTTTGGAATTGCTTTGATCAATAATGTCGAAACACTCTCTAAGGGACAAGAGAAGATATAAACATACCAGCTATGCTTAATAGCATCAATGGCCGCCGCTCAATGTGGTCAAGGTGGAAAGTGCGGTAGAGTATGTTCAATATTTTTATGAAATCAACCATGATTATGGCAAGGAGCTTTCTATAGAAGTCCGAGATACCTAGCATCTAAAAAATCTGTGAGTTTTGTAGGATGGTTTCAATGTCGAAAACCTGTTTGAATAAGTGCATGGCAATACTACAAATTAGTAAGTGGCAGACCGATTGGGTTGGTTGGAAGAGATCCAACATTTTCTCCATGGTGTTCTCTACCAGGTCAGCTCAATAACATTATCATACTCCATGATGTCAATAGCCACTTTAATATCGGCAAGCTGAAGCTCAGTCTCCTCCTCATTAAAAATCATATTGAGGACACACCTTGCGGAGTTTAGGCAACGCCGCATGATGAGCCACCAGGAGGAATTCCAACATAGCAAGGATCTCAATGACGATGAGTTATGAGGAGAGTGCGGCTGAGCCGAGTATGACTAGCCACCCAAGGTTTAGCTTGACTTTGGGGAAGAGATAATTAATGACGTGGCCGAGAAAGGTATCCAAGTTGAAGAACACCCGAACCACCCAACAACATATGAAAAAGTAATGCTTTATTTAGAAGGCACATTTGACATAGAAACAAAAAGAACCAATAAAAGTTACCTCAGGTAGGGAGTTGAGTTTGCCACAGGAGAAGGCAAGTGATATTTCAGCAATATAAACGGAGGAAATCATTAGAGTAAAACCAACTCCAACATTGGCGATGGGTCGGTCTCCCAAAAGCACGGCCATGACCACTAGCAAGCATCCAAAAGAAAAGATGGTTGCGATCAATAAAATTGCACGACAACAACCAACACAATTAGATATCCACCTAGTCATCGACAAGTTGAAGAATGTCAGTATGTTGAGGGTCACTATCCCGCCCTTAACCTAGTCTTGGGATGTCTTTAGTTCCTTATATAAGTTGATACTCCATTCATAAAACCCACATCTGCCTATCATAAAAAATTAATGGAATTATTTTATAAACGAACTAAAGTTCAACTCAAAGCTCAAGAACGATAGATTAGACGTACTCTAACCAATTAATAATGATGTTGTGGTGGTCACAATAGCACAAGCTACAACGCACTCCTACTGAGGCATGACACAATTACTTTTTGGACGGAATTTGAGGGTGGGGCTAGGAAGTTTTTATAAGGAAGGGGTGAACAGAGAATCAAATAGCCGTAACAACTTTTTATAAGGAGGGGATGATTGGTATGTGGAATCAAATAGCGAAAATCGAATAGCCGAGCATCCCATAAATAGAGTCATGGGCAACGAAAGAAACTAAATTGATAGTCAATAGTGGAATTCAGACAGCGATTTTTTGGTTGGGTTGCCGGGTTGTAGACGGCGATTTTTTCTCCATGCCTCACACGAGGCAGCGACCTTCATGCATGCTGGTAACCTGAGCTAAAAAAATGATTTTTCTAATTGTGTTACTTCTTATCCTGCTTTTTTTTCTTTTTTTTTTTTGCTTTTCTTTCTTTTTTTTTTTTCATTCCTTTTTTTTTTCTTATGGTAACCGATCATCTTTTTGCTCCATCCTCCATTGCCATTTGAAATTGTTGTCAAGCTCAACATCTTCGATGAGACCATGACCAAGCTGGACAACCTCAAGCTCTGCCGTGGTGATGATCTTGAGCCCTAGATTTAGAGAGCACCACTGTCAAATCTACCGGACCAAATTTGTATATTTGCTAGAGAAAGAATGAAAAGGGACGAAAAGGGAAGATGGAGAATAATGGCACGAAGAAGATAATGTCGCCTTGCGACGTGGATGCCGTGGAGAAGTGCTTGGAAAGAACAAAGGCGATAACCAGAAATGCCAATCGCTAATTGGCATTAATTAGTCTTGGCCAATCGCTGAAATGCCAATCACCGATTTTTGGCTATTTAAAATAGAGGATTCTTAGATAAACAAGTGCTTCAATCAACGATTGGCATTTCGAGTAATTGCGGGCAATGAAAGAAACTAAATCAATCTTTAATATTGGCATTCAGACAGCGATCTTTTGGTTGGGTTGCAGTTTGCAAACGGCAATTTGTTGGTTGTGTAAATAGTGATATTTTGGTTGGAGAGGGTATTCAAACAACGATTTTTTCTCCATGCCTCACACAACATCATTATTAAATCTCTCCTTCTTGAGCTTTGAATTGAAGTTTCGTTCGTTTATAAAATAATTTCATCATTTTTCAATAATGGGCAAATGTTACTGTTATGGATGGAGCATCGACTTATACAAAGAAGCTAAAGACCACCCAAGACCAGGTTAAGGTCGGGCCGGTGACCCTCAACTTGTTGACATTCTTCAGCTTGTTGATGGCCGAGTGATATCTGATTGCATCGTTGCCTTTGTGCAATTTTATTGGTTGCATCCATCTTTTCTTTTGGACGCCTGGTATTGAACATGGCTCGTAACTACACCATGCCTCTTGGGGGCTGACTCATCGCCAATGTTAGAGTCGGCTTCACTGTAATGGTTTCCCTATTTATATTGCTAAGATTTCCCTTGCCTTCTTCCATGGCAAACTCAGCTCACTGCTTGAGATAACCTTCATTGATTTTGTATTTTTCTATATCACTTATTCAGTGGTTCAAGTGTTTATCAACTTGGGCACCTTCCTCGGCCACCTCATTAATTATTTTTTCCCCAAAGTCAAGCTAAATCTCAGATGGCTAGTCATACTTAACTCGTCCACAATCTCGTCACACTTAGTCGCCATCAGGATCCTTACTACATCAAAATCCCTCTAGTGGCTCATCCTGCAATGTCGCCTAGACTCCACGAGGTGTGTCCTCAAGATGATCTCTAACTCCAACGAGGCTCTGAGCTTCAACTTGCCGATATTTAGAGAGCTACCGGCATTATGGAGTATGACAATGTTAATAAGCTGATTTGGCAGAGCACTAAGGAGAGGATGTGAGATCTCTTCCACCCAAGCCGATCGGTCTGCCACCAACTAATTTGCCCTGTTGCCATACACTTATCCAAATAGGCTTCCCGCATTGAAACCATCTTACAAAGCCCTCAAATTTTCGAGACACTAAGTATCCCAAGCTCCTATAGAAAGCTCCTTGCCTCAATCATGGTTAACTTCATGAAAATATTGGGCATGCTTTACCCACTTTCCACCTTTACCAATTGAGCAGCAATCGTTGATGCTATTGAGCATAGTTGGTATGTTTATATTTCTCTTGTCCCTCAAAAAGTGTTTCAACACTATTGATCAAAGCTATTCCGACCTCTCGTGGAGGTGGTCACTTCAATACTACATTACATAGTCTTCTTTTCGATCAGTCTAGGGCTGATAACTTCACAATACTATCGTAATCTAACCCCTCTTGCAAGAGGGAGCTTTTGTTAGGTTTAAGGATATTGTCAACTTTGCTCAATGGCGTTCCATTGACTCGGGCTCTTCCTCGCCCATATTTTGCGCAACATCAAGCATTCAACTTTCTAATCAATTAAGCCTATTTAAATTTTGACTAAGGAATCATTACTAACCTTTTTTGGGATACCCCTCTTGTGGGAGGGAGCTTTTGTTAGGTTTAGGATATTGTCAACATTGCCCGACAGCGTTCCATTGACTCGGGCTCTTCCTCGCCCATATTTTGCGCAACATCAAGCGTTCAAATTTCTAATCAATTAAGCCTATGTAAATTTTGACTAAGGAGTCGTTACTAACCTTTTTGTGATTGGTAGAAACCCAGTAAGATATGAACGGATACCTTACTAACACAATCAGATATTTTGGACTCGGGGATTTGATTACATTAGCTTTAAGGTTAACGCCATTTCGATACCTGACCTAATTATGTTCTAACTAATAGCAGCCTACCAAGAAAAATCTAAAGTTTGTCCTAACCATTCTAGGTAGGGGTGAGCACGGTTCCCGGGTAGAACCGGGAACCGGAGAACCGGAACCGGAGGTTCGGTTCGGTTCCGGTTCTTAAGTGGCGGTTCCCGGTTCCCTGTTCCTTTTCTTGGGAACCGGCGTTCCCGCTCGGTTCCGTTCCCAGAAAGGGAACCGGAACCGAACCGAACCGGCCAAAATTTAAAAAAAAAAAAAACTATTTCCCCTACGTTTCTTCCCCAATTCCCCTTTCTTTTTCCCTCTCTCTCTCTTTCTTTTCCCCCTTTTTCCCCGCTCCCATCACTTCCTCGCCCCCAACCTTTTTCTTTTCTTCTCTCTCTCTTTCCCCCCCTCTCTCGTGAAACCCACCCCTTCTTCTCCCCTTCTTCTTCTTCTTCTTCTTCGCCGCCCCGCGCCGCTTCACCCTTCTTCTCCTCTTCTTCTTCTTCTTCTTCTTCGCCGCCCCTCGCCGCTTCACCCACCACCACATCGCCGCCCCACGCCCTACTCACCACCATCTTTGGCCACCGAACCACCACCACCTTGCTCGTCCGACGAGCCGTCTCGTCGTTGAGCCCGACAAAGCTATCGTGCCGTCCGCCCGCGCCCTCGCCCGCCAGGAGCCGCCGCCGCCGTCCCCAAGCCACCGTCACCACCTCTTGCCGCCGCTCGCTCGGCCGTTCGGCCGTCGTTGCTCCCGGCCGCCACCGCGAACCGAGCTCTTCCCCCTTGGCGTGGGTTGAGCCGCGACTGGCCGTCTTCGCCGCGCCGTCCGTGCCGCCGTTGGTGCCATGAGACTCTTGTCTTCGTCGCCGGACCTCCTCGACACCGCCGGCCGGATGCGTCACCCCTCACTTGCCTCACCGCTCGCCCGCTTCACCGTCGACGCCGCTCGTCCCCAGTGGGAGGCTACTCGCTTTCCCGACCCAGCCGGCTCGCTACTTGCCGCCCAATCAACCTTAAGTATCCTCTTTTCGGATGGGTATTGGGGCTGACTTCGATGATTATGTTACTTTGTCAAATGTAGGGAATTGAAAACGTAGAAGCTCTGCGCCTTGACTTCACAGCTGGAGATTTTCGGATGATGCCGAACTAAGGTTTCTCAAGTTGGATAATGCCAAAGTTTCCTGGAAACTTTGAAGGTGCATTAGCTAGTTTAAGGTGGCTCTGTTGGCAAAGGTGTCCTCTGGATTTTAGTGCAAAAAAATTTTTTGTTAACAGTTGGTCATTCTTGATCTTGTCTTGGGGCAAAGTCACGGAAGAATGGGAGGTTGGAGTGAAATCAAGGTGGTTTGGTATTCCTTTGGTCGTTTTATGTTTGTTTTCTCGAATTAAATATCTCATGCGAATTGACCATGTGCATGTTTTACGTTTTTGCTTTGCGAGATGAAGAAATTGAAAGTCTTGAATCTCCACACCCCTTCGCCTCCGCCCCAACGAAGCCGCTTCCTGCTACGGGCCGCGATCGGCGGCGAAGCGAAGGAGGAGAAGCAGGAGGCGGCGGCGGTGAGCTCTTCTTCGTCTCGGAGGTTGGTTTCGCCTCGACCTCCTCTCCTTTGCTGTTCGCGGCTTTGACGGTTTTTCGTTCCTCGGTAGTTTAGGGTTTCGTGTGTACGTGTGAGTGAGTGATTTTCGAGAATCGGACCGAGTCGAGCACGCGTTAAATCACGTGCAAAGATCAAGCTATCGTTTGCTTTTGCTTATTTCGATTAGGATGTACAATTCGTGTCGGTTTGTGCAAGGGCATAGAGAATTTGATCTTTGTGTTACCTCGTTTGTGAATGGAGTCTCAATTTGTAAATGGAGTCTTTGGATGTGTATGTCATGGAGTGTTGGAATTGCTCTGTGCATGTCGCACCCCCACTATGAATTTAGTTGTTTATGGCGTGTTACGGAATTGCTCCTGTGCATGTTGCACCCCACTATGAATTTAGTTTAGTTGTTTATGGCGTGTTCTGAATTGCTCCTCTTTATTGGCGGTATTGAAAATGGAGGGCCAACTATTAAATTATTTCCACTTACGGATATTTACGCCCAATACGAAAATGAAAAAAAAAAAAAAAAAAAAAGGAACACATGGAACACAGGCAAACCCGGAACACGGTGGGTTCCGGTTCTTGTTCTGACGGGTAGGTTCCAGGTTCCAAAAATTGAGGAACACATGCACGGGTAGTTCCGTTCCTGACGAATCAACCGAACAAGAACCGCTCACCCCTAATTCTAGGACAAGAAAATAACATCTAAATATGGAGAAGCACAATCAATTAGAATCATAATAGACAATACACAAGCATCATAAATTATCCTAAAAAAAAGAAAATAAGACAAAACAAAATAAGAATTCCTATTGTAAAGCCCTAAAGGCTTATTCAATTTTAGATTTTAACATTTTCAAAGGGTTTTCCAATTTCTAGAATTTTTTTTTATTTTTTAGAATTTTCTGAATTTTTTAATATTTTTCTAATTTTTTTTATCATTGTCTGGATTTTGGATTTTCTAAATTTTTTCTAATGATTTTGGAATTTTCTCAAATTTTTTATTTCCTAAGGCTTTTAAATATTTTTTTTTCATTTTATGATTTTTCATAATTTTTATGATTTTTATAATTTTTAATATTTAGATTATTAAATAAAAGGAATTCAGACCGGATCAAGAGACCGACCCAACTAAACCGATCCGAACCCTATCGGATCAGGTCGGGCTAAAAAAGCCAAGGCCCACTTTAAATTAATCTCAATTGGCCCACGAAAATTAAAACAGCCTACTCAAATTCCAGTCCGCGTCCATTTCCTAATTCTCAACCCGATCTTTCTCTTCGGCCCATCATACACTAGCTCACCGACCAGCCCAAAAACAAATGAAAAACATAGCCCATTTCCTCATTATTCTGTTTTATGTTTCTTTTTTTCACTTTTTCCTCTCCTTTTTGTTTTCTTTTATTTCTTTTCTTCTTGTTTTTTGACCTTTTCCCTATTTCGTCTTTTTCTCCTGCATCTTCTTCCTCTAACCGTCTCCATCCCGAACCCTCGTGTTCACCTGCAATTTGCCTTAGCCGAACCAAGAACCATCAACGCCGCAGCGTCGCCATCATCACCGACGCCTACATTGCTCCGGCCTGCGACCGCCAGCACCTACGTCGCCGCCAAACCACCATCATCCGCCCGCCGTGCGCCTCGACCGGCGACGACCGACGCCGGCCGCCCACTCCGGCGACCCCGAAATTTCACGAGAAAACGCTCACCTAAACTACGGTTTGAATTCGACCAAAAAAAAAAAAAAACTACCGTTTGAACACCAGAAATTCCAGAAATCAAACAAACACAATGGCACTAAAAGTGGGGAGAGACACTTACTCGAACGGCCTTGAACCGTAGGGCTCGCCGGCGTGGGGAGGCTAGCTCCGGCGAAGGGGCGAATGCAAGACCGGCTCGGACGATGCGAAGTCACATGAAAGCACATCAAAAGGAAGAAATCAGAAGAATTTCAACGATATATGAATAATCAAATATTTAAACTGAGCTTCGAACGCCGATCGGACAAAATATATTTCGGGGTTTCATTGAGGCATTTCATCGAACTCACAGTATGCAGTATCGACTATGGATTTCAGAAGTAACTTCATTACGGCGCTTGACTTTGGCGAGATGGATCAACGCCCAAGCTCCGAGGAGCACCCTACACATTTCTCTCTCCCCCCTCCGCGAACCGATGCGGTTACGCCTCCTTATCCCCTCTCCTTTGCTCTGCGTCATTCTTGTGGTGCTTTTATGTCGCTGGGGGATCGTGGGAGCGTGTGAGTAAAAGAAGAGGCAGACGTGTGGGCTGGGCTTTTCCTTCCTTTTGGTTTTTGATGGGCTAAAAGATTGAACAAAACAAAACAAAACAAAACAAAAAAATTGATGGGCTGAAGAAGAAATAAATGAATGGGCTGCAAAAGAAATAAGAAGATTGGGCTGCGAAAGCATTAAAAAGAATGGGCTTAACTACTCCGGCCTACTCGACTCCTTTTTCTTCTTTTTTTTTAAAAAAAAAATTATTCATTTTTATCTCACCTATTTTTATTCATCTTTTTATATCTTATTCCTTTTATATTTTTTTATATTTTTTATAAAATATATGGATACCCTAAAGTCAACAAAAATTCAAATGTCAATAAATATATAGCTCTAAAGTCCTCTCCTAAGGCTATGAGCTTAGGGATAGCCATTGGCTTCGCTGTGAGCTTGGCGGCAAATGAGGTCTCCTCGGCGATATTCTTACAGGTGTGCAAGAAACTCACCTTTGGTGGGGCTGCCTTTTCATATGCAACTATTGCAAATATCTTTTTGATTTTGTTCTACATAATTATGCCCAAGACGAAGGGTTTGAAGCCAAAGGACATTGGTCAGTGTTTTGGAAAATATATCGATTTGGGGAAAACAATGCTTACGGATGTGGCAGACCATTAAATATATGATCCAACAGCTTTCAAACGTTATGAAGAAATACATCAAGCATGCTTACGACTTCGCTATTTTAAACACCTTGCTGCCATTAAGATGCTTCCCTTCACTAAGGTAGCAACTCCTAGCAAGAGTGTTACCATAACATCAGACAATCTATAATTGCAATTCGTTTCATAGGAATCGCTTTCTTCTTTTAACTAACATAGCTAGATTTTGTTGGCAAATGCTAAAACATACAGTGGGGGAAAAACAATGCTCATAGTTGTGGTAGACCGTAAGATTACTGAGTCGGACTGTCAGATGACTGAGTCTTTCTCTGATTCCAATGGAGGCCTTCCAAGATGCTGCACAAGAAGTCCCTGGTGGAATCATTCAGACAAACAGTAGGGACGGGCCATGGAGCCATGCTACATATGAGCTTGTTCCCGGCTGTCAACTCTTGCCTGCCCTTGCCGTCGAATGATACCGAGGCAGACCTATGGCGGCTGGGAGTTTGGGGGCTGGGACTTGGACTTAATGGGCTGGAACGTTCGGCGCCATCAAACACTTTTACCCCAATAACGACGTGGTCGGGTAATATCAGAGGCCTAAAGGTTGAGGAATGAGGACATATTGGCGTTAATACTATGCCGAGAACCTGCAAATTGACAAAGCAAAGTCAATAGCACGGATTTACCGGATTAAAAACAAATTGTTTTCTTGATTGATGATGCTTGCACTTAATATGTAGATAGACAGCGATTAATACGCAATTAACTCATTAGCAATTAAATTCAAATTTCCTTCCATTTTTCTGAGGGCCTTCGGCTTTCGCAGTATACAGCTCTAAGGATTGGGAGACAAGCGCCTAGAAAAATGAGAAAGTAATGTTTTTTTCGCTGTCATGGTTTCATTTTCGGCAGCTGAATTCCTGACAATTTGACACTGCAACCAACGCCGTAATGTTATCCTAATGGAACCTATAAGAATCGATTCGAGCTGTTTTTTTTTAGCTATCCCTACCTGGAGTATGTTGAGGATCGCTTTTTTTTTTTTTTTTTTCAAGTTCTTTTACCAAGGAAAGAGTTTTCGATTAAGTTGCTGGCATCTGTGCGTTCCACATACTTGCTCCGTCTCATGCCAGAATGATATCATAAAAACTCTCAGAAAGCAAAGGATATCGAAAGGGGTCATAAAGCCCGAGGACCCTAAATTGAAGGAGACAATAGGGGGCACTTGTCCTTAGAACAATGATGCTGCCTGCATGTAGATACTCTCCAATTGTTACTCAAGATTCAAATGAAGATTCAATAGGAACATTGGAAGTACAACTTAGTACAATTTCACCATAGAAGCATATGTTCATATAGTCGACAAACGAAAGATGGAACTAACAGATGAATATTCATGGTCTCAAGTTTCAGTGAAGTGATCACACATTGAGATCCCTGCATCAAATAGCGACAGCAACATACAATTTGTCGTCGTATGGGAAGACGAATGGTTAAACACCAAGAATGTTTAAAATTGAATGGACGCAACTCGCGGCACCTCAAGGTTTAACGCTCAGCATCACTCGAAGTGCCTTTTCAAGGGGAACTAGCAACATATTGCTTTTAAGGACTATGTAAAGGCATACACCGCTCTAAGCGCCAATAAAGAGGACACGAAATCTCAGGCCAATAACCTACAGAGATTCACAGACCCGTGTTGCTTAAGGTTGCTTTTTCTTCGCTGGTCATACAAGTTGCTACAGTAGTTGGATTGCTTTTTAGGATAAGCTTTCCTTTCTTAGTGCAACAGTGAGATACAAATACTTTGTAATCTTATGATGAATGTTGTCGTAAAGCCATATCTTTTAGCTAAACGTACTTAAATGGTCCAAGAAAAATGACCATTTAATCACTGATATTAGAAAAAGAAGGGCTATCACACTCAGGCCTGGCTATGATGCTACACTCAATAACCTACCCTGGAAACATAGCAGAAATAAAGGACTCATCACTGATAATACGGTAAATGATGAATGCATTACCCAAAAGACAGTTCCATCCCCACCGAGAGTGATCACAAGGTCAACTTTCTTATGCAAGTCCGGAATCTCACGTTCTGAAACAAATCACATAAAATCGTAATCGACATGAGAAACCGATTTGAAAAGCCTGTGAAGTTGAAGAATTATAATAGTATTATTTTTGCATAACTAGAGTCATTAGAATAATTTTCTCAAATGACATAACACTAAAATGTTCCCACACTCACCATCTTGCTAAGTTTTCACAAACTTGAAGGAAGACGATATACTGAGAAGCTCCTCTTGCACGCTTGGTTGCACGTAATTCTTCTTCTTGCCCATATACAACCAACTAGCAATGGAAAAAGAAGGAATTAATATTTAACAATCAAAAGAATGCGCATGAGTTTATGATTCCTTTATCATTACTAGTATTCAAAGATAAGGAGTTCACCCAAATACCAAAATCATCTGAACGATGCACTGGTTTTGCCAGGAAATTTTTAGGTCGTTAATTTATTTAGTGATGCACCACAAGCCAATATCACTTTTGTAATTTTAACCTGTTGCGAAGAACCCTAATGATAACTAAATTTGCAAGGGAAAAAGGTAACCTAGTACAATCAAGCTGGACAAAACTATAAGCCCCATGTGGACATCCATACACCACAATCAACATCTTCTGACTAGAGGCCACAAAAGCCACCGAGTCAGCCATAATCAATTGCAATCATTCAAGAACTAAAAAAGAAGACGTCCCTAAATATAAGCACTAACCAACGACGGCCTCATCTAGACACAACTCTAGCAATAATTCGAGATGTGAGTTGATATAAAAGATTCAACAAATATTGATGATCCATAACATTTAGTTGATAGGAGTTCACTAAAGTTATTTAAGCCTTCAAGGAGGACAAAAGAGAATGAGGAGGAATATTTAAGAAGATTCAACATACATCAACGATCCATAACAGATGATGCGATTTAGTTGATAGGAGTTCTATAAAGTGAATCAAGCCTTCAAGGAAGACAAAAAAGGAGAGAAGACGACTGTTTAATCACTGAGAATATGACCAGAGCATAACCAATAATATATGTGACTATTAAATTACCTTACTGGTGAGATGCTGTCAAAGAATACCATAGCAGCAGGTCTTGATAAACAACATTAGATTGTAGATGCTCAATCGTAACCAATGTTCATACCAGAAAGAATGCACCAAACAGAAGCTTCATGCCTCTTGATCTGTGATTTCCCCAGAACGTTCTATCCTATGAAATGGAATGTTTACTTGTTCGTACTGTCTCTGGAAGCTGTGTACAGAGATGTACATAGATATTTCTCATTTAGCTGCATAAAGAGATGCACATACGTATGTCTAGTGTAGTTACGTACATATGTACATAAGCATGCAAATCAGGATGGATGAAGCAAAAGGAGGCCCAAACAATTTGCTAAGGACAGGTACCAAACAAGACACCATGATGTCCTGGTAACACATTCATGAATAGCTGAAGGAAGGCAGTAATTGTGAGATGAAGAAAGATTAGACTTGAGTTAAATAGGGTCGGCATAATCACTATGTAATCTCACAAAACCTTGTTGTTCAAACTCGAGCTTCTGTTCTGCAGCCTCAGCTTGAGTAGGAGCCTCCCCTTCAGCAGTTTGCATAGATGGCTTTGCAACAGCTACAGGTTAAAGATAAGCATTAATCCATGAACTGCATCTGGGTTTCAGAAGTAAATGAAACTGTCCAGACATACTTCCCAAAGCCAGATCAATAAAGCCGTTCTCTGTCTGTGAGGGAGAACCACTTGCATCACCTGTTCATAATTGGCTCATTAACATATGAGCATGATATAAATGAAGGTGAAAAGCGCAGCACTTGGTCCTAGTCCTTGCTGAAATAAAGGGCATGCAATGCCAGACGATGCATACCAGAGTGCTAGCTAAACATTAAACATGGGAATAACAATTCAATTCATATCATTTCTTATTGTCCGAATCCATTTCACATTCACTATTTCATAGTTATTGCTTAACAGGGCATTATACCAGATGGTGAAGTCACCTCTCAAATCAAGAATAACTGTTGTCAGGGACCAGTAACTACATTAGTAACGGCACCCGGTAGTGGAGTTATTCAGACAGATGATCAGTAAAATAACTTCTACATAACAATGAACTTCGACAGCTCCTCAGACACAAATTGACCACGGGAATACTAAACTAGGGGCGTTTCAAAATTAGTTCCATAAACGCACTTAAAATGACTTTTGTCTACCTCCTCTTATAAGCAGCCCCAGAAAGCCATTGCCACAGGATCTCTCGAGACAGATACCCATCACCATAAGACCCTGCTATCCTGACAACCCGCACGTTGAAAAGCCCCACATGATAGTACAGTAGCACTCCAGAGCATTAAACCATCGCTTCAGTACAGAAACAATCATCATACTTTCATATAATGTATTATCTGCGTTATTGCTATCCATCGAAAAATATGCTCCTAAGAATAATTTTGATGTCAGCATGACGCCCCTCACTTAAGTATTGATTCCATTGTTTTGTATCTTGATCCAACAAATCACAGCAGCCCACCTTTCCTTTTTCTCCCACATCTTAGAAGTGTAAGTTCCTCATTCTCATTTTCAAGTCTATGTATCGAACCAACCATTTTCTATTGCTTTCGGTAATGATTGAATGCTCAGTTAAAATCGGATTGCCATTACATTTATCGGACATGCGACATGTTCTACCCTTAGTTGTCATCCAAACTAAGTCCCATGAATGCTGGACAGCAAGGTAGACAGAGTTGGCAGCTCAACTCCGTAAGACTAAATGTGCCCTTTCCATTTCTTCAACGCCGCAACTACCAAAACTCAAGTTTAGAAAATTCGGGTAACTACTACTGATTGCTAGTGTAAAGGCTACAACAACTATTTTGTCATCACCAACAAACAATTGAATATGCTTCGACAATTTCTGGTCTCGAAAGCAGATCGCGCAAATGATAACTATTCTATTTCAGAAATATATTTTTTTATTTTTACTCCTTAGATGAGTTTATGAGCAAAATTACATGTTTGATAACGATCAAAATTTCTCTCTTCCGAGGCGATGGACAACCAACCGGCAACAGCAAGGGCGAGCAATGAGTAAAGTTTTTATTTCTCATTTTTGTTTTAGAATAAAGAAGTAAAATTTGTGTTCCAAAAATAGAAAATTGAAGTTGTATTATCAAACGGATTTATGTTCCAAATCTATTTTTTTTAATAATAATAAAAAAATAGAATGATTACTATACGTGCCACAAATGATTCATCGGCACTCCACAGTTCGAATGAAAGGAACGGAAGAAATAGCAACAACAACAATCGAGAACAACCCCCTCCCCCCTTCCTTCCTCCTCCTCTCTTTCCCTCATCATTACTCCACGAGTCACTGACTGCTATAGATCATCAGCAAGTGAAGCCGGCAACCGAAGACGAAGGAAGAAGACGACATCGTGGCAAATTTAATTTTAATTTTTTTTTTTTTTGGTTGGAAAGTCAATTTTGAGAGGTTAGGGAGCTGATTTTCTGAGATACTTTAACAAATTGACTCCAAAGAAAACAATTTTTAATTTTCTTTCTTAAAAATATTTTAACTGGTGAACTTAACATACATTAAGAAGGCAGCATCGTGGTAAATCGATTTTTCTTAAATTATGAAGAAGACAACATCTTTTGAAAATCAGACAATTTCTTTCTTGTGACGTTCAGATCAATTTAGAAAATAAAATTTTGTTTCCAATATATAAAGCAAATGCCAATTTCCTTAACTAATAAGATTTCATGCCAATTGATTCTAGTGAAGAACCAGAGACTGGTTAATAGAATGGGTATGGGTTCCAATAAGTTGGCTTGAATATAGGTCATTACAAATATAGAAAAGGGTGTGTTTGTTTGTGAAAGAATATTTCACATATTAGTTTTTTGATTTCTGTGCTTTTATTTTGCTGAAAACGATCAAAAAAGGAAAAATCATTTTCAGTAAAAAAAAAAAGTTATGCATGTTTAAAATTAAGAAACAAATTCCCAAACTTGAAAGGGGAAAACTAGTAAAATAGTTTCCTGAAAAGTCCTTTTTTTATCATGATTTTTTTCTTAAAACAAACACGTTTAAAAAAAAAGGTTCATACGAGTTAAAAGTGTTAAGATGAATTTATTTGTTGTGAGCATAACCCAGTCTCCACACGATCTATCCATTTGTCTGAAAGAGAGAAAGGATACAAATGAAAATCTAACGGTTATATTCCGGCTACCGTAGACGAACAATGCTTGGAAGTGAACCGCTTCACAGGAGTGAAAAATGTTGAATTGATCCGTAGAATGGGATGAATTATAGTAATTTGTTTTGATCCGAGACATAAACAAAGACAAGGATAATCTTTTGAAAAGGAGCTCTCTAACGTAAAGGATCCAATGAGAAAAATAAGATATGTTTTGACTAGAAATGGATACATTTATATAGGATATGATATGATAAAGTACGGCAAAATCTATACCAAGAACTAGTTCACATAGGAATGCCCGTAGTGGTTCATGTAAAAGTAGCATTCCTCGTCACCTAGACAAGATCCACTATTTTTCACTTAACACTATCTTTGCACCCCCCCTTCCATAACCCAAGTGTTGGGAAACAAATTCCCAACAAAATCGATCAGATACTCAAACGATCGAATACCAAAAAACGAAAGTGGAAAACGTGCCCAAGAAACATGTTACACCGATCGAAGGCATATCATGGAGTTGAACATATCTTTATTGCCACAAATTAAGTACCGTTACAGTTTTGAGGAATTCTTTGTTTTTCTAAAGTCCGTTTGTTGAGAGAGTGTGTACTGTTTTAAGGGGGAAACCAGGAAACATATTTCTCTTCTAAAAAACGCAACTGCTCAAATATTTCCTTGTTTACATTTTTATTTTATATATTACAGTAACTGCACTCTGTTATAGGCCATTTCACTTACGGGTTGGATTTTGGGACGGACTTAAATAGGCCCATCAAACATAAAAACCCATCATCTTCCACTCGCACATAAGGGGCCGAGCAAAACTCTTTTTATCTCTCTGCAACATTCATACCGATAAATAATTTATGTAACCAGCATACTTTAAGAACTTATTGTCATATATCTGTTAGGAATATATAGCAATTTTAATGGGCATCATATTTTTTGAGTAAATATAACCCTAGATCGATTGATCATATTTATATCTTTCTTGATCTCTTTTTAATAATGATATATTGTATTCAAAATTATGATTATCCCAAAACAATCATAATTGATCGACTAGTGAATACAAAACTAGAATGTAATTCTCCAAACTCGATCTTCTTCTTTCCTTAAAACTTTCAATTTTAATTCAACTTACTTTTTCTAAAAATGTCACATTAAATCGAATCAATTCATGATCATTAGTAACATTATGAGATAGTAAACACTGACTAGAAATCTTGAGAATAAGTAAGAGTCATGAGGACACTTAATTAAAGAATTCTTTTCCTCAAGAGTCTCA
Organism: Eucalyptus cladocalyx; assembly: GCA_017140615.1. Classification (NCBI taxonomy): domain Eukaryota; kingdom Viridiplantae; phylum Streptophyta; class Magnoliopsida; order Myrtales; family Myrtaceae; genus Eucalyptus; species Eucalyptus cladocalyx. Next base: position 8,656,746 of record CM029525.1, on the reverse strand, counting down.
CATGGCATATAAGTTAAAATCAAAACTTTTGTCATTCTTATTGGTCATCCCATACATACGTAGTATGAAATACGTATGACGGTATTAACTAATTTCCCATAAACGTATGTCTACACCTTCAATACTGTACAAATGATAGTTTAAACACACACAATGTCTAACTTGAGTTTATGTATCTACTTTTTCACGGAATTCATCAGAACTCACATCTGGCAAATAAAATAAAATATGCGGGTTATTTTACTTTCGGACATAGTAAATATTATGTCCTCATTTTAACACTCAGTTAATGTGACATATATATTTTAAGCTTAAGCTCTCAATTATTATATAGATAATAAGCTTAAAAACCATATCATCTCTATTTATCACATAATAAATAAAGACGATTATACGTGTGAGTGGGCTAATCTCTTATCTGTATGACATGCTTTCTCAATTTTACATAATGCACTAAATATTAAGATGCATAAACGTCAAATAAAGACTCATAGGCATAATAATGAAAACATAAATTCATTAAATGTGAACATTTAAGGAAAATTATAATATTCAGTACATTAGCCTTTATATAGTCCTAGAGATTTCACATGACCACAAAACACATCTTTAGGTATTAGCTTCATCATATAATCTGCTACCATTCTATATATAGTTTATATTTTTTCGTACAATTGTATCTTTAACAAAATTATATTTGGTATCTATATGTTTGATCTTGTCATGATATTTTGGATTTTTAATGTATACTATTGCTACTTGACTATCACATTTAACCAACAATGAGTTTACAGTATTCTTAATAACATCTAAATGATCCAAAAATTTCTTAAGTTAAACACATTTTTGTATTACTGTTGATAATGCCACGAACTTAGCTTCCATTATGGACAAGATTATACATGTTTATTTCTTACTGCTCCAAGATATAGCGATATTATTCAGTAAGAAAACAAATCCAGAGATAAATTTCCTCCCAATCAACATCTGAATAGCCTTCAAGTCGTAAATTATTTCCTTAGTAACTTAGCATATAATCAACAGTTCCTTTCGGATACCTCAGTATTCTTTTGACAGGTTTCCAATGTACTTAACCTGGATTGGATTGGTATCTACTTATTATTCTAACTGCAAAATATAAATCAGATCTTATACACATCATAGCGTACATTAAGCTTCCAACAGCACTAGTATAAGGAACATGTTGCATTTGTTCATTCTCTTGTGAAGTCTTTAGACACATTCTATTGCTCAATCATTCACCTTTTGCAATAGGAGTATCTATGGATTTACAATCTTGCATTATTAAATCGTTCAAGAACCTTAATTATGTATGTTTCTCACGAAAGAGATAATGATATTTTCAAATGATCCCTTGAAATCTTAATTCCAAGAATGTATGCAGCATCACCCATGTCTTTCATCTCAAAGGTGGAAGATAACCAACTCTTAACAGTATTAACAAATTCCATATTACTTTCGGCAATCAGTATCTCATCAACATATAATGATATGATCATAACTTGATCTTTGAATCTGTTGATATATACACAATAATCTTCATTAATCATTATAAAATCATATGTCATCATGGCATTATGAAAACGTATATACCATTATCTCGACGACTGCTTAAAGCCATATATCGATCTCAAAAGTCGACATATCTTTTGTTCTTGACCTTTCAAAATGAAACCAACAGATTGTTCCATATATATTTCTTATTTATAATTCTTCATTGAGAAAATCAGTCTTTATATCTATTTAGTATAACTCAAGATCCATATTAGTTACTATTGCCAAAAAAATGCGAATCGAGGTAAATCTCACTACAAGAGAAAATGTTTCCTCATAACTAATTCATTACTGTTGATTATACTCATTCGTCACGAGACGAGCTTTATATCTTTCTATTGAGTCATATGTCTTTTCATTAAATCATAAGCTTTACTCTTTATTTTGAAAACCCACTTGTTCCCAATGACTTTGCGTTTTTTTGGAAGATCAACTAGTTCCCAAATATGGTTTGACTTCATAGACTCCATCTCCTCTTCCATTACATGCATCCATTTTTACTTATTAAGGCAATTAAAAGCATCATTTACATTTATCGGTTTATCTGCATCTTGTGGAGCAACCATAAAAGTTTCTCCTTCAATGTCAAAATGTCAATAGGGAATACTTTTGCGACTTGTTCGCCGTACAGGAAATTACACACTTTGCACATTACTTTCCATTATGCTCTCACTCAGATCAAATAATTATGATATCGTCTCATCATGTGGTTGTAATTAAGGGCGAGTCGAATTTAATTCCTCACTTTTCATGTTACAACCATTTGGACGAACTTCACTAAGTTCATTATCTTGATTCAAAGTTTCAAATAAGGGGTAATCCTTACCTATTTCACCATTTTTAGGAAATTCATTTTCTAAGAATGTGACATCATGTGATTCAAATTCAGTTATACTCTTACTTTTCTATTCATCTATAAACACATACTCTTTCGAGTGTTCTGAGTATTTTATGGAAACTCTTCTTGTCTTTAAGACCCAATTTCTCATACCTGTGAGAGGGCTCATGAGTATAAGCAACACAATCCCATGGTTTAAGAAAAATTAAGTCCGATTTTCTACCTGTTCATAACTCATATAGAATTAAAGTAACTAATTTGGAAGGCACACGTTAAATATATAAACAACAATTAATAAAGCATCATCTCAAAAAGTGATAGGTAAGTTAGCATATGTTATCATAGACCTAACCATTTCAAGTATGATTCTATTTCTTTTTTTCGCAACACAATTTTGTTGAGAAGTGTATGGAATAGACAATTGTTTTTCTATTCCTATTTCATCATAAAAATTTCTGATTTTATCAGATAAATATTCTTGACCTCAATCGAATCTCAATACTTTTATTTTTCTTATCTAATTGATTTTCTACTAAACTCATAAACTTTTTGAAACATCTAAACGCTTCAGATTTATGAGAAATCAAATAGACATATTCGAATCGAATATAATCATCTATAAATATGATGAAATAAACAGCCATATGCATTTGTCATGGGCCAAGAGTTTCCCTGGCCGAGAGAATGACTCGCGGGCACCTGGCGAGCGGAATTCGCCAGGCCAGCCCTTTATTTAGCTATTCCACGAACAATACGGTGATTAATTCTTCGTACGAGATCCTACAACGCCCAGCTTCACTCGGGCGTCTAGTCCATCGAGTAAGACAGCAGTTCTCTTTAGAGACAACAACTGGTTTCGGCATGCTATGGCCTCGTTAGGAGAGCGGCATCAGCTCCCGACCAGTTTGTGCACGGGAAGCCTACCCCGTCTTCAGAGCTCCTAAGTGATGTAATCCTTCTATCCTAGAACTCCTAGCACCAATCGTCCTGACGCCATTCCCACAGACCAATTATGTTCTACCATTCTGTCCCACACTCTTCACCAAATAACCCCAAGCACCACTCACAAGTGTCATGAGTACGAGAGAATTCACAGACCGTGACATTCTCCCATACTCAATTCGCAACACCCTCGTTGCGATCTGTTCTGTCGCTTCCTTGTGTAAATTAACCACTGATGTGCCACTTTTGGGAATTCACATCGAACGTTCACGCTCGCCCAACAAAATAGGTTTTGCTCCATTGGTGGCCTCTTTTGATCTCTCGCGCTCGACCATTCGGTCACCTACGCTTTCCGGCAAGTGTGGCATCTTTCACCAAACGCATCTTTTGGCAGCACCATTTCAGCCTAATCAACATCTTGACCCCAACAGACCAATGTAGGTTCTTTTCTTGTTGAAAACGTGATAGTAGACCTCTTCTTCGAATTCACCGATCGATCTAGGAACGTTATCCCCATTCAGCAAGGGTTCGGTTCTTCTCTAACTCACATTCCGCTCGGCGAGAAGCCGACTCGTCCTATCACCCATCCAAGCACCCATCCACTAGGACTTATCTGCTTGACCCGCACTTGAGCGAGGAGTCTGATTCTCCGACTTGCCCACTCATTTACTGGAGGGATTCCTGCTTTGATACCACTTGTCACGGCCCGAGAGGTTCCTTGGCCTCGGAACCACCCGCAGGCACCTGGCGAGCGGAATTCCCCAGGCCAGCCCTTTCTTTAGCTATTCCACAAACGATACGGTGAATGATTATTCGTACGAGATCTTACCACGCCCAGTTTCACTCAGGCGTCTAGTCTATCGAGTAAGACAGTAGTTCTCTTTAGGGACAACAACTAGTTTCAGCCTGTCATGGCCTCGTTAGGAGAGCGGCATCAACTCTCGACCAGTTTGTGCATGAGAGGCCTACCCCGTCTTCAAAGCTCCTAAGTGATGTAATCATTCTATTTTAGAACTCCTAACACCAACCATCCTGACGCCACTTCCACAGACCAGTTGTATTCTACCCTTCTGTCCCACACTCTTCACCAGATAACTCTAAGCACCACTCACAAGTGTCACGAGTACGGAAGGATTCACGGACCGTGACACATTCCTCTCACATTCATTAGACCACATATGTTAGAATGGATTAATTGCAAATGAAATTCAACTATTTTATATTTTTCAAATGGTTTCATTGCTGTTTTCCCTATCAGGCAATGCTCACATATGGGCAAATCGACTTTTTCAATATTACAAAAAAAAAAACCCTATTTGGCTAGCATATTCATACGTTGTTGGTCAATATGACCAAGTTTAGCGTACCACGCATTCACATCATTATCATATGAATTAAAAGACGTGAAGAGGGAATAACAAACATTGATATTACCATAGTCAACATTCAACACAATAAAACCATCCAGAAAATAACCACAGCCATAATAGTTTGTATTCAAATACAAATTCCACACCATTATTATAAAAGTTTAACCTAAAATCAAGTTTTACTAACACAAACAGATACTAAATTTCAACAAATTCTCGGAGCATATAATACATTATGTAATAACAAAGTGTGTCAACCACACATGTTTAACTGCAGGTGTCAATTTCTTTTACTTCGGTTTTGGAGTTATTTCCTACATAAATCCATTTAGTTTTAATCGGTACTCGTTGGAATTCCACGAAGGATTCTTTATTCTTCGCTACATGGTCTGTTGCTCTCGAATCTACAGTCCACAAATAATTAGATTTAGTTAAGAATACAGAACTCGATACATAAGCAAAGTTCTCAAAAGTACAAGGGTGTTTACCTTCTTTGGCTCGCGACAATCGCGAGCATAATGACCCTTATTGTCACAATTATAACATTTCATCATTGACAATTTCTTCATTCGAAGATGCTTTCCTCTTCCATGTTGGTCAACTTTTGGTTTCTTTCCCAAAGAACTTGCTCATTTGCCTTTCCACTTTTTGAACGAATCAAGACGTTTGCGCTTAGAGTTTGAAACCCTTTGTGAGCTAGAATCAGCATAATAAATGTTAATTTATGGCAGCAGTAATGAATACTGGGCTGAGTAGTTTAATGCTAAAAGGTTGTCTTTGAAGGGCTTGAACGGGAGTTGTTCACCCACTATGGGATGCATACCTGCAGGAAATTTACTATCATTCCTTGGTTTTAAGTCTAGGTCCATTCATGGTATCAGAGCCACGGTTTCTTTTTTAAGGTTATCCATTCCATGTGCTTGGTAGGTGAATCCAGTGCTGAGAAGATCTCTTTCCATCATGTCTACAAAACTAGAAATCCTCGAAGCACCTGTTTCTCTTGCTCCATCTTTCTCATCCTCCACCCCTCCAGAATTTCGTGTCTCCAATGCTTCTAAGATAGATTATCTCTATGAAGTGTCTCTTAGTGATGAAACAAAGATTTCTGAAACCCAACTTCCTCTCATGAACCTTTACTCCGCTTTTACCAAACCCAACTCGTCATTTTCACCCATCTGCTCCATTCGACAACTGATTCATCAGACTCCAAAGCAAGTAAGGGAGTACGTCCAGTCCTCCAAATTCGACCAACACCCCATACCTGCTACTGAAAAAGAGTACTTTGTTACTCTCTAGATTCCTCCTGAATTTCCTAGACAATAGGTTCAGCAAGGATATTCTCATGTCCATTACGGCGCAATTCGTCTTACTCTTACCTTTCATGATCGTAAAGGTTTGCCGGTTGTGGCAAGAATTTTTTTTTTGGATACCAGGTTTTTGCAATACCAACATGCTTGCATTGGTACTATCTAAACTAATTTGAATGCTGGAACAGTCTTTGTAACTTCGTATCCAAACTTCAACATCACTCTTTCAGATTCTCAGTTACTCTCTTTCTTAAAATTTCAAGTTCAGCTCACTGGAGAATCTCAAATTGCTGACTCTGTAACTGCAACACTTCATTATCAGATGATTTATCGAGTGCAAAATCATGCTCTTGATCTGAACTTCAACAATGGCAATGAAGATACTTTGTTCATCTCCATGCAGAATGACCAGGCGTCATGCATCTATATTCCCAGACAGATCCCAAAAGATACGTTGGTCAAACTCCTTCCAGAGACTTGGATTACCAACTACGAAAAGCTGCACCAGCATAACAAGTCTTTCCAGTCTACAGACTCTAAGTTCATCCGGAAAAAAGATGGAACTGTTTCCATCAAATTTGGTAAGGAAAAGGAAGAAAGTCCTATCTTCCAAACACTCTTCATGATTGAACCATGCGTTCCAGAATCAATTTCCGAGTCAGATCTAAAAAAGCTTGTTCGACACTTTAATAATGATAGACATCCTATCCATTACTACAAAGACAATTATGGTCATTGTTTTTGAGATCCTTTTTGCCAATGTTCCTATTATACAAACACCCCCAACGAGGTAGATTATCTTGGAAGACCTCCACCTCGACGAAAAAAACCAAAAGATCCCATACACCATAGGTACTTAAATGGAGATCCCTCCGTTGATACTCTTGTTGAGTGTGATAAATACCAGTTCATGATTTCATATGCACCACCTCCATCACCAGAGTTCAGTACTACGTCCCAAGTTCCACCAAAATCACCCCCACCATCTCCTCCACAGAAAAAACAAGCTATCTCCTCATTTTACAAGCCACTTGAAATTCCAACAGAAACACCACCCACTTCTTCCATTGCTATGTTCCATGATACAGACTTTCCCCCTCTTGTCAAAGAAAGTTCCAAACTCTCGTTTCCTGCTCCAAATGAATTTATTGATCCATAAGGCAGATACCTTCATACTCCTAAGATAGCTGCCCCCGCTAATGTGGATGAACATGAAAGACAGAGAAGAACTCATGCTGTTGAAGCCGTTCTGAATTAGCAATCAGAAACTCTGTTAGCACAAAACAATGCCTTTAAAGCAATTGATTTCAAGATTGGAAATGTGCAACAAGATTTTCGAAAGTATGATGAGACCACCAAGAAAATGATTTCTGAATTCCAAAAGAAGCTAAATGCCTTGGAATTAGGATAACATCTAGGGTATCATCATCTTGAGAGCCCCAAGCCAGAGATAGAAAAGCTCAAAAGACAAATCCAACCCCTTGAAGAAGGAAGGTTTAGACCTTTCGATTCACTGGCATCTCTTGTCAAAACTGGGTATTTGCCTCCAAAACCCCAGCCGTTCATTTTTGCTGCCATCCCAGAAGATTCTTTCATAAAAGAACCAAATATGACAAAATTGCAAAATCGTCTCAAAAACCTGCAGAAGGACAAAGGAAAAGAGAAAATACCTACAGAATCAAGTTTGATAGTTATAAAAGAAAGGTAAGATTATATGATGTTATCCAATCCGCTAGAATCTTTTCTAAAGGATTTGGGTATTCAGAAACAGCATGATCCTACCATTTCAAATGATCAGATTCTGCTCCCAGTTGAACAAATTATTCCTACCACTTATGATTCTGAATTAGAATCAATATCATTTTCCTCATCCTCATCCTTTTCAATTCCTGATGTTGAATCCCTTCCTGTGGCACCAGTAAATTCATCAATATTCATGGCTGATCCTCCAGATCAGCATATGGAATCAAATTACTTCGAGCCAGAAATTGTTCAGAACAATCCAAAGACATCATGTGTCCATGACTTCAAAATAGTTTTTCACCATAGATGACATCCCCTACCACAAATGGCCAGAAAGACTCGAAGAGTTTCATACTTGGTTGAATACTCAATCCATTACCAACCATGATATGAATGATGTCATCTACAATTTTGTCACGAGCTTCACAGGAAGCCTCAAGCTTTGGTGGAAATCAGTTTCGGAACAAGACCAAATTCATTTTCTAATGTCACCTGATTTTAGCCATGCCATTACTCTCTTATATCATTTCTTTGTGGGAAAACCCACTGATCTCATAGAAATGAAAAGAAGAGAATTTTTCGAAAGAAAATACTGCTCCCTCCAAAAGAAATATCTTGATAAGCATTATCCGGAAATGCTTCAACTTTTTTATCAAATTGGAGTTGATCCAAATCTGAAACATGTCTTCCTAACTTCTATCCCTAAAGAATTATTTCAGATGGTTGAAAGATCCTTTTTTGGAAGACAGAGGAGAGTACAAGATATTCTCTTAGGAGAAATACAGCAAAAAATCCATCTATGCCTTGATGAAATTGTGCCTGAAGCGCCAGATGGTCCGTACCTACATCACAGATGACAGAGAACTCGAGACAGCCTGCTCTCGCCAAAAGTTAAAAATCAAATGTTCCAAGAAAGACTGTGATAGTACTTGTGGAAAGTCTTCTCGAAAGAAGAAACATTTCAAGAAGTACTATTAAAGAAATCCAAACATGGCCACAAGCACTTCCGAAAAAAGAAGAAATTGTGATACCTTCGCAAAAGGAAAGATCGCACAGGTGCCACAAAAAATCAAATCGCTACTTCATCTGTAACCAGAAATGGCACTTTGCCAAAAATTGCTCCCAAGCTAGAAAAGGCCAGTATCATTTGATAAATCAAATTGAGAATGAAACAGGTATTTCTCTTGAAACAAGTATTTAATTATGGAAGAAGAAAATGGAAACATTGCACAACATAAACGAGATAATGATGTATTTGTTGCATGGAAAAGAAAAAACTCCCTTGTGTGGAGAATGATGTCATGCGAGAATTTAGGTGTTTTGATAATGTTAAAGAAATATAGGAAGCTTTGGCAGCAAGATTTGGTAATACATCGGTGATCAAACTAAGACAATTCACTATAAGATTTGACTCTTACAAAAAGCCTCATGGTCAAACCATGAAATAGCACCTGATAAAAATGTCAAATATGATTAATGAGCCGAAAGATATTGGCCATGTCTTAACTGAAGAGTAGCAAGTGTAAGCAGTGATCTGTTTTTTACCTCAAAGTTGAGAACATATGAAAGCGCACTTGACACACAACGAGAAAATTAAAACCTTTGAGGATACAATGCGCCATCTTGAGGTAAAAGAGGACCGCCTCCTGGTGACTAAGCCAGAAACTGACATTTATTATACTAGTTCTAGCTCACAAGGGGTTTCAAGCTCCAAGCGCAAACGTCTTAATTCGTTCAAAATATGAAAAGGCAAAGGAGCAAATTCTTCGGGGAAGAAATCAAAATTTGACCAACATGAAAGAGGAAAGCATCATCGAGTGAAGAAGTTGTCAATGGTGAAGTATTATAATTGTGACAAGAATTGTTACTATACTTGCGACTGTCGCGAGCCAAAAAATATAAATATCCATTATATTCTTGAGAACTTTGCTTACGTATCAAGTTCTGTATTCTTAATTAAATATGATCTTTCATGAACTGTAGATTCGGGAGCAACAAACTATGTAGCAAATGATAGAAAATCCTTCATGAAATTTCGACAAAACCGATTGGAAATAAATAAATCTATATAGGAAACAACTCTAGAGCTGAAGTAAAAAGGATTGACACATGTCTATTAAACATGCGTAATGGACACACTTTATTCCAACATGATGTATCATAGTTCCAAAAATTTGTCGGAATTCAGTATCTATTTTAGTATTAGTAAAACTTAGTTTTTGTTTGAACTTCCATGATAATTGTGCAGGTTTGTATTTGAATATAAACTATTATGGTTGTGATTATTTTTTGGATGATTTTATCGTATTAAATATTGATTATGATAATGGTAATGTTTGTTATTCCGTCTTCACTTCTTCTAATTTATATGATAATGATGTGAATGCGTGACATGCTAAATTTGGTCATATTGGCCAACAACACATGAATAGACTAGCCAAAGAGAGCTTGTTGAACAATATTGGAAAAATCAATTTGCTCATATGTAAGCATTGCTTAGTAGAAAAGACGATAAGAAACCATTTGGGAAAGGCATAAGAACTTAATTTCATTTACAATTAATCCATTTTGACATATGTGGTCTAATGAAATATGAGAGGAAAGCACAGGGCTGTTTATTTCATCACATTTAAAGATGATTATACTTGATTTGGACATTGTCTATTTGATTTTTCATAAATCTGAAGTATTTAGTTGTTTCAAAAAGTTTATAAACTTAGTAGAAAATCAATTAGATAAGAAAATAAAAGTTTTAAGATCCAATCGGGATCGAGAATATTTATCTGATGAGTTAAGAAATTTATGTGATGAAAAATGAATAGAAAGACAGTTGTCTATTCCATATACTCATTAACAAAATGGTGTTATGAAAAGAAGAAATATAACTCTACTGGAAATGGTTAGGTCCATAATGGCGCATGCTAACTTACCAATCACTTTTTGGAGTGATGCTTTATTAACTACTGCTTATCTATTTAACCGTATGCCTTCAAAATCAGTTACTTCTATTCCATATGAATTATAGATAGATAGAAACTCGATTTAAATTTTCTTAAATTTTGGGTTGTGCTGCCTATACTCATGAGCCATTTCACAAGTATGGGAAATTAGGTCCTAGAGACAATAAGAGTATTTTTATAAGATACTCATAACACTCGAAATGGTATGTATTTGTAGGTAAGCAAGAAAGTGGTATAACAAGTGGAAGTAATATGAGAAGTGGGGAATTAAATTCGACTCACTCACAATTACAACCACAAAATGAGACTATTATTATCTAATCCGAGTTGGAGCATAATGAAAAATAATATGCAAAGTGCACAATCTCCCGTAAGGCAAACAAGTTGCAAAATATTCATCGCCAACGTTTTGACATTAAAGGGACTTTCATACTTACTCCACAAAATGAAAATGAGCCAAGAAATGTAAATGAGATTATAAATTGCTCTAATAAGGAAAAATGGATAGATGCAATGAAAGAGAAAATTGAGTTAGTGAAATCAAACCATGTTTGGGAATTGGTTGACATTTCAAAAGGACGCAAAGTTATTGGGAACAAATGGATTCTCAAAATAAAGCATAAAACTGATGGCTCAATAGAAAGATATAAAGCTCATCTTGTGACGAAAGAAGTATAATCGATAAGAATGAATTGATTATAAGGAAACATTTTCTTCTATAGTAAAATTTATCTCAATTCGCATTATTCTAACAATAATAGCTAGTACGAATCTTGAGTTACATCAAATGAATGTAAAGACTGTTTTTCTCAATGGAGAATTAGAAGATGAAAATATATATAACAACTTGTTGGTTTCATTTTCATATCTATATATAGCTTTAAGTAGTCGTCGAGACAATAGTATATACGTTTTCATAATACCATAATGGTATATGATTTTACAATAATTGATGAGAATTATTGTGTATATATCAAAATGTCCAAAGATTAATTTGTGATCATACAATTATATGTTGATAATATATTGATTGCCGGAAGTAATATGAAATTTGTTAATACAGTCAAAAGTTGGTTATCTTCCAACTTTAAAATGAAAAACATGGATGATGTTGACATTATTAGAGTTAAAATTTTAAGAGATCGTTTGAAGAGATCATTATCTTTTTCGCAAGAAACATATATAAACAAAATTCTTGAACGATTTCATAGATATTGTTATTACAAAAAGTAAAAAATTGAGCCATTAAATGTGTCCAAAAACTCCACACAAAAAATGAACAAATGCAACACGTTCCTTATACTAGTGTTGTTTGAAGTTTAATGTACGCTATAATATGTATAAGACCCGATATATATATTGCAGTTAGAATAGTAAGTGGATACCAATCCAATCTAGGTCAAGCATATTGGAAAGCCGTCAAAAGAATAATGAGGTATCTGAAAGGAAATATTGATTATACGCTGAGTTATCAAAGAAATAACCGGCGATTTGAAAGCTATTCAAATGCTGATTAGGGAGAAGATTTAAATGAAATGAAATCTACATTTGGATTTGTTTTTTTATCGAACAATGGCATCATATCTTTTTCTTTTCTTTTTTTTTATGATCCAAGGAACCCCGTAAGCCAACAGCCGGCGGGCAAACCCTGAGGCAATGCTAGCGGAGGACCCACTATCCCGACGTCGCACTTAAGATCCCGTGTGGCCAGCGGAATTCCCGATTTAAATTTTCTTAAATTTTAGGTTATATTGTCTATACTCAAGAGTCATCTCACAAGTATGGGAAATTAGATCCTAGAGACAATAAGAGTATTTTTATAAGATACTCATAACACCCGAAAGGGTATATATTTGTAGATAAGCAAGAAAATGGTATAACAAGTAGAAGTAATATGAGAAGTGGGGAATTAAATTCGACTCACTCACAATTACAACCACAAAATGAGACAATATCATTATCTAATCTGAGTGGGAGTATAATGAAAAATAATATGCAAAGTGCACAATCTCCCGTACGGTGCCAGGGTCTGTTGCTATATAGTTGTGTAGCTCCGTGTTCTTTACTTAATATATATTTACCATTTACAACAACAAAAAATCTCCCGTACGGCAAACAAGTTGCAAAATATTACTTGTCAACGTTTTGACATTAAAGGGACTTTTATACTTACTCTACAAGATGAAAATGAGCCAAGAAATGTAAATGAGATTCTAAATTGCTCCAATAAGGAAAAATGGATAGATGCAATGAAAGAAAAAATTGAGTTAATGAAATCAAACCATGTTTAGGAATTGGTTGACATTTCAAAAGGATGCAAAGTTATTGGGAACAAATAGGATCTTAAAATAAAGCGTAAAACTGATAGCTCAATAGAAAGATATAAGGCTCATCTTGTGATGAAAGAAGTATAATCGATAAGAATAAATTGTTTATGAGGAAACATTTTCTCCTCTAGTGAAATTTATCTCAATTCGCATTATTCTAGCAATAATAGTTAGTACGGATCTTGAGTTACATCAAATGAATGTAAAGACTGTTTTTCTCAATGGAGAATTAGAAGAGAAACATATATATATAACAACTTATTGGTTTCATTTTCATATCTATATATAGCTTTAAGTAGTCGTCGAGACAATAGTATATACGTTTTCATAATACCATAATGGCATATGATTTTACAATGATTAATGAGAATTATTGTGTATATATCAAAAGATCCAAAGATCAATTTGTAATCATACCATTATATGTTGATAATATACTGATTGCCGGAAGTAATATGAAATTTGTTAATACAGTCAAAAGTTGGTTACCTTCCAACTTTAAAACATGGATGATGTTGACATTATTAGAGTTAAAATTTTAAGAGATCATTTGAAGAGATCATTGTCTTTTTCGCAAGAAACATATATAAACAAGGTTCTTGAACGATTTCATGAATACTGTTATTACAAAAGGTAAAAGATTAAGTCATAAGATGTGTTCAAAAACTCTACAAAAGAATAAACAAATGCAACACGTTCCTTATACTAATGTTGTTGGAAGTTTAATTTACGCTATAATGTGTATAAGACCCAATATATATATATATTGCAGTTAGAATAGTAAGTAGATACCAATCCAATCCAGGTCAAGTATATTGGAAAGCCGTCAAAAAAATAATGAAGTATCTGAAAAGAAATGCTGATTATACGCTGAGTTATCAAGGAAAGAATCGGAGATTTGAAAGCTATTCAAATGCTGATTAGGGAGAAGATTTAGATTAAATGAAATCTACCTTTGGATTTGTTTTCTTATTGAATAATGGCATCATATCTTTTTTCTTTTTTTCTTTTTTTATGACCTAGGGAACCTCGTAAGCCAATATCCGGCGGGCAAACCCTAGGGCGACGCTAGCGGAGGACCCACTACCCCAACGTCGCACTTAAGATCCCGTGCGGCCAGCGGGATTCGAACTCCTCTCCTCCTCGCAAAGGATCATGGGAGCCTTATCCAACTGGGCCACCGCAAGTGGTGGTATAATGGCATCATATCTTGAAGCAGTAAAAAATAAACATATATAGCATTGTCCACGATAAAAGCTAAGTTCGTAGCATTTTCAGCAATGATACAAAAAGGCATTTAGCTTAAGAGATTTTTTGATCATTTAAATATTATTAAGAGTGCTGCAAACTCTTTGTTGGTATACTGTGATAACCAAGCAATAATAGCATAAACCAAAGATCCAAAATATCATGACAAGACTAAACATATAAATACCAAATTTAATTTTGTCAAAAATATAGTTGCACGAAAAAATGTGCACTTACAGTACATATCTACTCATAGAATGTTAGTAAATCTGATGACGAAGCCAATATCTAGATATGTGTTCTGTGACTATGTAAAATCTTTAAGACTACGTAGAGGCTAATATACAGAATAATATAATTTCCCTTAAGTATTCACATTAAATGAATTTATGTTTCATTATTAATGCCTATGAATCTTTGCTTAACGTTTATGCATCTTAACTATTTACTATATGATAAATAATTATGAGACGGTTTTTAAGCTTATTATTTATGTGATAATCAAGAGTTTAAGCTTAAAATATATGTCACATTAACTCGAGTGTTAAGATAAGGACATAATATTTACTATATTCAAAAGTAAAATAACCTATATATTTTACTTTATCTATATTTGATGTCGAATGTGAGTTCTTATGAATTTCGTGAAAGATTATATTCATGAAATCAAGTTACACATTAAATATGTCTGAACTATCATATGTAAGGTATTGAAGATGTAAACATACACTCCATGGGAAATAAGTTAATACCGTAATATATATTTCATACTACGTATGCATAAAACGACCAACAAGAGTAACACAAGTTTTGATCTCAACTTTTATGCCGTATAAGACTCTTGAGGAAAAGATTTTCTTAATTAAGTACCCTTATGACTCTTGCTTATTCTTGATATTTCTATTTAGTGTTTGCTATCTTAGAATATTACCAATAATTATGAATTGATTCGATCTAATTGGACATTTCTAGAAAAGCAAGTTGAATTGAAATTGACAAGTCGACCAATTATGATTGTTTTGAGATAATCATAATTGTGAATAAAATATATCATTATTAAAAAGAAATCAAGAAATATATAATTGTGATCGATCGATATAAGGTACTGCATATTATATCTACTCAAAAATGTAATATCCATTGTGAGCTACTATATATTCCTAACAGATGTATAGCATTAAGCTTTCAAAATATGTTAGTCGCACGGATTATTTACTAGTATGAACGTTGCAGAAAAATGAAAAAAAAAAAAAAAGTTATGTTCGGCTACCATATGTGAATAGAAGATGATGGATATTTTTTATTTAATGAACCAAATTAAGCCCGTCCGCCCATGTTGAGCCAAAACCTGGCCGTAAATGAAGGGCTCGTAAGAGGAATGGCAGTTATTTTCACTTAGAAAATAACTGTCATATATAAAATAAAAAGAAAATGGGATAACATTACCTGTGTAATGTTTCAGAGAGAAAATAAGCTTCTCCATTTTCCGCTTGAAATAGTATACACCCTCTTGAACAATGAAACTTTAGGGCTTCAAATAATTCATTTCGAGATTACAACGGTACTTAATCTGTGGTAAGTAAGGTATGTCCATCTCCATGATATGCCTTCAATCGGTTTTACATGTTTCCTAGGTTCGTTTCCACATTCGTTTTTCGGTATTTAATTGTTCGAGTATCGATTCAATTTTTAGGAATTTGTTTCCCGAAAGAAAGGCTATGAAAGTCCAAACCAAAATTGTAGTATTACCCACCAATTTGACCAAATATGGATTAATCATACATAGTCCATGGCCAAAATGAGAGAAAAGAAAGTAAATTAAAAAAAAAAAATGCTTGTAATAGTTGCATATAAAAAGGCTGCCCAACCAAAGGTGAATTTCTTGCACACCCATAAGAATATTGCCCAAAAAAGACCTCATTCGTCACTAAGTTTACAACAAAACCAATGGTTGTCCCTTGAGCTCGTGGGAAAATGTATTGTGAAATCATTAGCCCTAGGCCAATCAAAATGAAAACTATGTGAAGTAGTAGTGAGGTGACCACCTCCCACGAGAGTTTGGAGTTGCTTTGATTAATAGTGTTTAAACAATTTCCAAGGGACAAAGAGAGATATAAATATACTAGCTATGCTTAACAGCATCAATGGTCACCGCTCGGTGTGGTCAAGGTGGAAAATGCAATAGAGCATGTTCGATATTTTTATGAAGTCAACCATGATTATGGCAAGGAGCTTTCTATAGAAGTCCAAGATACCTAACATCTCAAAAATCTGTGAATTTTGTAGGATGGTTTCAATGTCGGAAGCCTATTTGAATAAGTGCATGGCAATACTGCAAATTAGTAGATGGCAGACCGATTGAGTTGGTTGGAAGAGATCCAACATTTTCTCCCTGGTGTTCTCTACCGGGTTAGCTCGATAACATTATCATGCTCCATGATGTCGATAGCCCCCTTAATATTGGCAAGCTAAAGCTCGACGTCCTCCTCGTCAGAGATCATGTTGAGGACACACCTCGCAGAGTCCAGGCAACGCCACATGATGAGCCACCAGGAGAATTCCAACATAACAAGGATCCCGATGATAATGAGTTGTGACGAGAGTGTGACTGAGCCGAGTATGACTAACCACTCGAGGTTTAGCTTGACTTTGGGAAAGAAATAATTAATGATGTGGCTAAGAAAGGTGCTCAAGTTGAAGAACACCCGAACCGCCGAACAACATATGAAAAAGTAATGAACTATTTAGAAGGCATATTTGACATAGAAACATAAAGAATCAATAAAAGTTACCTCAGGCAGGGAGCTGAGTTTGCCATAAGAGAAGGCAAGC
Organism: Eucalyptus cladocalyx; assembly: GCA_017140615.1. Taxonomy (NCBI): domain Eukaryota; kingdom Viridiplantae; phylum Streptophyta; class Magnoliopsida; order Myrtales; family Myrtaceae; genus Eucalyptus; species Eucalyptus cladocalyx. The sequence continues at coordinate 8,639,604 of CM029525.1, read as the reverse complement.
GATATCTCAACAATAAAAACAAAGGAAACCATTAGGGTGAAACTAGCTCCAACATTGGCGATGAGTCGGTCCCTAGAGCACGGCCATGCCCACTAGCAAGCATCCAAAAGAAAAGATGGATGTGACCAATAAAATTGCACAACAACGACCAATGCAATTAGATATCCACCTCGTCATCAACAAGCTGAAGAATGCCAGTAAGTTGAGGGTCACTATCCCGCCCTTAACCTGGTCTTAGGACGTCTTTAATTCCTTTATATAAGTTGATGCTCCATTCATAAAACCTACATCTGCCTATCTTTGAAAATTGATAGAATTATTTTATAAACAACTAAAGTTCAACTCAAAGCTCAAGAATGATAGATTATACTTACTCTAGCCAATTAATAATGATGATGTGGTTGTCACAATAGCACAAGCTACAACGCACTCGTACTAAGGCATAGCACAATTACTTTTTGGACGGAATTTGAGGGTGGGGCTAAGAAGTTTTTATAAGGAGGGGATGAATGGAGAATCGAATAGCCGTAACAACTTTTTATAAGTAGGGGGTGATTGGTATGGGGAATCAAATAGCGAAAATCGAATAGCCGTAACAACTTTTCAGACATTAATTTTTTGTTGGGTTGCCAGGTTGCAAACGGCGATTTGTTGGTTGGACCCGAGGTGTAGACAGTGATTTTTTGGTTGGAGCGGGTATTCAAACAACGATTTTTTATCTATACCTCATACAACATCATTATCAATCGATTATAGTAAGTCCAATCTTTTTTTATTGAGCTCTGAATTACTCTCTTTCTTAAGCTCTGAATTGAAGTTTAGTTCGTTTATAAAATAATTCCATCATTTTTCAATAATGGGCAAATGTAACTGTTATGGATGGAGTATCAACTTATACAAAGGAGCTAAAGACCTCCCAAGACTAGGTTAAGGTCGAGATGGTGACCCTCAACCTGCTGACATTTTTCAGCTTGTTGATGACTGTAAACATCTTATCGCATTGGTTGCCATTGTGCAATTTTATTGGCGGCAGCCATCTTTTCTTTTGGACGCTTGCTATTACGCATGGCTTGTAACTACATCGTGTCTCCGGGGGCCGACCCATCGCCAATGTTGGAGCTAGTTTCAAGTTTCCTCCATTTTTATTGATGAGATATCGCTTGCCTTCTCTTGTGGTAAACTCAGCTCTATGAGATAACCTTCATTGATTCTGTGTTTTTTTCTATATCAATGTGCATTCCAAATAGGTTATTGTTTTTTCTTATTCAGTGATTCAAGTGTTTATCAACTTGGGCACCTTCCTTGACCACATCATTAATTATTTCTTCGCCAAAGTCAAGTTAAACCTCGGGTGATTAGTCATACTCGGCTCATCCGCAATCTTGTCACATCTCATCACCATCGAGATCCTTGCTACGTCAAAATCCTTCCGGTGGCTCCTACCTGGACTCCCTGAGGCGTGTCATCAACATGATCTTCGACTCCAATGAGGATGTTGAGCTTCAACTTGCCAATATTAAGAGAGCTATTGGAATTATGGAGCATGACAATGTTATTGAGCTGACCTAGTAGAGCACTAGGGAGAGGATGTGGGATCTCTTCCACCCAAGCCAATCGGTCTGCCACCTACTAATTTCCCCTATTACCATACACTTATCCAAATAGGCTTCCCACATTGAAACCATCTTACAAAGCCCTCAAATTTTCGAAACACTAAGTAACCCGAGCTCCAATAGAAAGCTCATTGCCACAAACGTGGTTAACTTCATAAAAATATTGGGCATGCTCTACCTCACTTTCCACCTTGATCACACCGAACGGCGGCCATTGATGCTGTTAAGCATAGCTAGTATGTTTATATCTCTCTTGTCCCTTGGAAAGTGTTTAAACACTATTAATCAAAGCAACTCCAAACTCTCGTGGGAGGTGGTCACCGCTACTTCACGTAGTTTTCATTTTGATTGGCCTAAGGCTGATAACTTCACAATACATTTTCCCATGAGTTCAAGGAACAATCATTTGCTTTGTTGTGAACTTAGTGGTGAATGAGGTCTAGGGTTGATAACTTCACAATACTATCGTAATCTAACCTCTCTTGCGAGAGGGAGCTTTTGTTAGGTTTAGGAGTATTGTCAACTTTGCCCAATGGCGTTCCATTGACTCGGGCTCTTCCTCGCCCATATTTTGCGCAACATCAAGCATTCAAAGTTTTAATCAATTAAGCTTATGTAAATTTTGACTAAGGAATCATTACTAACCTTTTTCGATATCCCTCTTGCGGAGGGAGCTTTTGTTAGGTTTAGGGATATTGTCAACTTTGCCCAACGGTGTTCCATTGACTCGAGCTCTTCCTCGCCCATATTTTGCGCAACATCAAGCGTTCAAATTTCTAATCAATTAAGCCTATGTAAATTTTGACTAAGAAGTCGTTACTAACCTTTTTAGAATTGGATAGAAACCCAATAAGATATGAACGGATACTTTACTAACACAACCGGATATTTTGGACTCGAGGATTTGATTACATTAGCTTTAAGGCTAACGCCGTTTTCGATACCTAACCTAATTATGTGCTAACTAATAGCAGCCTACCAAGAAAAATCTAAGGTTTGTCCTAACCATTCTAGGACAAGAATATAACATCTAAATATGGGAAAGCACAATCAATTATAATCATAATAGAAAATACACAAGCATCCTAAAATATCCCTAAAAAAGAAAACAAGACAAAACAAAACAAGAATTCCAATTGTAAAGCCCTAAAGGCTTATTCAATTTTAGATTTTAACAATTTCAAAGGGTTTTCCAATTTCTAGAATTTTTTTTTTTTTTTAGAATTTTCTGAATTTTCTAAATTTTTTCTAATGATTTTGGAATTTTCTCAATTTTTTTTTTATTTCCTAAGGCTTTTTAATATTTTTTCATTTTACGATTTTAATAATTTTTATTATTTTTAATATTTTTAATATTTAGATTATTAAATAAAAGGAATTCAGACCGGATCAAGAGACCGACCCAACTAAACCGATCCGAACCCTATCGGATCAGTTGGGCTAAAAAAGCCAAGGCCCACTTTAAATTAATCTCAATTGGCCCACGAAAATTAAAACAGCCTACTCAAATTCCAGCCCGCGTCCATTTCCTCTTCTCAACCCGATCTTTCTCTTCGGCCCATGATACACTAGCTCACCGACCAGCCCAAAAACAAATTAAAAACATAGCCCATTTCCTCATTCTTCTGTTTTATGTTTCTTTTTTTCACTTTTTCCTCTCCTTTTTGTTTTCTTTTATTTCTTTTTTTTTTTGGTCCTTTTCCCTATTTCGTCTTTTTCTCCTGCATCTTCTTCCTCTAACCGTCTCCATCCCGAACCCTCGTGTTCACCTGCAATTTGCCTTAGCCGAACCAAGAACCATCAACGCCGCAGCGTCGCCCATCATCACCGACGCCTACATTGCTCCGGCCGGCGACCGCCAGCACCTACTTCACCGCCAAACCACCATCATCCGCCCGCTGTGCGCCTCGACCGGCGACGACCGACGCCGGCTGCCCACTCCGGCGACCCCGAAATTTCACGAGAAAACGCTCACCTAAACTACGGTTTGAATTCGACCAAAAAAAATACCGTTTGAACACCAGAAATTCCAGAAATCAAACAAACACAATGGCACTAAAAGTGGGGAGAGACACTGACTCGAACAGCCTTGAACCGTAGGGCTCGCCGGCGTGGGGAGGCTAGCTCCGGCGAAGGGGCGAATGCAAGACCGGCTCGGACGATGCGAAGTCACATGAAAGCACATCAAAAGGAAGAAATCAGAAGAATTTCAACGATATATGAATAATCAAATATTAAAATGAGCTTCAAACGCCGATCGGACAAAATATATATTTCGGGGTTTCATTGAGGCATTTCATCGAACTCACAGTATGCAGTATCGACTTTGGATTTCAGAAGTAACTTCATTACGGCACTTGACTTTGGCGAGATGGATCAACGCCCAAGCTCCGACGAGCACCCTACACATTTCTCTCTCCCCCCTCCGCGAACCGATGCGGTTACGCCTCCTTATCCCCTCTCCTTTGCTCTGCATCATTCTTGTGGTGCTTTTATGTCGCTGGGGGATCGTGGGAGCGTGTGAGTAAAAGAAGAGGCAGACGTGTGGGCTGGGCTTTTCCTTCCTTTTGGTTTTTGATGGGCTAAAAGAATGAACAAAACAAAACAAAAAATTGATGGGCTGAAGAAGAAATAAATGAATGGGCTGCAAAAGAAATAAGAAGATTGGGCTGCGAAAGCATTAAAAAGAATGGGCTTAACTACTCCGGCCCACTCGACTCTTTTTCCTTCTTTTTTTTAAAAAAAAAATTATTAATTTTTATCTCACCTATTTTTATTCATCTTTTTATATTTTATTCCTTTTATTATTTTTTATATTTTTTTATAAAATAAATGGATACCCTAAAGTCAACAAAAATTTGAATGTCAATAAATATATAGCTTTGAAATCTTCTCCTAAGGTTACGAGCCTAAGGACAGCTATTGGCTTCGCTGTGAACTTGGAGGTGAATGAGGTCTCCTCGGTGATATTCTTACAGGTGTACAAGAAATTCACCTTTGGTGGGGCCACCTTTTTATATGCAACTATTGCAAATATCTTTTTGATTTTGTTCTACATAATTATACCCAAGACGAAGAGTTTGAAGCCGGAGGACATTGGTCAGCGTTTCAGAAAATATATCGATTGGGGGAAAACAATGCTTATGGATGTGGCAAACCATCAGATGATCCAACAGCTTTCAAACGTTATAACTGTCTACAAGCAGTTAATACTCCATATGCAGTTACGACCGCAATTCCACAATTTTAGGCCGCATTATCCCACGTCGACCTTATTTGCAGCTGGGTACCATTCTTTAACTGCCACTGGGCTCAACCGTCAATCGGTTTTTTTGCCTTCGATTGGCATCTCCACTTTGTCTCCTTCCTTCATTTCCCTGCATCCAACATTAAGCCAAATTTACTATAACATTGGCCATATATTGGTTTTATCATCAATCAATATGTTCATCAACCATTCACCATCGCATTGATAGTTGTATTTCATGGTCAATGATGATCATTAAACTTAGTCATCAATGAGTTTTATCATCGTCGATAACTACATTATATAACTGTCGAGATCTATATTCGACCAAACCGACTCTATATCGATCATAAAGAATTTGTCATTTCCTAGTGTAAACATATATGACCCAACAGCTTTGAAAACCATTCAAGCATTTTTCTTGTTTGTTATTTAGGGCATCTTCTGAATATGGACCGAAAGGTCACTGAGTTAGTAATATCATTAATAGTCCGAGGATCACTACACAACTTTTTTTTTGATAATTCAAAAAAAAATGATTGATAAATAATTTACAATAATGAAACAAATAAAAAAAAATTTGCTAAAACAAATAAAAATACAATTCATTTTATTTGGACTAAAAAAATCAATTTCTGATATTAGTAAAAAAATTCAAAGATTTTATTATCCTCCTTCTCACAAATAGCTCCTATGGAACCAAGGTCGAAAAGATTGGAAAAAAAAATCAGCCATTCACAACCATTGATAAAGAATTTCTCAAAAAGTTAAGAATTAGTAATCCTTTTTAGAAATCGAATGGATTCGGTCTTATACATACATACGAAGAAATACATCGTGTACAACTTACTACTTCAATATTGATTTTGTTGGCCAATACCTAAACAACATACGGTGGAGGGGAAAAGAATACTCACGGTTTTTGCGGACCATCAGGTAACTGAGGTTTCCTCAGATTCCAATGGAGGCCTTCCCGGATGCCAATCAAGAAGTCCCGGGTGGAACCATCCGGACAAACAGTAAGGACGGGCCACTGAGCCATGCTGCAGATAAGCTTGTCTTCGGCTTTCAATTCTTCCCGTTTCTGGCCGTCGAATGATACCCATGCGGAACCTCGGCTGCCTAAAGGCACTTCTACTTGAATAGTGACGTGATCGGGTAATATCAAAGGCCTAAAGGATAAGGAATGGGGACATATTGGCGTGAATAGTATGCCGGGAACCTGAAAATGGACACAGCAAAGTCAACAGTGCAGACTTGCCAGATCAAAAAAAATGCTTTCCTGATGGAAGACGCTTGTACTTAATATGTGGATAGCTTGTAATCAATACGCAAGTAACTCACGATCTTCTAGAATCAAATGTCTATATTTTTCAGAGAGCCTTCGGCTTCCCCAGTCTACAGCTCCCAGACTTGCAAGACAAGCGTCTAAGAAAATGAGAAAGTCGAGAGCAATCTTCTAATTGATTTCTACAGTAGAAAAAAGGATGATTTATAATGAATAGCTATTAGAAGTGCGTGTAAACCTGTGCAAAGCACAGATGTGGATTTCTTTTTAATCTGAAACGGCTCATAGACTATTGATATTAAATATTAAACGGTGGTTGATGCTGAGAGAGTTTTACGATACCTGAGGATGGACCATTGAACCTCCAGCCGCTAATGAATAGGCAGTGCTGCCAGATGTAGTTGACAGGATTAGCCCGTCCCCTTGTACCGTAGTGATCTCTGAGCCATCGCACTCACACTGCAACTTTGTGAGGTACCCTCCCTGCCCCCGATCAATCGTGACTTCATTTAAAACTAATATATTTTCGCCTTCTTCTGCCTTTCCTTTGTCAGCCAAATGCCGGACAACGTGACACTGCAACCGACGCCGTAATGTTATAGGGAAGGGATCTTTAAGAATCAATTTGAGTGTTTTTTCGTAGTTCTCCCTGCCTGGAGTAGGTTGAGGATCACTTTTTCGAGTCATCAACGAGTGAGAGAGTTTCAATTTTTAAGTTGATAGCATCTGAGCTATATACCACATGCTTTGTTCATCTCATGCCAAAAGAATATCATAAAAAATTTCATAAGGAAAAGGATACTGAAAGGGGTCATAAAGCCCAAGGACCCTAAAGAAAAGGAGACGACAGGGGGCACTGGTCCTTGGAACAATGATGCTGCCTGCAAATAAATACACTCTCCATTTGTTACTTAAGATTCAAACGAAGATCCAATCGGAACATCAGAAGTGCAACTCAGTACAATTCCACCATGGAAGCATACGTTCATATAGTCGACAAACGAAAACTGGAACTAATAGATGACTATTCACTGTTTCAAGTGTCAGTGAAGTGATCACACTTTCGAGATCCCTGCATCGAATAGCAACAAGAACATACAATTTGTCAATCATATGGGAAGATGGATGGTTAAACACCGGGAATGTCCAAATTAAATGGATGCTAGCCACGGTTCCTCAGGGTTTCCCATTTTTGGTTTCCAGTCAGTTCTTCTCAGGATTAAACCCTCAGCACCACTCAAAGAGCCAGTTTAAGGGGAACTGGCAGTAGATTGCACTTAAGGACTATGCTCTTAGAGAACATAAAGAGGACATGAAATGTTAGGACACGAACCAGTGTTGCTAAGAGTTGATTTTGACTCCCTGGTCATACAAGTTGCTATGGTAGCTGAATTGCTTATTAGGATAACCTTTCCTTTCTTAGTGCAACAAATACAGTACTTTGTTAGCTTATGATAGATGTTAGTGCAATAGGCATAGCTTTTAGTTTCTTTAATGAGAATAGACACAACTTTTGGGGAGTCTCTAAATCAATAGTCCAGCCTTTCGGGCCTGCACATTATACTATATAGCAAAATTACAAGCGCAAGTGCGCGCGTGCACACTTTATGTTGAACTTTATATACAGAAAAACAGTGGATGTAGAGGAGGCTTTCATATGTAAGGATGAGGAATGTGCCACCCCAAAAAATTGGTCTAATGGACTTTTCTCCGAAATGCTATACTACATACACGGTATAATTTTGATATAAGGTATACATTGATTTTATCCTTCTTGCAATTCTTTCAATGACTTGGAGGGCAAAAAAGTCTGAGAGTTTTTTTTGGAAATTCAGAATGATTACCGTTTTATAAAGTAGATGAACAACATCTTCATTTTTGCATTCTATAAAATCCTTGGAAACTTTCTAGTAGTATATAAATACCGTTCATCAACATTTCTCTTTTGCATTCCGGTGCAGAAAGACTCCATAGTGAATGATTCCTCCTTTTGCTTTCACGATAAGAAAAGTAAAAAAAAAAAAAAAAAAAGAATCAATCCATGTCTATATAGTTCGTCAAACGTATTTGGATGATCCAAAAAATGACTATGCGATTGCTTTATATAAGAAAAACAAGGGCTATCGCACTCAGGTCTGGCTATGATGCTGCACTCAGTAACTCGACATGGAAGAATAGCGGAAATAAGGAGTCATGACTGATTCTACAGTAAATGATGAATGCATTGCCTTGGGAAAGCGCACATACCCATAAGACAGTTCCATCACCACCAAGAGTGATCACAAGGTCAATTTCCTTGAGCATGTCTTTTTTCTCTTTTCCTCAGATAAAAATCAAGCAGAACAAGTCAGCAACAATGGCAGCATGATCAAATCATGACTGACATGAGATATCAATTTGAAAAGCTCTGAAGTTGAAGACTTGTAATAGTCTAATTTGGCATTCTACAGTCATTAGAATAATTGTCTCAAATGATATAACGCTAATCCCATTATGTTGAGAGATCAAACACATAAACGAAAAAAAAATTGCTATTTCAAGTAGAACTTTTGTTTGCCAAAAGGAGTAAAACTTTGTAGTATCCAATAATTGAGGCAGAGCACAGCAAAAGAGACTAACATTCTAGCTGAAAAGTTCTCTGTAAGAGAATAGAGAAATGATATATATTTATCCCCTCAAAAAGTAAAAGAGAAAATCCAATTTATAAGCTATAACATGTTAATTGCTTCGACTAGTAGCTACCAGACAGAGGGATCGTACCTCTTTCATGCTTTCCCCGGAGGTCAGGAGTCTGCCCAGGCTCATCATCTTGCCAACTTTTCACAACGTTGAAGGAACAACTTTTCTCGATAAGCTTCTGTTTGACCCTTGGCTCCACGTAAATGCGCTTGTTGTCGAAGTTTAACCATCTAGCAAATAGAAAAATGAAGGAATAAATATTTAACAATCAAAAAGGAATGCGCATGTGTCTATGATTTGTTTATCATTACCAGTATTCAAAGATGTGGGAGTTTACCCAAATACTAACGTCATCTGAACGTTGCACTCTCTTTTGCAGGAAATTTGAAGTCATTAGGTTTATTTAATGATGCACCAAAAGCCAATATCACTTTTGTTGCAGGAAATTTGAATGGTTTCAAACCTGACTATTGTCTCACATAGATCTAGAGCATCCTCCGATCCTGGTTTTTGAATAATAAGTACCGTCTGTGGCTCAGATTTCCATTTCAAAATAATCTGTAAAGATAATGAGTTTTCAATTATAACTGCAGTGGAGAGCCCGCTTACGTATTATATCAAGCAGTTTGTCACAAAAATATTCCTATATCGGTCGGCAAAATATAGTAGAAAGGTACTCAAACCAGTCCATTCAAGATGAAATATAAATCATCGTCCCCTCTTCTCTTGAACACTGACAGATCATTAGGGGAAGACGTACCTGTTCACTAGTGCGCCCGGCTGCTCCTAAATCTCCGTTTTCATTAGGCAAGTTGTCCTTACCTTTGGATTTCCATGTAAGTTCAATCTATGTTTGTCTCAAGAAAGAAGATATGAGTTAAACAAAACATTCACATGCTTACATGACGGAACAAGTCAAATATTAAGATAATGAAAGAACAATATCGCTTGTGGAAGCACCCAAAACCAAAACCACTATTATTTTATTTCCCGCTTCAATATGAAATAGGAGAAATGAAAATGAGAGGTGTAAAGCTTTTTTATCATCCTGGCATTAAGCTATTTTTCCACATGACCTGTCCCACGTTATTGTAGCGATAACTCAAACAACAGGAAAGAAAATTGATGAGTGACTCCATGGGGACAGGGAGGATAGATGTCTGATATTCAACCTTTTCCATCATTTGGTTTTGAATTGCCCCCTGTGCAGAATCACTTTCCCCGCTGGAGGGAATTGCATTGAAGCGCAATTTATGCTCGTTGGTTTGATAACGCGAATCATTCTGGTCATCCATGTTTTGTTGACTCTCGCTATGAATATGTTTACCTCCCGATATTTCGCCTGTAAAAATATTAGCACGGCCATTATAAAGCACTTTAAAAGAAAAGGACAACAGAGGTAAGAAAAAACTAATTGCCAGACCCTATACAGAGTGTAAAATCTCTCATCCATCTGTATTTTGTTTCAAATTTTTTCCAGAATTTCAATGTAACTCATTATACATGCCTGGCATCTCCAACAAAACCTAGAGCAAGTATACTGTCGGTGCCTAGACACCAACTAAATGAGGCTTTCCACTAAGATTGTGAGTTGCAACTAACATCACTATGTGCATTAATCGAGGGACTGACGAGTATTATCCAAGAAGATCCAACATATACCAATGATCCATAACAGATGATACAACTTAGTTGATAGAAATTCATTAAAGTGAATTGAGCCTTCCAGGACGACAACAGAGAATGGCGAGGAATATCCAAGAAGATTCAACATACATCCATGATCCATAACGGATGATACAATTTAGTTGGTAGGAGTAAGTGAATCAAGCTTTTGAGAGGACAAAAAAGGGAGAAGATGATCATTCAATCACTGAGAATATGACTAGAGAATACCCTATGATATATGTGACTATTAAATCACCTTATTGGTGAAATGGTGTCAAAGGATACCATAGCAGCAGTTCTTGATAAACAACACTAGAGTGTGGATGCAATCATAAACAATGTTCATACCAGAATGAATGCACTAAACAGAAGCTTCTTGCCTCCTAATTTGTGATTACCCAGAGCGTTCTGTCCTATGCAATGGAATGGTTTACTAGTTTGTACTCTCTCTATAAGCTGTGTAAAGAGATGTACACACGTATTTCTAATTTAGCCGAGTAAAGAGATGCACACACATATTTCTAGTTTATGTGCATAGCACATAAATAAATACGCATTCAAATCAGAATGGATGAAGTAAAAGGAGGACCAAATAATTCGTTAACAATAGGTACCCAGCAAGACACCATTATGTCTCGGTAACACATTCACGAAAAGCTGAAGGAAGGCAACAATTACGAAAAGAATAAGCTTGAGTTAAATAGGGTAGGCATATTTGCTATGTAATCTAACAAAACCTTGTTGTTCAAACTTCGGCTTCTGTTCTGCAGCCTCTGCTTGAGCAGGAGCCTCCTCTTCAGCTGCTTGCGTTGATGGCTTTGCAACAGCTACAGGTTAAAGATAAGCATTAAATCATGAACTGCATCTGGGGTTCAGAAGTAAATGGAACTGTCCAAACATACTTCCAGAAGCCGAATCAATAAGACTGTTCTCTGTCCGAGAGGGAGAACCACTTGCATCATCCTGTTCATCAATGGCTCATTAACATATAAGCAAGGCATAACTAAAGGTGAAAAACATTCCTAGTCCTTGCTGAATAAGGGGCATGAAATGCTAGACTAGGCATACCAAAGTAATAACTAAACATTAAATACTGGAATGACAATTCAATTCACGTCATTTCTTATTTTCCCAGCCATTTCACGTCCACTTGTTCATAATTATTGGTTAACGGGCATCATACCAGATGGCGGAGTCGCCTTTCAAATCAAGAAAAACTGTTGCCACGGACCAGTAATCAAAAACATTACATTGGTATCAGCGACTGCTTCTCAGACACAAATTGACCATGGATAACAATATGAAGCCCCTCACCTAAGCATTGATTCAATTGATATGTATCTTGATCCAACAAACCGGTAGACCGCAGCCTACCTTTCCTCTTGTTCCACGTTTACAGGAGTAACGTTCCTCATTCTCATTTTCAAGTCTATGTTAATATCAATCAATGCTCTTTCTTTCGGTAATGATTGAATGCTCAGTTAAGATTCAATCGCCCTTACGGTTATCATACCCATGATATGTTTTTTCCGTTATTTGTCATCCAATCTTAAGTCTCATGAATTGCCGGAATTCAAGTTCATAGGTTTTCTATTCTACTGCTAATTGCTAGTCCAAAAGCCACAACAACTATTTTGTCATCATCAACAGACAAATGAAACGTGCAGCTCTCCACAGTTCGGATGCATCAATGAACATCACTCAACTAGTTCAATCCAATCACCAACGAATCCATCCGAACACTTTCTTTATCACATAGAGAGAAGGTAATGCAAAAATTAAACAAATAATTTTTTTCTGTTAATCATATTCTAACTCTCACTTTCAAACTATTACTTACAATTGAAACTAAATCGTCACCACCCAACCTCTCTGAGAAAATGGGAATTCGAAGCTCCCACTTCATGTTTCCCAAATGGGAAGGGTAGCTACTGAGGCAAAATTAATAAGTAAATATAATAACAACATCAACCGAGAACTCCACATCATTACTTCTCGAGACGTGCTTGTTCTACATCACCAGCACATAGATGTGGCATGGCAATGTGGGGTTTAACTCATTTTCAATTTATGGATTTCCATAAGCGTTTATTGGAAGTTTAATTAGTCGGGTTGAATATAAGTCAATAAAAAAATTATAAATTCATATGGATTAAAACAAATCTATCAATTTCAGGGTAGGAGCTGATCCATCCAAAACCGATCACTAAAAGTGAGCATGGTTACCGGTTTTAACTCTCGATTCCCTATTTTTAGGAACTCGCACTTTGTGGTTCGGTTCTCCATTTTTGGAGGAATCGAATTAGAGAGCTGCAAGACCCTAAAATAGGAATTGAGAAAATAGTAAAAAAGAGGCATGGTCCAAAGAAAGATCATTCTTCAAGAGAATAAAAAACCAAAAAGACATGCTTCTCAATACGACAACTCTCTCTCTCTCTCTCTCTCTCTCTCTCTCTCTCTCTCTCTGTTGGAGTGCACATGCTCCTGTCTTGTTGACAGCGTCTCACTTTCGGGGTGTGCTGGTATTCCTCATCATTGTGTCGGGTGACCATGATCATGAATGATTAAATAAGCAATTAAGAAAGTAGTTGATTTTACTGCTCTCAGGCACGAATTATATTTTAGAAATTGAATTCTTCTGAAATTCAAATTTTACTAAACTAATATCCAACAAGAACACTCCTCACAGATAAAAATTCCTTATCATTAATATTGAATTTTATCCTTCTATAACTTTTGGAATTCAATTGAATATCAAATGAACCTCTAATTTTTATTCGTTTGGACATCGATGCATGCATCGTCCTTGATCTGGAAATTAGATTGCTATTGTCATCTCTCGCCACCTAAGCTCGTCTTTATGTCGACACAAGCATGACCACCCTTGTCCAATTAGCACAATTGACCTTTCATACTGTATATTGCATTTCACTTGATAATAAATTGAGTTCACGTCATGTAATTAGCTAATGAGATATGTAACTATCAACCACATTAGACAGATGTATAAATAATAATAAAAACGTTGAATTATCAAATGAAATGTCACAATGCAATAAGTAGAATAACTTTCATTCATATATCATTATCTACATCACACCAATATAACCGGAAGTTTCACGTATGTGTTTACAAGTCTTCTTTGTTTTGTATTTAGAGAATTGATTAAGGACTGTAATTAAAAATATAAGGTCCACAGAAGAAATGTCCAAACGAAAAAGAAAAGAAATGCTCTAAAAATCCCACCCATGGCCAAAAGGAAAGAAAAAAGTCAATAAAAAATTTTAATTTAATTTTTTACTTTCCAGAAAATTTCCTGAAATAATTTATTGGGGGAGGCAGAATGGAACTAAAGGAGAGACAAATATTGGCTGGGATGGTCAAAAAACAAGTGTTTTGCATGACATTTTTTGTTCTGTCTTTATTTATTGCTTGACCTTAACCATGTAGCTCAGTTAGGCCACCCACCAAGTTTAACCAGAAATTACAAAATAAATACAAATATAAAAAGACAAGGAAAGTGCGATTGGTGATGGGTAAAATTATTTTGGTAAAAAGAAAATTCGCTTAAATAATCAATCATCATAAAATTAAGTCATGGATAAATGAGTTTATTATCTTCATGAAATCCGGGTCCCGTCGTTTCTCGATTTGTAATGGATGGACATATGATACAATGAATATGAATTCACATAATAACCGTTAACAACAAGAAATTACCCAACTCTCGAACTCAACAAGCCGCAAGCTAAGTCGATTAAGAGCAAACTTGATCAAAACAAAAATTCGGTAACCAAAACAATCGGCAAGCTACTACAAGCTCGTCAATAGCGAAGGAAATCGACAACACATAGCGCAGAGATTATCGACGAGAGCCTCACCAATCGACAAGGTCGAAAGTTGCAAATTTTGCCAAAGTATTTGGAGCAGCAGTGGATCGACACAAGGACTGGCTGTTAGGTGGTTATGGCTATAAATTATAAACCTCAGGATGTATTACTTTTTGTGATATTAATAGCTAGATAATAATTGATAACTCCTCATCAGTAACCGAATATAAGATTAGGAAGTTATAATAGATGATTGGCAATAAATACCCATGCTGTAATATTTGCACACACAATCAATCAATCATAAAGCACATCCATTCTTGTAAAATTTATGTTTACCTTTAAATTCTCTGCAAATTTACTGTTCTGGCACTTTAAATTTCCAGTACCATTTATCCTCATCGCAACGTTTAATTTTCGGTACTTACGTTTCTGTTCCTTTAATTTTTTATCCGAAATTAAAAAAGAATTTTTTTTCCCATAAAAATTCATCATTTTTATTCTTATTTAAAAGATTGTTTCTCTTTACCAATGGACTTTGCTATATAAATCAAAAGGGTTTTGATAGCATAATAGTCCGAAAACCACAACAATTTATAATTATTTATTATTTGATATTTTGTGGTAAATAATAAACTGTTATTCCCATAATAGATTAAAGATTGTCACGCAATCATTTCTTAAAATAGGATTGTAGAATTAGAGGCCAAGCAGCCCATTAATATCACATTTGTCCTCTGTTAATTCAATTTTGTTCTAAACATTTTGTCAATTTGCCAATTTAATCCAAAACATTTTAGATAATTTGTTGATTTAATCTTTCAGATCGATTTTGGTCGGAGAATGTTGATATGATGGTCTAGTCGACCGATCATCCTATGTAATACGGCCAATGTTAAAGTGAGCAATTCTTTGCAATTTTTTGAATTTTCTTTGAACTTTTTTCTTTTCTTTAAACTCTTGGCCATCGATTGTTTGTCTGAAGAAAAGCTGTTTCAGAAAATTATTTTTTGACATTTCAATATTTTTATGACTGAAAACTAATCGATGTGCAAAAAAACATTTTCTGCAAACTAAGAACAAGCCTAAATTGGGAAAAACGATGAAACAACCACCAAAGAAACGAAAATTCGTTTTACTTTAATCTTCATTATGAAGTCTTCAATCAGATGCTCGAATTTTTGACAAAACGTTGACTTTAAAGTCAGCAATTCTCTTTCTACGGGTATAAACTTGCCAGAAAACCTGCCCCGAACATATCTTGGCATAAATTTGACATAAAAAAGGCAGTTCACGTCATGCAGATCCACGAATGAAACGTCAGAGGATACAAAACAATGGCCACCAACGATCGTCAGCAGAGAACGAACCGCGACCAAAACAAAAAAATGCAGCAATCGTTCGAACGAAGAACGGAGCGATCAATGATATACCTCGGTGAAGATCGCCACTCCACCTTCCACGGCGATCTTCGCGGGGAAGAGACCGTCGGCGAGGAGCCTTTCCTTGAGACCTCCAAGCTGCATCAACCAACGGAAGAACGGTGACCTCGACACGACCGAGCCTGGAATCCTCCCAGCCTCGATCGCAGCTGCCAGATCCTTCCGCGCGCTCTCCAACTGCCGCCCGGCTTCCGCCAGGACCATGAGCACCTCCTTCCCGTTCCTGCCCCCAGTGCCGTCAGCGCCGCCATCGTCCCCACCGCCTCCGCCGCCGGAGTTACCATTGCCGTTGATGAAGCCGCCTCCACCGCCGGGAGAGGCGAAGGTGGCGGAGCGGAGGCGGTGGCCGCGGCCGCTGTGAAGGGTGCAGCGGGGGAGAGGGAGAGAGGAGACAGTGGAGAGGCGGAGGTGGAGGTGGGTCGGCGGCGGGGAGGCGTGGTGGCGGCGGAGGTGGAGGGAGGGCGAGGATCTGGGGAGTGACAGTGAGGAGTTGAAGCAGGCGGCGATTGCCATGTTTTTTTTCTTTTCTTTTCTTTTTGTCCTTTGAGCAGGGGGTAGCAACTGGTGGAATGAATGGAGAATGCTTCATGAAAATTCATATTTGCAGTTGACCCGTGTAAGTCTGCTTCACTATTCATTAACTATTCTTTGTCTACCTTGGGTTAAATGTCTTGTCTTCATTAACATAACCAATGCAACATTTTTGTAAATCAGAGAGCCAATTTAACGGAACTTTGAGATACGCGTGACTTTTTGGCTCTTGAGACTATTGCGTGCACTTTCTTCTCGAGCCTCAAAAGAGTTACTATCTCTATAGTATCTACTGCATTGATTCATGACACTGACTAAGTAGCATAAAGATAACATTTAATTCATCGACAACGAAGAATCGCCAATCAACAAAACAAATAGGTATGTAAATCGTTATTTATGAGAGCAACTCGATTGATAGAATAAGCAAAAATAAGGTAACTTTCAGAAAAGAAATGCTATGAAAGTCCCAACAAGAATTCAAGTAGTCCCACCCACCAATTTGACCAATTATCCATTTGTTATTATATATAGTCCATGGCCAAAATGAGAAAGAAAAGTAAATGAAGAAACATTTATTGGAGTCCATTCTTCCCTCTTCCGATAGAAACGCAGGTAAAAGAAATGGAATTGGTCAGAAAAAGAAAAAGGAAAAAAAAAAAAACAA
Organism: Eucalyptus cladocalyx; assembly: GCA_017140615.1. Classification (NCBI taxonomy): domain Eukaryota; kingdom Viridiplantae; phylum Streptophyta; class Magnoliopsida; order Myrtales; family Myrtaceae; genus Eucalyptus; species Eucalyptus cladocalyx. The sequence goes on along the minus strand of CM029525.1, from coordinate 8,622,639 downwards.
GTGCAATTGGTGGATCGGTAAAAAGAAAAAAAATATGCACGTCTTTGATGAATATAGCGGTCTAATCATTTTGGTCAAAAAGATGCGCTTAAGTAATCAATCACCTTATAAATTTGGTCAAAAAGACGTACTTTAGTAATCAATCACCTTAGAAATTATTCATGGATTAATGAATTTTTTTAATAGAATTCGAATCCTGTCGATTCTTGATTTGTGGTGACATATCGAGAGATGGGTAAGAATTCACGTGATGACTATTAACACCAGAAAGTGACCAAGTCTTGAACTTGACGAGCTGCAAACTCGGTCGATGAAAGCAAAACTCGGTCAAAATAGAAGTCCAGTAAAGAAGGCAATTGGCAAGCTATAAGCTCGTCGATAGTGAAGGAAATCGACAACATATAGCACGGAGATTGAAGACGAGTGCCTTCACGCGTCAACGAGGGTCATCAACAGCCCGTTATTGCAAATTTTGCGAAGGGTGGGAGCTCGAAGACAAAGACGGTGAATTAACATCTTGTATGATTATTGCGAGATAATTGGAAATCCCTTTGAGAGTTTATAGTGTAGATTCAAAATTAATAACTGCTTTTAAGTGACCGATGACGGTGGGCTACAAATACCCATATTGTAATCTTTGCACACACAATCACTTACAGGATAATCTGTTCTTACAAATTTACGTTTATCTTTAAGCTCTCTGCTAATTTATCTTTCCAGCACTTTAAATTTCAAGTACAATTTACCTTTCTCGCATTCTTAAACTAGTAATACGTGCAGTTCATACTTGCACTTCAATTCCTTCAGCATAAATAGCTTTTTGGCACGGTCGATGAAACCCCTTTTTTACGTAAGGAAATTGCAATAAGAGAACCGAAAATCAACATGAGACTAATAATGTTGCTGGCCACAACACTCCATTACCAAAAGCTAGTAAAGATGGCCGTGCATTCTGAATCTTCTGCCGCTGAAAGATCGACAGAAAATAACTGTTTAGGAGGTGCTGACCTCTCAAGGCATCTCGCACAAGAGCCGTTGAGAGTAGTGGCACCAAATCTGATATTGTTTCAACTATGAGGAGGTCACTTGAAGAACAACACAACAACATGGCTAACTACAATGTGAGGCGTGTCTAACATGATCAAACCTATACTCATCAATGTTGTGAATGATGCCATATCAAAATCGGGATCATCCAGTTAGACAGTATCATTCCAAGGAAATTTGACTCCAAAGAAATCCTACGATGCAACGATATGTTCCTTATTCATCTGGTCAATTTAATAATGCAAGTAATTTAGGCCACATTCTTAACATTGGCCTCCAAAATGGCAATAATATATCCATTGGTCAGAATAATCAAGGTCAAATTAATACTTTGGCAAATCCAAATGGTCGATAGACTGGACCCATGCCAAATATTGAAAATATAAGGTTAGTCGGTGCAGTTATGCAACCAAAAGTGGCAAACGTTCGTCGTAGGCCTAATGTGCCAATTACTCTTAACTCAGACAATTAGGCAAGACCAGCGTCGCCTAAAAGGCAGCAAGATGAAACTCCTGATCAGTTGGTGGAAATAGTCACCAGCTCAAATGAAAACATTACCAACTCTCTTTTGAGTCCATTTATCAATGTTGATCCGATTGTAACTTCAATGCGTTGGGAGAAACTTCTCCTTGACTAGGCCTAGGATAAAAAGAACGCCAAAATAGAAAACGCAACCTGATCGAGGCTTCCATCACGGAACTCGCTCAGCAGGAACAAGGAAAGACAGACTCCGAATGAGCTAACTCTACTGGTTCACAAGTCAGACTGTTCAATTTATCTAATCAATCCGGTGGTTATCAAACACTTCATTCATAGAATTTGTTTGTCAGAACACTTAACACTATACCAGTAACTCGTAGCATGGCAAACAGAGCGATTTTTTTTACTTTACACTATACCAGTAACTCACAGCCTGGCAAACAGAGCCATTTTTTTTCCTTTTTTGCAGAGTGAGGTCTTAAAGAGCTTCTATCCTCCAAATCACTTCTGTTTTGATCGGGAAGTGGAGAATGGTACATTCTCTTTCTTCCATAGTCTCCCGAAGAAGCATGTAATGAAGGCAAGACAATTGGTTAAGGATGATTTGAGTTTCCAACTCTATCGAAATGCGTGTACCTTATACTTCGCGCTTATATCCTTTAAACTTTATTTGATCCAACAGCTTTCAAAGAATATGAAGTAATACCTCATGTACATTTAATACTTCAGCAATTTAAAAATCCGGCCACTATTAAGGCACCCCCCTCACTTAAGGTGACAACTACAAGTAAGAGTGTCATGGCAGCTTTAGACACTCAATTTTGAACCAGCACATACATCCATGGGAATCACTTTCCTTTTTCTTTCCTTTTTTTTTTTAAAAATAACTAACATAGCTCGATTCTGCTGGCCAATACCTAAACTATATATATTGGGGGGAAAACAATGCTCAGAGTTCCCTCGGACCATCAAATGACTGAGTCTTTCTCAGATTCCAATGGAGGCCGTCATGGATGCTGCGCAAGAAGTCGCTGGTGGAATCAACCTGACAAGCAGTAGGGACGGGCCATGGGGCCATGCTACAGATGAGTGCATCCCCGGCTCCTAACTGTTTCCTGTCCTTGCCATCGAATGATACCCACGCCTGACTTCGGCTGTTGAAAGGTACTTGCACCCGAATAGTGACGTGTTCGGGTAAGATCAATGGCCTAAAGGATAAGGAATGAGGACATATCGGCGTGAATAGTATGCCAGGAACCTGCAAATTGACACAGCAGATTCAGCAGTGCTGACTTGCCCAAAAAAAATTTGTTTTGCTGATGGATGATGCCTGTATGTCCTATGTGTATAGATTGTACTTATTATGCAATTAACTCAAGATCAATTAGAATCAAATTTCTTTTCATTTTTCTTCAGAGAGCCTTAGGTTCTCAAGTCTACAGCTCTGAGGCTTGGAAGACAAGCATCTACTAAAATGACAAAGTAAAGGGCAATTTTTTAATTGATTGCTATAGCAGAAAAAAATGATGATTTATTATGAATAACTGGTATATTTGTTTGTAAGCCTGTGCAGAGCATGGATGTAGATTTAATTTTTTTCTTGAACGTGTCATAGACTCATATGAGAATATATAATCCTGTAATTGCAACATTAAGGAGAAAACCCGATTTGTCTTCTCATAGTCATCATGCACTTGTAAAATTCCTCCACTGAAAAAATTACTAATTCGACTAATGATATTAAATAGTAAAAAATAATCAATACTAAGAGAGGCTTGGAATACCTGTGGATGGACCATTGATCCTCCAGCCGCTAATGAATAGGCAGTGCTGCCAGATGTAGTTGACAAGATTAGCCCATCCCCTTGTACCAAAGTGACAAACGAGTTATCACAATAGCACTCCAAATTTGTGAGGTATGATGATATTCCCCGATCAATTGTGACTTCATTTAAAACAAGGATCGGTTCTTCTGTTTCATATTCATTACTGGCCGAATCCCTGACAACATGACACTGCAACCGATGCCGTAATGTTATGCTGATTGGACCTTTAAGAATCGAATCCAAGTGTTCTTTGTAGCGTTCACTGTCTGAAGTATGTTGAGGATCACTTTTTCAAGTCATTAACCAGTGAGAGAGTTATCGGTTTTTAGTTCATGGCATCTTGTTCATTCCACATATTTGGTTCATATGATGCCAAAATGGGGATCTTAAAACATTAGAAAAGCAAAGGATACAGAAAGGGGTCATAAAACCCAAGGACCCTAAAGAAAAGGGGACAACAGGGGGCACTGGTCCTTTGAACATTGATGCTGCCTGCAAATAAACAGAACTTGTATTTCCTTCTCAAGATTCAAATGAAAATTCAATAGGAATATCAGAAGTACAACTGAGTACAATTTCACCATGGAAGCATGCGTTCATTTAGTTGACAAATGAAAAACAGAACTAATAGATGAATATGCATGGTCTCAATATTCAGTGAAGTGATCACACCATGAGATGACTGCATTGAATAGCAATAAGAACATATAATTTGTCCATCATATGTGAACATGGATGCTTAAACACCGAGAATGTCCAACCAAACTGAATGGATGCTACCGGCGGCTCCTCAGGGTTTCCCAATTTTTTTTCCAGTCATTTCTCCTCAGGGCTAAATGCTGAGAGCTGCTCTAAGAGCCAATTTAAAGGGGAACTGGCAGTAGATGCTTTTAAGGACCAAGTAAAGACATACGCAATGCTTAAAGCCAATAAAGAGGACATGGCATCTTAGACAAAAAACCTATATAGATTCACGGACCAGTGTCGCATCGCCAAAGTTACCTTTTCTTCTCTAGTTATATAGGGGATGCATTGATATTATTCTTCTTACAATACTGTGAATGATTTGGTGGAAAAGAAAGTGTTAAGAGTTCTTATAAATCAAGAATGGTTACTGTTTTACAAAGCAGACGAACAACATTTTCATTTTTGTATCCTGTAAAATCCTCAGAAACTTTCTAGTAAAATATGGATACTGTTCATCAACGTTTTCTTCTTTTGCATTCCAGAGGACAGAAAAAGACTATATTTGTCAATGGTTTCCCCTTTTACTTTCAGGATAAGAAAAGAAAAAAGAGTCAATTCATAGTTCGTCAAATGTACTTGAATTATGAAAGTAAAATATATCATGCAATTACTTTATATTAGAAAAACAAGGGCCATCACACTCAGCCCTGGCTATGATGCTACACTCAGTAACCTACCATCGAAAAATAGCAGACAAAAAAGGACTCATGGCTGATTATACTGCAAATGACAAATGCATTGCCTTGGGAATCAATGATAAGGAGGGGAAAAAAAGTACACGTACCCAAAGGACAGTTCCATCCCCACCAAGAGTGACCACAAGGTCAACTTTCTTGTGCAAGTCCAGAATCTCACTTTCTGAAACAAAAATCCAACACAACAAGTCAGTGACAATGGCAGCATGATTAGATCCTAATTGACATGAGAAACCAATTTGAAAAGCCTATGAGCTTGAAGATTTGTAATTTTTTATTTAGCATTAAAACAGTCATAAGAATAATTGTCTCAGATGATAGAGCACAAATCCAACAATGTGTGCAAAGAAGCTGATTTTGAGAGATCAAATTTAAACACATTAATGGAAAAATCCCGCTATGTCAAGTGTAAGTTTGTTTGTTGCTAAAAAGAGTAAAAATTTGTCATATTGAATAATTAAAGCACAGTGCAGCAAAAGGGACTATCATTCTCACTGAAAAGGTGCTCCAAATGAGAAAAGAGAACTGGCAAATATTTATATCCTCAGAAAGTAAACAACAAAGACCAATTTATAAGTGATCATAAAATAATAGCATCAGCTAGTTATAATATGTTCCCACACTCACCATCTTTCCAAGTTTGCACAAACTCGAAGGAAGATGAATCAGTGAGAAGTTCTGATCGCACGCGTGGTTCAACATAAATGTTCAAGTTCTTGTGGTCTTTTAACCATCTAGCAATAGAAAATAAAGATATTAGTTTTTAAGTTAAAAGAATGCACATGAGTCCATGATATTTTTATCACTACTAGCATTTAAAGTGTTGGAGTTTACCCAATTACTAAGGTAATCTGCACATTGCACTGTTTTTTGCAGGAAATTTGAAGCCATTAATTTATTGAACATGTTGTGAATTACACAAAAGATCCCAAAATTTGCAAGAAAGAACGTAAACAAGTACCACTAAGCTGGACGAATCTATGAGCTCAACATAGACATCCAGACACCACAATCAATATTATCTGACTAAGGCCACAAAAGCCGCCAACTCGAACATAATCAATGGCAATCATCGAAGAAATCAAAAGAAGACTTCCCTAAAAATAAGCACTGAGCAACAACAGCTTCATCCAAACGTTAGTCCAGCAATAATTCGGGGTGTGACTATTGATAGAATACTAGTTCTGACTAACAATTTGTGTTGCAGTATTACTTGATATAAAGCATTACAAAAGCACCTCCGGAGAATCATAAGCCAGAACATCATTTCATTATAAGTGAATTTGTCCTCTTTCGTTAGTTTAACCATAGGAATCTTCTATCAACCTTGTACAGAATGTGCAAACAGCATGCACATCACATGAAGCCCATTTATTCCTACTTATCCTGCCATAGTTTAGTGATTGAATTCAAAGACCAGTGGTGTGAGAGGGAAACACCTAGCCAGCAGTTTAAGAAGAAATTAGGCAGAATAGTAGTCACAGAACATCATCCACACAGACATTGCTTTCAATGGAAAATGCCTAGAACAGGTTGAAAGAAATCGAAATGATGAAACTAAGGATTTCTTAGTTTCAAACCTGACTATTTCTCCACATAGGACTCGAACAGAACTTGAATTTGGTTTTGTCATTATAAGCACTGTCTGTGGAGGAGATTCCCACTTCAAAGCAATCTGTTAAGATAATGAGTTTTCCATTATAACAGCAGTGAAGCGTGCTCGTGTACTACACTATATCAAGCAATTCAGCATAATAGTCCTATATCATGTGGCATATAAGTGCAGAAAGGTACTCAAACCAAACCATTCAAGTTGAAATATAAATCATAGTCCCCTTTCAAACACTGACTGACCATTAGGAGAAGATATACCTGTTTACTAGTGCGCCCAGCTGTTGTTATATTTCCCTTTTCAAAAGACACGATGTCATGTTTGTGCTGATCACTTCTCTTGCCTTTGCACCTCCATGAAAGTTTAAATGATGCCTATCTCAAGAAAGAAGATATGAGTTAAACAAAATATTGGCATGCTTACATGACTGAACAAGTCAAATATTGCTTGTACACTGACAAAGTACTTATACAGCAAAAACTCTTCTTTAATAAATATTACAAATAGCATATCCAGAAAATTTGTTTATACTCCTTGAGATAACTTGATGCATATTGATTGAGAGAGAGAGAGAGAGAGATGTCATTAGTAGAAGCCCTTATGATTTTTATCACAGTACAATCTCCACAACAAATGGATTCAATACGAAAAGGTAGTAATAAGAATGACAGGTGTAAAGCTTTCTATCATACTGGCATCGAGCTATTCTTCTACAAGACCTGCCCTATGATTCTGTAGTGATAATTCAGACACAGAAAAGAGAATTGAAGAACAGTGACTCTGTGGGGATAGAGAGGATCGACGTCAGACATTCAACCTTTCTCATCATTCGCTTTTGAATTGCCCTCGATGCAGAATCATTTTCCCCATCGAAAAGAACCTCATGGGAGCAAATTCCATGCTCCGCACAAAACCCTTCAGGTTGCTCATTGGCTTCGAAACACAAATCATCCTGGTCATCCAAGTTTTGTGTACTCTCGCAGTGAACATCATCATCATCTTTACCTCCCGATGTTTTGTCTGTAAGAGTATTAACATGGTCTTTTCAAAACACTTATAAGACAAGGACAACAGAGAAAGAAAATGATTGCCAAACCCCACACAGAGTGTAAATTTTTTCATCTATCTGTAATTTGTTTCAAATTCTTTCCAGAATTTCAATGTAATTCATTAAGCATGCCTGGCATCTCCAACAAAACCTAGAGCAAGTCTACTGTCAGCTCCTGGACACCACCTAAATGAAGCTTTCCACTAAGCTTGTAAGTTGCAACTAACAACTTCATGTGCATTAGCTGACGGATTGACAAGGAATATCCAAGAAGATTCAACGCATGTTGATGATCCATGATGGATTATATTATTTAGTTGATAGGAGTTTATTAAAGTGAATCGAGCCTTCAGCGAGGATAAAAAAGGAGAGAAGACAATTGTTCAATCACTGAGAAGTGTGATCAGAGTATACCAAAAAGTGTATGTGAATATCAGATCACCTTATTAGTGAAATGCTGTCAAAGGATACCATAGCAGCAGGTCATGATAAACAATACTCAACGATGGACACTCAATCATAAATGATGTCCATACCAGAACTAATGCACCAAATGGAAGCTTCATGCATCCTAATCTGTAATTACCCAGAACATTTCTATCCTGTGAAATGGAAGGCTTTACTTGTTTGTACCGTCTCTCTAAGCTGTGTAACGAGACGTACATACATATTTTATATTTAGCTGCATAAATAGATGCACATACGCATTTCTAATTCAGGTACATACAAGTGCACAGGAGCATGCATATCAGAATGTGTGAAGCAAAAGGAGGACCAAACAATTCGTGAACAATAGGTACCAAACAAGCCACCATGAAGTCTCCGCAACACATTCATGAAAAGCTGAAGGAAGGCAGCAATCATGGAAAGCAAGGAAGATTAAACTTGAGTTAAATAGGTCAGGCATATTTGCTATGTAATCTCACTAAACCTTGTTGTTGAAAGTCCTGATTTTGTGCTCTTTCAAGTTCATACTTCCGCTTCCATTCTGCCGCCTCAGCTTGAGCAGAAGCCTTTCCTTCAGCAGCTCGCCTTAGTGCCTTTGCAACAGCTACAGGTTAAGGACAAGCATTAATTCATGAACTGCATCTGGGGTTCAGAAATAAATGTAACTGTCCAAACATACTTCTCAAAGCCTCAGAAAATTCTATGAGATGTTCATCGTTATCACGAACAGGAGTTTGTTGCAGAAGTTCCTGGATTGCTTTCTCAGAATTTACAACAGAAGCTGAATCAATAAAACCGTTCTCTGGCTGTGAGCTAGAATGACTTGCATCATCCTGTTCATAAAGGGCTCATTAATATATAAGCATGATATAAGTAAAAGTGAAAAGCATAACACTCGGTCCTAGTCTTTGCTGAAATAAAGGGCATGCAATGCCATACAATGCATACCAAAGCACTAGCTAAACATTAAACGTGGGAATGAAAATTTAATTCATATGAGTTCTTATTTTCTGAATCCATTTTACGTCGAATATTTCCTAATTATCGGTTAACAGGCATTATATCAAATGGTGGAGTCACCAATTGAAACAAGAACAACTGTTGTCACAGACCAGTAATTAAACAATAGATTGGTAATAGCACCTGGTAGTGAAGTTATTTAAACAAATGATCAGTCAATTAACTTCCCCATGAGAATTGAACACACATATCGACCAGAAGAACCCTAAACTAGGCACGTTTCAAAATTTGTCCCATAAATGCGCATAAAAACGATTTTTCTACACCTCCTCTCATAAGCAAGTCTAGAAGCCCCAGAAAGCAAGTGCTGTTGGATCTCTCGAGATAGATACCCATTACCATAAATCCCCCATGTGCCTCACAATCCAAGATTTGGAAAGCTCCACTTCATAGTACAGTGGCAATCTAGAAGACCAAACCATCACTCCAATACAGAAACAATCATAATACCTTGACACGGTGTATAACCTGTACTATTACATTCCATCGCGAGATATACTCCCAAGAATAATTTCTATTTCAACACGAATCCCTTCACTTTAGCATTAATTCCATCGTTATCTAACGTGATCCAACAAAGCATAGACAGCAGCCCACCTTTACTTTCGTGCCAAGTTTTAGAAGACTAATGTTCCTCATCCTCATCTTCAAGTCTATGTATCAAATCAATCATGCTCTATTATTGCTCTCGCTAATGATTGAATGCTCAGCCAAAATCCAATTGCCACTACGTTCATCGTACATGCGATATTTTTTCCAGTTACTTGTCGTCCAATCGGAGTCTCATGAACACAAGACACCAAGGTAGACAGAGCCGCCGGCTAAGCTAATTCTTCAACAGTGAATTCCCGAAATTCCGGGTTCATAAATTTTCGGTACTAGTGCTAACCGCTGGTATAAAAGCTACGACAACTACCTCTTCAACAACAAACAAATTAACTGCGCTTCGACCATTTCTCGCTCCCGGAAGCAGCCGGCCGCCCCAAATGAATCATCCGCACTCCCACAATTCAATGCATCGACGGACGCCACACGATCAGCTCAATCCCAATCACCAACAACCACCCATCCGCTCCGCACACTCCTTTCGATGAATCCGAGAAAGAAAAGGAAAAAAGAGGAAGCAACAGCGAACCGCGAACAAAAACCGAGGACCCGAACTCCACGCCATCACTCCCCGAGCCGCGACTGGTCCAGATCGCCAGCGAGGACGCGACCACTGCAGTCGGATTCGAATCGAGGAGCTCGACGCGGGGTTGGCAGGCGGCGGCGAGAATCGGACATGCAGACATGCCGGCTTCACGCAGTTACACAGAAAGAGGAGAGAGAGAGAGAGAGAGAGAGAGATTACGGATGAATTCATGTTGGCTGGCGACATGGACGAGCAAATCGGAGGTGGCGAGGCGAGTCTCGCGCGGAGATAGGGGGGAAGAGCCTTTGCGAGAAAGCCACTGAATCGTGTAAAAAGTCAACACGCGCGAACTGTTGGCTCAACAGCTGCTGCTGGTGGGGAGAGGAAATTTATAGGGTGGGGGCCGGGGTCGGGGTCGAATTAGCGCGTGGCGATTGCGCTTACGAATGTCGCGGGCAGTGGTGGATATATCGCCAACAACCCCGGCCCCACTCCCTACTTACGCACGGAGCGGGGATCGCGTGCGCGGTCGCACTGCCGTGGACCGTCGCTGGTAGCCCGGTCGCGGCGCGACGCGTGGATAGTCGCCTCCGTTCGCCCCCACGCGTCGCGCAAGGATTGGCCAGAGTCCGGAGGAGCCAGAGGCCGGAGGAGCGGGAAGAGTGCGGAGCCTTTTCTCCTGTGGTGGGCAGCTTCTGACTTTCGGAAATGGTCGTTGGGCCGTCTTGAAAGTCATTTGCTTTCGCCGAAATCTCAAAATTTTAAATATATTATATAAACATAATTAGTTATATTCATAAAAAAAATTAATCGACTAAAAATATTTCATATTGATTGTTTTCTTAAATGATGAAAATATTTTTCATTCATTCTTTTTTCTAAATGATAAAATTGAGCAATTTTTTTATATTTTTTCAAATTTTGATTTTTTACATCAAAATAAACGCATACTAATTACAATCGAAGTTTTACTAATAAGTAATTAACATCGGGGTCTAATAAGTAATTAAGGAGGTTTTTGTGATGATATTTAAGGTATCGATTTTTTTCGTGTTGTGCAGGAAACATTTTTTGAAAATCTAATGTATACCCAACTACTTTTCGAGGGCACTCGTTTGACAAAATATTTTCCGTTGTTATTGCGTTTCAATTTCCTATAATTTTCGGAATTCAGTAGAATCCCAAGCGCATCTCGAATTTTTATTATTTTGGACCTCGTTTGCATCAGCCATGACATAATTGCATGCGCAGGGTTTAGTTGCGTTCCCGCCGCCCCGCCGGCCTTGGTCGTCCGCCGAAATGGCAATTGTTTTTTTTTTTGGCTTTGATGTAGTCTTGTAGGGAGAAAAGTGTTCTCTTTTTAGTCGATACTTTGAACTTGAAATTGTCCTCCTCGGACTTGATTTGGTGGTCGGTACTACGATGATGGTCCCGAGTAATCAATTTCCTGCCCAACCTATGTCTACCGTTTCATCGCGTGAGTTCAATGCCTTTCCTTTATTTCCTCAATCAGGGAAATTGAAAATCTCCTTTCCCATATCGACATGAACATGATCGATCTTGTCGAACTTAGTATGATTAATCACATGTCATGCCATTAACTAATGTGGTATGCAATAATCAATAACCCTGTAAGCGCACACGTGTATATATATGGAATGAAAGGAAGGTGCACAAAAGAATTGTAATAAGTATAAGACGCATTTATTATATATATAGTTTATGGTCAAAATAAATAAATAAAATGTAAAAAGAAAATTCATTGAAATGGGCTACGAAGTATTGACATTTTCTTAGAGTTTTTGTGTCGTGTTCGTCGCTCCAACACATATTGGACACACTCCGAAACATTTTAACACGCAATTGACATGTGTCAAAATATCCACACGCGGTCAACACTCCTAACACGTGAAGCCAAAATTCCAACATTTTTCAAAAAAATTCAATAAATAATATATCAAAATATAAATATATAAAATAATAAAAAATAATAAAAGGGGAAACGAGGAAAACCTAATTTCCTCTTCTCTTTTGATTTTCATTTTTCATGACTCACAATTTTTAGTATGAATTCATTCTAGGCTCTATTATTATTATTTATGTATTTGTGAATTTGAATCAAATTAATTTGATGAAAATAATCATAAAAATAATCATGTATATATAATATACAACTAATATATAATGTATTTCAACATATCGAAATTCTTTATTTTTTGAAAAATGATTTTTTCCATGAAATAAAAGCATGCTAGTTGCGATCAAGTTTTTACTAACAAGTAATTAACATCGGGGTATAATGAGTAATTAAGGAGGTTTTTGCGATGATATTTAAGGTATCGATTTTTTTTGTGTTGTGCATGAGATCTTTTTTGAAAATCTAATGTATACCCAGCTACTTTTCGAGGGCACTCACTTGAAAAAATATTTTCCGTTGATATTGCGTTTCAATTTCCTATAATTTTCGGAATTCAGTTGAATCCCAAGCGCATCTCAGATTTTTATCTTCCTTTGGACCTCGTTTGCATCGGCGCGTTCCCGCCGCCCTTGGTCGTTCACCGAAATGGCAATTGTTTTTTTTTTTTGCTTTGTTCTAGGGACACAAGTTCTCTCTTTTTAGTCGATACTTTGAACTTGAAATTGTCCTCCTCGGCCTTGATTTGGTGTCTGGTACTTACGATGATGGTCCCGAGTAATCAATTTCTTGCCCAATCTATGTCTACCGATTCATCGCATGAGTTCAATGCCTTTCCTTTATTTCCTCCATCAGGGAAATTGAAAATCCCCGTTGTCCTCTCTTTCAGCCTCGATGCTCCTTTCCCATATTGACATGAACATGATCGATCTCGCCGAACTTAGTACGATTAATTGCACGTCGCGTCATTAGCTAATGTGGTATGTAATAATCAATAACCTTATAAATGCGTGCACATGTATATATATGCAATGAAAGGAATGTGCATAAAAGAATTGTAATATAATATATATATATCCATATATATATAGTCCATGGCCAAAATGAATTTTAAAAAGGTAAAAAAAAAATTCATTATAATGGGCTATGAAGCATCAACATTCTACGGGAGTTTTTGTGTCGTGTTCGACACTCCAACACATATTGGACATACTCTGAGACATTCCAATAAGCAGTTAACATGTGTCAAAAAATCCAACACGTGAATCTAGAATTCTAACATGTGATTTCAATATGCATAGGATCAATTAGAAAAAATTTCAATAAATGAATGATCAAAATATAAATATATATAAAATAATAAATAATAAAAATAATAAAAGGGGAAAGGAGAAAAACCTAATTTTCTCTTCTCTTTTGAGTTTCATTTTTCGAGGACTCACAATTTTTAGTATAAAATTCATTATTGGCTCTATTATTATTATTTATGATTTGTGAATTTGAATTAAATTAAATTGATAAAAATAATTATAAAAATAATCATATATAATTAATATGTAAAGTATTTTAACGTATCGGAATTCTTTATATTTTAAAAAAATGATATGTGAATGCGTTATATTGCGTGTCACGTGTTGATGTGAATGAGGGTGGGTGGGAAATTTTCTTGAGATCTATTTATTTGGGTTAGAGACAAATATTGACTGGATGGTCGGAAAAAAGCAACGAAAGTCAACAATCCATCACAATTGTGTTTTGCTTTCAGTTATTGGCTGACTATGACCGCAGCGCCAGCAGTCCTCCCACGAAGTTTGACCAGAAATTGAAAAAAATAAAAAAATATTCGAACAAAGGACCGAGAAAGAGCGATTGGTGGGCGGATGGACTTGGGTGGTGGGAAAATAAAATTAAAAAAATAATGCACTATTTCATGAATAATGCGGTTAAATCAATTTTGGTCAAAGAAATGCGCTTGAATAATAATTTCTACGTAGAAAAAACTCATGTATAAAAGGGGTTTCATTTTTTTTTCCATGAAACCCAACTCCCGTCGTTCTCCGAATTTATGATTGACATGCAATTACATGGATACGAATTCACGTGAAAATTGACATGCACTAATATTGGGAGCCGAAATACAAGCTTCAATAAATTTGACGTTACTCTCCGTTCTAATATGTCTATTTAATTAAGGTTAGTATGACTAAGTCAATTCATTACGGAAAACTTTCCACCTATAAATCTATCTAGGTATTTAGATTGGACTTAATATATGTCTTGCTTTTAGTTAATCTTGACGTTATTTGTATCAAGAGTCAAAACTGCCCACTATCCTCGTTTTGTTAAGTTGCCACTCATCCGACCAAAAAAAAAAAGTTGCCACTCAAATTCATACATCATGCCTGTCATCAATCCATTGAATCATTAGTCAATTCTTTTAAAAATTACTTTATTTATTTTCAGAAATATAATTGAAACCAAATAAAGTTCGTCTCACTTTTTTATTCATTCTCAATCTATCATTCATGTCATCAAACAGTAATAAAAGGTCAATGATTTAACTTTGTCTACCCCTCGAGCACCCAATTTCTCTATTCGAAAAATTACCATCCTTACCCATTTGTGCCATTCACAAAAAATAAAAAAAAAACGTTTCTTTATCGAGCGAGCTCAATAATTAAATTGACCACTAGGCGAGCCCAAGCCCGAATCGACCGGCCCATTATATGCTCGGCTCGGCCCATCCCGGACCGGCCCATACTAGCCCAACTACCTTCGAGCCCCTCTCTTATTCCCTGTCGCTGCATCGCACGCCTCCGCTCACCATCGTCACTCCTGCTCCGACTGCGAACCTGCGAAGCGACGGCGGCGACGGCGATACATCGCCTCCTTCTCTCTCTCTCTCTGCAACGACGTCGGTTATCGTTTCCCAATCGAAGCTCCAAACACCAGCTTCCTCGTCAATTCGTCTACCGCCGTTCCTTCTTTCTCGATGCATTCCCTCACGGCCTCTCCGAAAGACACCTACCGGGAGGAGAACGCGGAAGAAGAAGAAGAAGAAGAAGAAGAAGATGATGATGATGACGACGGCGAATCGATGAACGCTTCTCTCGCCACCACCGCGACGGACGGGCAGCCGCTGGACTCCGCGGATCAAGCGTCCGAGCCCGAGCCCCCCGCCGAAGCCGCGTCGGAGGAGCCGTCCTCGGAGGAGCCCCCTTCCGACGACACCGTCAAATCTCGGAAGCGAACGAGGGCGGACGAGAACTACGGGGACGGAGAAGAGGAGGAAGTGGTGTCTCCCAGGAAGCCGAATCACTTGCCGTCGCTCGCGTCTCGGGCGCCGGATCAGCAGCAACCCGAGCGCGACCTGTCGGGGGACGATGAGCAATCGGCAATGCGCGAGGCAGGTGTTTGTAACGGCGAGGCCAACGGCTTTCTCAATGGCGGCTTGAAAACTGCGGCCCGGACTGGTTCGAGCGCCGGCAGTGGGAAGAAATCGAAGAAGAAGAACAGCAATGTGTGGGTGACCAAAACCACGCGGAAAGGGAAGAAGAAGAATAAGAGCGGCGGCAATAATAACCACAATGTGCCTGCTGAGGATACCGTGCTGATAGCTCCTGTCCCTAGGTTTCCGGACAGAAACGACGATGCGGCGGACATGAAAATATGCTTGTCGAAGGTTTATAAGGCTGAAAAAGTAGAATTAAGCGAGGATAGATTGAGTGCGGGCAGTTCCAAGGGGTATAGAATGGTGAGAGCCACAAGAGGAGTGGTGGAAGGAGCTTGGTACTTCGAGATAAAGGTGGAGAGATTGGGGGAGACAGGGCATACCAGGTTAGGATGGTCCACGGAGAAGGGGGACTTGCAGGCTCCAGTTGGGTATGATGGGAACAGTTTTGGGTATAGAGATATTGACGGGAGTAAGGTGCATAAGGCATCGAGAGAGAAATATGGAGAGGAAGGGTATAAAGAAGGTGATGTCATTGGATTTTACATAAATTTGCCTGACGGGGGATTATATGCGCCAAAGTCGCCACAATTGGTTTGGTACAAGGGTCAGAGGTATGTTTGTATGGCCGATCCGAAGGAAGATCCCCCGAAGGTTGTACCCGGTAAGTTAGCCATTGTTTGCCATTGGCACCATATCCAGTGTTATCTCTGCATATCCATGTTCTTCCTCTACTTAGAAGCTGATATCAACAACTATAAATCTCCACAGGAAGAGAAGCATTGCTTTTACAGATTCGTTTATTGCTCACGCATGCTCATTACTTGCAGTTGTGGCTGACTATTGCCTTGTCTCTCTCTGTCTTTGAAGTCATATATCAGACATAAAACAGTTTTCAAGCTCTAGAAAGTTTCTTATATATGGAATGTAGTATTCTTGCCTTTTGTATTTCTTTACAAGTTTTCAATTCAAGGATGTTATGTTTGAATATCGGCACGTTGGAGACATTTGTTTTGCAAGTTTATTCCTTGAGATATTAACTCAAGGAGAAATCTTTTTGGGAATGCAGCTGTTCTTGATGGTGATGCCAGATAGATAGTCCTTGGCCAATTGGATGGGTTATAAACGTATAATTTTGCTTTATGAATGAACTAGAGGAGCCATGGCATCATGATTGGAAGAGTTGAGCTGTCTAGTTCTGTATGTTTGACTCATTGTTTCAGCAGAAAATTGGCATACAATACGTATCGCCAACCAAAAACATTGCTTGTGGAGCAATATATTCTGTACACATATGACACATCTTTTGTACCAACATAAAATGGCACCATCCCCTCCTGGTGGTTATGTTGAATATCATCCCTCTTAAAATTGGAAGATCTCAGCTCATGGGTTTATGATCATGTGAAGCATAGTCTGGAGATGAGGGTTCAGTCAGAGTTTTCTAGTTTCTTAGACTTTGTAATGGTATATCTATTAAATGAGGTGGGACATTGCCATAATTGAGATGGACACGGGGACGAAGGCTTTTTCCTATGCTGATGTTGCTATGTTTTTTAAATTTTACTTCTGTTGAAGAATAGTTGAAGTGACTTGTTCCTTGAGAGAGAACCTAATGCTAGCCACAGATTGATTTTCAATAGTAGTGCTTATCTTATTATGATCCATATCATTCTGTGCATGCAGGGAGTGAGATTTCTTTTTTCAGAAATGGAGTTTGTCAAGGGGTTGCTTTTGAAGATCTGTATGGAGGTCGGTACTACCCAGCTGCTTCAATGTATACTCTTCCAAATGAGCCAAACTGTGTCATCAGGTTCAACTTTGGTCCCAAGTTTGAATGCTTTCCAAGTGACTTTGGAGGACGTCCAATCCCAAAGCCTTTGATCGAAATCCCTTATCAGGGGTATGACAGCCACATGGATAATGGTGGCTCCACTGAGCAAAAGCACTGACCAAGAGGAACGCCTAAATTACATGACTTAGGAATCATTATTGAGAGATTGAAATGAGTTTGACATTTGATTGTAATTCTTATGATCGTGGAACCAACACGCTTCAGGAATGATAAACTTTATCTTTTTTTCCAAAATGTCTGCATTAAGTTTGTTTTCTTCTTGTTGAAACGTGTGTCTTTCTCACGAGCTAACATAATGTCTACCGCATTGTTTTACTGATTATCACAGGGTTTATAGTGTTGTGGTATTTTTTCCTTTGGGGGAAGTTGTTTTCTTCTTCTTCTTTTTTTTTGGGGGGGGGGAGTTATAGAGTTTCCTTGACAGGTAGTATGACGGTGAATTTCATAATCACACCTCCTTTCACCTGATGGTCATGTGGATTACAGGCAATGGTCTTTTCCACTTGGTTAGTCTTTCGCACGTGTGAAATAAGATCAAAAGTAATAAAGCAACATTTTCATGGAATATGGCTTTTCAGTAGTCTTTTCTATTTGCTTGTCTGCAAAGGAAGTGACAAACGCCATTACAAGAAAGCTCTGAGTGACCAATGGGACCAAGACAAAACAGATGTGGAGCAGTGAGGCGGTAAGACTGATTTCTCGTTCAGAATTATCATATAGGTTTTCCTTGTCCTAGTTCATCTTTTTATTATTTCTGCAGCACCATTGGTTAGAGTGAATTTTTAGACAATATAGAGTGATGTAAATAGAGAACTCCTTAATGCGATAATGTCATCTGCACTACTTGGAAATTGGTTTGAATGAGATCATTGGGAAGTGGAGAAATTTTGTTATCTGAGGTCCTCCTGGTTATCTTCTCTATTATTGTTTCCTTCTGAACTTGCATTTATAATGGAGTTCCCTATTGTTATGCTTTAGATAACCTTGCTTTTTAAACCTTAAATATTGTGTTCGTGTTCAAGGTGATATTTGTTGGAACATTGCAACGTGTGATGTACTTTTTCCTTCACTTTTTCTCATGAACTTAGCTAACTTCACCTCCCATTGGCACCTGTGCCCTGCTTCACTCTTTTGATAATCAAGTCTCCATTATCAGTTAACAGGTGGCCCTTTGTGTTTGTGCAAATGGTTTTAGTTACATGAGATATGATGATTCTTGACAATTGTTTGTGTGAAATTTATTTTGCTCACAGAAGGCTACTAACTTAAGGTAGGAGTTTGGGAGCATTTTACTGTGAGAGATTTATATTTCAAATGGACTGTTCATTTGACATATGTGCTCACTTAGTGTTTCAATGCCAATGCATTAAGTTATCATATCGCTGGAATATTTGTCCTTTTAATTCAATTATTTGAAGAAAGGAAAAGGTAGAAAAAATCAAAAGAAAAGAATGAAACCATGCTGGTGATAGTGCCAGACTTATTTGCTCTACAGTGTGCCATTGTATCCAAAAGTTTCTTCTGCTAGGGAAGAAAATGGACATTCCATGTTAAGTGACTTGAAGTCTGGACAGCTTGTTGTGGCAATGCCAACCATATGACCATTAAACATTCAAAAATAGGTGCTTAAAAACTATCTCATGGCCTTGTGCCTGACGGTTTACTCTGATAAGACATCTTACATCAGTACTGTTTTGATGCTTTATGCCTTTTAAAAGGACTTATCTTTGTGGCTACTTTCCAGCTTTACATAAGTTCTAACTGAAGTTTCCAATGGTTTATTGATGTCTGTGAGATGTCCAATATTCCTGAAGTTTGTTCTATTTTTGGCATGCAGCAGTAGATCATTTGATGAACATGGCTCAGTTATATTGTAATGGATTATTTTTAAAAAATTGTAATTTTGAGTGGTATCATTGAGCTTAAACAAAAAGCCAAACTCTTGATTGTCACATCATTCTCTACGCGGCATGGTATTATCTATATTGGCTGAAAAAACTTGGTATTATTTCTCTCTCTCTCTCTCTCTCTCTCACACACACACACACACACAAAACATACATGCATATAGATGTCTAACACATTATATGTGCCATTGGTGGGATGCTTAAAGCATAAAGAGCTCCTGGAGCATTCTCTACTAGTCACAGCCTGGCTACTGGTCATTTGAGCAGAGAGACATGAACTTCCTTGCTTCTTCAATGGATTGGTGAGTCAAGACCCTCTTGAGAAGACAGAGAATGAAGCCTCTGGTGCCTCTTGGAAGGAACTGATGGAATCTTCTGGAATGAAGGCCTCTTGCCGAGTTGTCGTAGAGTTCTCTTGGCATGAAGTGACCGTACAATTGGAGAAGCTCTCTCTTTGAACTTAAGAATGGCGAAAAAGAGAAGTCTATAACATATTAGAATGGTTAGAAGTGCAGCTAAATCCCACCATTTTGAGTAATTGTGTTTGATGCCAAGTATATTTGTGAGCACAAGTTCGCCTTTCAGTTTCGGCCCATCAGGGACTGGTGAATCAAACTCAAGTCCAATCAAGTCATTCTTGTATGCTCCCTACATTGCAAATCAAATGTTATGAGATCTAAGGCCATGTGTCTCCCCATTACTATAGTGAGATAGTGGTCCGACATGGTTAACTGACAGAGGTATGTGTAACCTGTGAAATTGCATAAATTGTGCTAAAGAGGCTGGGATAACATTGATCTATTTAGTTGTCAATTTGTCAACTTATATGTAGAATGATGGTCGAATATTCCAATTTAAAGGGGTTACAAACTTTCTTTCTGTTATTTGCAGGTAGAGTTGCCTCAATCCATATGTTCTTTTGATTTGTTAACTGTTTGCTGATTTAAATTTCATTATCTAAATCTGATAAACTTATCTTGCTTGCTTGGCTTCCTAGGTTATCTGTGGCATGTAAAATGCACCAATTAGTTTTATCTTTTTATTTTCCATGCATTTTGAACCTAATGCAAATGCTTCACGCATGGTTTGGCACTCATCATGCTGCTGCACTGTTCTTTTGCTCTTGGACTTATACCATGATGCTTGAGCTCATGAAGAGAGAATAATTCGGGGTCTTTTTAGCTGGTTTCTGGTCTTTGACATATGAAGTCTTATGCTTTTCAGTAATTTGTTTGTTTTTTTTTCTGATGACTTGCCAAGTGGCAGTAAATTCTTTTCATACTTGTGTCTAAAGTCGCTACTGGTAAGAACTGCTCGGAAAGTTTAGGTCATCTCGGATTTTTCTCTTTTTGGATAAGCTAGAAATACAAAGTGAGGAAACCCACCTGCAATGCCCATGCCCCATAGTTGATGTATGACAATGGATAACGCCAGAATGCCCTAGGAAGGTCAGGAAGCGATCGGAAGTACCCTGATGTCATCATCACAATTGCCTGTATGAGAAAATTAGTAAAGAATGAAATTAACCTTCGGTTTGTTTAAAAGCAGAACCTAGGTGAGAATCTGATGGAGAGAAACTAGAAACTTATCCTTACCATATATCCTGCTCCTAAAATGATTCCCATCAAAAAGTTGGGAACAAGTGAAGCTATAATCATCATGCAGCTCTCTACAATAGCAACAGAGCTGAAAAGATCAAGGCAGACATACAAACAAAGGGAGAATTCCGACCGAAATTTCACCATGTAGTATATAATAGTCCCAGTAGCGAATGACATTAATACGACAAACGGGAATGATGAGAGGAAGTTTGCTAGAATGTAGACAGCTATGCCATAATGCCGATTGAGTCTTTCATGGTAGAACACCTATTTCAGGATAAGAAAAATGAATTATTATGGTTCAAACTATCTTCCACTTTTGTAGCACTGGTCACAATCTTGTTAGGCCATGAGAATAATTGACTACCTTCATCTCCTCAAGAAATGATGGGAAGCCTCCAATTGACATGAATGTCATATACCCTGCAACAAATGCACCACACGATCCCCTTGCCCAGATTGATGTGTAGCTTGTTCCAATGTCAAAGAAAATGGTACCAACACAAATTGAAAGTGCTATATAGACCACTATCCTTATCCAGTAATACCCGAGATCTCTTAACATGTTCTTAAAGGATCTCCTTGTCAATGTGGAAAGCTGCTTCCACCATTTTGCTGGGCTTCCTTCACTTCTTCTATCTGTAAGCCCTTCCTGCAGGTTTAGGCAAACTTATTTTTGATGTTCTATCTTTCCTGTGTAATATTTCACGGGATGCCTGACTTAAAAGTTGTGAGGGTAATCTAGGCATTCTTTGTAAGCAAGCTAAATTCTTGCTTCATTCAGTTAGTGTACCATGTATGTCAATCTATGCTTGAATGAATAAAGTCGCAGCAAGTCCTCCTTATTACATATTTAAGTCAGATACTGATGATCCAAAGGTGTTAAATGTTCCTCTTACTTAGGCAAAAATATGGCTATCAGAAAAGTAGCAGGATTTGCTGCTTTTATGTAGGATTATATCATTTTCTTAATAATTTAAGTAACTCGATAATGCTAATGTGGCTGGTGACATTGGTGACGTAAATTGGTAGACATAGAAAGTGTTAAACATGTAACTGTTCGTGTAAAACAGTTCAAGTCCCTTACAATGCGTGAGATCTCCTGAATCCTAGCTCTTGCTTTCGATGCATACTCCGACCCCCTGTATGTCTGTATGAGCAATGCTTTAATTTCTGCTGTCGTCAATATTGTAGCTGGATCCAACACATTATGGGTTTCCTTGGTTGAAAAGTCAGAAATCTTTTGTAAGAACCATATGTCAATGAAGAAGTAGACACGAAAAAAAGTTAAAAAGTGCATTGCAATTTGTTCTTGTAAATTTTCTTGAAAGAGCTGATTAATCATCACTGCAAAATGAAGAAGCCTTTAAAGTCTGAAATTCCAGCTTCTGTTGAATGACAGACAACATCTTCAGTCTGAAAGCTTGAGCTTGTCTTTTTAACATGTGAGTCTGTCTTATGCATTCATTCTGCCTCAATATTGAAGTGACTTACAACAACAATCCTGATACTATGTTTGGAAGCTAATACAGGTGAAAGAAATTTGAACCTGTGATTACGTACATACATGTTTTCTGCAGGTTTCCATGAAAGTTGCAACAGTGTCAAAGTCAGAATTGATACAACGAAGGAAGTGATCAGAAGGATTTCTGGTATTTGGACAGGGAAACCCTGCTTCACCAAAAAACTGCGGAAGAAAAATGAAAGGGCAAACATGAACAAGTATAAAGTCAAGAGTACTGAATGACTTGAAATTATGTTTGCACATGGACGGGAACATCCCATACATGAGACACACTCTTCAGATAATTTGAAAAGTTAAAAGTTTGTTTGAGAAAATTTTGCAATGTTCCCCTGTGGATATGAGCGTTTTAACTTCTTTGGACGGGGTTTTGTTCCTCACTTCATCGACTAGAGTAAAACAACTTGAAGTAGGGGAGCATTTCAAATTTGTTCAAGAGGATATGAGTTTTATCATCTTTTACATATCATTTTTATTTGGACGGCCTTGTTGAAGAGGCATGGATGGAACTATATATGATCTCATTGTAAGCAAAACTTTGTCATAATGTTGAAGATGCAAAGTCATGACTTATTCTTACCTCTACCGCCAGCTTTGCTCCTCCAAGATAGACTGTTTCACCACCAGAAAGAAGATACAGATCATCAAATAATGCAAAAACTTCGCTACTGGGTTGGTGGATTGCAAAGAGAATTGTTCTGCCATCATGAGCGATGTTTCTTAGTGTCTGAACTACGAAGAAAGCTGAAGCACTATCCAAGCCACTGGTGGGTTCATCAAGAAACAATAAGTGTGGTCTTGTCAGTATTTCTAGTGCAATGTTGAGCCTCTTTCTCTCTCCTCCACTTATACCTCGTAAGTGCCAATTTCCTATTAGCCGATCAGCACAATCTTGAAGACCCATTTCCTCAATGGTGCTCTCGATGATGCCACTTATTTCATCTTTAGTCATGGTAGATGGAAGCCTCAAGTCTGCGGAGTACCTTATTGTTTCTCTGACTGTGAGAGTTCCCAGCAACACGTCATGTTGAGTTACGTAAGCCTGATATTGCAGGAGACTCTGAATCAGAAGGTAATGCCCCTAGAGTTGTACTTTTGGACGTTTATTGACATTTTATAGTCCTAATTCAAGTTATGTTTGTGCAAAATGTGAAATTTGAGGCCTTGAGGTGTGATGAAGCATGAAAGCAATTTGCAGCAACTGAAATGGATGAGAACATGTATAAATGCTTCAAGCTCCATCGACCATCACAAAATCCAATGTTCACTTGTTCTGCAACAGAATGGGAACGTGGTAAAGATGAATATTTTTTTTTTTCCCAGTTATCCTCACGAGATCTTTAATGGAAACTTTCAGAAAAGATGGCCATTTATTTTTCTTAAAGTCACTCTAATCATCATCAGTAGCCATAAAATGGTAAAGCAGGAAGTCAACTTCAGTCCCAGTATTCTGGTAAGATTTCTTAATTGACTAACTGCTATAGGACTTAGCGGATTGTTCCAGTTTAACTTCATTAGAATGGTCATGAAGGCTAATCACTGACATCATGCAATAACACTTACAAGACCACCATAGTTTAATTTCCTCTTCTTCCCATTGAGGATAACATTCCCGGTCATGACAAGGTTTCCTGATAGTCTTCCTGCATCAAAACAGATTTGGCAGATTCAGTATTTGTACCAGCGATAGATACACGGGGTAGCTTGCATTAATAAACAAGTAAACGTGCAGATAGTCTTATTTTCATGAAGTCAGTGTTTGTTGCTTCTCACTTAGTATCTGCATTATTGTGTGATATTGATGACAAAAATATTTTTAAGATGTCAAGGATGGACTAGTTCTCTTGCTCCTCGGGGTTCAATCCTTTGCTGATTTTTAAGGAATGTTCTCATATATTTGGAGGTTTTGGTTTCACCATTGTAGCACTAGTGGCATTCAACACTGACAATCGGTTATGTCTTGCCTAAAGAAGCAAATGAAGGGTTTTATCTCTGTTCTTCTAAGACCAAGGACGAAGGTTTTAGTCTCTACATGACAGATGATGAATCTAGCAATCGCACCAACTTCTTCTCAACCAAAAACTTGGGGGAAAGAAAAAGAAAAACAGATGGGCCAATAATGGCCATGATTCTGCCAGTCTCAGCATGTCTTGTGAGGGAACAGAACTA
Source organism: Eucalyptus cladocalyx (assembly GCA_017140615.1). Lineage (NCBI taxonomy): Eukaryota > Viridiplantae > Streptophyta > Magnoliopsida > Myrtales > Myrtaceae > Eucalyptus > Eucalyptus cladocalyx. The sequence continues at coordinate 8,598,165 of CM029525.1, read as the reverse complement.
TAGGAGAGAGTGAGAATGAACCTGCAAGTGAATCGAGAAGAGTTGATTTCCCTGATCCAGATGGACCCATAATAGCCATCATTCTGCCTGGCTCAGCATGTCCAGTGAGGCCATTAAGTAACTTTCTCGTATGTCCATTGCCAGAATTCGGCAATGTCACTGAAAGATCATCCCATACCAAGTACATGGCTTCTTCATAGTTACCTTCTTCCAAGTTCATTTCAGGAGTTGAACCGTCAGAACCACCATCCTGTGTATGACTTTCTGTCTCCATGGTATGTTTAAAGACAGGACCTTGGTTACTGGAAAAATGTAAGTGCAGGACCTTTAACTTGAAAGAATAAAGAGAGAGCTGGGAGGGATTTTAAGGAAGCTGTGTTCTATAGCAACTTCTCTCATTTGGTTGCTGTTAAATATTACTAGGCTAATGCCAAGCAAGAAGACGTCAAGAAATCCACAGTTGATGGTCAAAGATGGCCTAGAGGCGTACTTAATAGGTGAAGCCAAACGGCAACCATCCTTTACCAATTTTTTTAAAAAAATAGGACAATAACCAATTCTCTAGACCTACCATGAAGAGACAGTTAAAATTCAATAGTCAAACTGCGAGGCAAGCGGTATCCAGTACAAAAGTTCACATGGCCTGCACATGAAGAGACAGTTCGCATATTGTTTTGATGCAAAAGAAAAACCAGTTCCAACCACCAAGAGACTTTCTGGTTAACTGAAGCAGAGAAGCAATGTTTCATTGGCATTCCAGACCATGGGCCCTTCTTCATTCTTGGGAAGGGAGAATTAGGAAAATGCGATTGATCTCCAGACCTAGGCTCCAACAGTATAATCCCTGAGCTTAGCAAAGTTTTGATGCAAAAGATAGCGCAGTTCTATAAGTGGATGCACATCAACCAACCCACTTACTGGAATAAGACTTGGTTATTTTTCTTGTTGTGTTGCTGTGTCCTACAAGAAATCCATATTGAGCAAAGTTTTGATACAAAACGTGGCGCGCTAGTGTGAGGGATGCACATTAACCAACCCCACTTACTGGAATAAGACTTGTTTATCGTTCTTGTTGGATTGAAAAGCCTATTTGGGAGTTCATACGGAGCTTCTCTTTCGTCTTTGTCGGTGATGAGTCCTCTTAGATGGCCATTAGAGCAGGCGTTTATAAGCTACTTGTTGGAACCGACAATGCAGCGGAAGCGGATCTTAACTTTTCAATTATATCGGGAGCTATAGAAATTAATAGAAATAAAACGAGAAACAATAAAAGGACACAATAAATTTACATGATTCATGTCGGAACCTACATCCAAGGGAAAGCCCGTAAATAATCCACTATTAAATTGGAGAATTGCAGAATTACAGTCGCTGGCATAATTGAGTGTTTCCTAGCTCTAATATATACCCAACACTCACAATGTTTAACAACTCGACTCGATGGACCCTTCTCACACACAAATCTCTCACAGCTCTCGGCTCTCTATCCCTTCAGCTCTCACTTCTTACTGTCTGGTAAGAACCCCTCTTCCTATATAGAGAGGCTTGCCGTGAATGAGAGGAAAGTGGCAGTCTCTTCAAGAGCTCTTCTACGCATGTGGGATTGTTGTTGTCTCATTGCATTTATTGAATGGAGACAAACAACAAGTCACAACCTTCAATTTTCCCCTTGCGGCTGAAAAAAAAGAGGAGCTTCCATGTGAGACCGAATCTTCTTCATTTATATGGAGTAGGTTATGGGTTTAATGCAAAGATCTTGGAGGCCATCTTTTTCGGCTGAAGCAAATCTCTCTTCTCTGACTTCGCTTGCAGTCCCGTGTGAAAATCAAGGAAATTAAAGCACTCATGCCACTTTTTTGAGCTTCTGCCTTCTACGCATGGAGATAGGATTAATGGGGGGAACAAAATTTGAAGACATCACAAAGTCTGACCTGGACTTTGTTTATTCGGCCAGACTTATGTGTTTTGTCGAGCGGATTCAAATTTGAGACATAATTTAACACTACTAATTGCAAGTCTTAGGTTGGGAGAGTCATTTTGCTCCTTCTCGAGCATAATAGTTTCCTCAACTTGTGCAAAATGAAAGAGTTGGATAGTTGGCATAGTATGATTATCACATACTTGAATGTCGTAGGCTTTTTTTTCTCGTTGCAAGGAGATATTACAAATGTCCAATGAAAAATTGTCTACTCATCTGTGTTCTGTAAGAAATAATTACAAGCTACATGACCATAAATGCTGCACTATAATTGGGAATCCCAACTTTCTTCGATCTTTATTGGAGTGGAGAGTTAAGGCCCTCCTGAGAAGACAGTGAATGTAGTGGCTGGTGCCTCTTGGATAAAGAGGGTACTTTCCTGAAGGAAGGCCTTTTATCAAGTTGATGTAGACTTCTCTTGGCATAAATCTTGTTAAACACAGGAGAAGCTCTCTCCTTGAACTTGAGGATGGCGAAGAAAAGAAGTCTGTAACCTAGGAGAATAATGAAGATAGCAGACAAATCCCACCACTTGGAATGATCCAGTGGAATCCCAAACATAGTTGTGATGATAACGTCGCCTTTCAGTTTTGGCTCGCCAGGTATTAAGGGATCGAATTCAAGACCAACCAAGTCGTTCTTGTAGGCACCCTACACAAAACCCATACCAAAATTAAGCACTGAGAGGAAGGAAAAGTTGTTCTGTCTATGTTATGAGGTCAACAAATCTATAATCCAACATCTTCCTATTGAAATCTTTACACACGGAATTGGTGTTGGTCAGTAAATTACTGGGCGTTATATAGTTGTCATATTCCTTGTATGGTCCCTCTTTAGTAGAGTCGCAAGAAGTTACTGAGGTTTTGCCTTTATCTTTGCATATAGACAACATTTGGAGATTTTGTGAATGGAACGGTTCTGCTTCTGCTTTGAAATATTATCAGGGATATAGAAAAGTTTTACTCAAATTCTTCTACTGGATGGCATGGCAAATATTCATTAGGTGTTTAAACATACTCAGCTGCCCTCTTTGTTGATTAATTAACAAGGAAAATGAGACTTAGATACCAAAATGCATTTCCACATAATTTAGTGTTTGAGCCTTTTGTTAATCTCAGCCAAAACAATGAAACATGTGTTTTAGCTCTTGAAAACAAGTAAATATCAAGATGGCTAATTTTGAGCTCGTACTATCAGCTTTGTTCTAGTTCATTTTGAGTCTCACTTCTGGTCTTAAAAGTTTTTCCTTTGTCTAATATCCATTTATGCTGGCTTCTTTTATAATGTTAACATGGAATTACCTGTATAGCCCATGAACCATAACTAAGATACGAAATTGGGTACCGCCAAAAGGGTTTTGGAAGGTCTGGCAGAAGTCTGAAGAATCCAGAGGTCATCATCAGGATTCCCTGCAGTCACGACCCCAAATTGTTAGTAAAGATGCAATTATTATATCAAAGCATGAAATATCGCATATTATCTTACTATAATTCCAGCTCCTGTAATGATTCCCATCAAGAAGTTTGGAACTAGTGATGCAACTACCATCATGAGGCTCTCTATGACAGCTATGCAGGCATAGATGTTGAGGCAGAAGAACACGTAGTGAAGAAACTCTGGCCTAAATTTCACCATGTGGTAGGTGATAGTCCCCGTGGTTAATGTTATGGCGACCAGGAAAGGGAATGAAGAAAGGAAATTTGAGATGATGAACACCGCCACACCATAGTACCCATTAAGCCTTTCCCGATAGAAAACCTGTTCACGAGTTGGAAGAAACCCTTAAAAAACTCTGCATATCCGTGATGCTTAGTTTCTTTTATTTGTTCTTTTGCTACCTTCATATGCTTACCTTCATTTCTTCGATGAAGGATGGAAAGCCACCAATGGACATGAATGTCATGAAGCCAGATATGAATGCACCGCAAGCTCCGCGGGCCAGGATTGCAGTGTAGCTATTGCCAACATCAAAAAAGATGGTGCCGACGCAAACTGATACAATTAGGTATACTATTATCCTCAGCCAGTAATATCCTACGTCTCTGGACATGTTAACCAGCGATCTCCGTGTTAAAGTCGTAAGTTGCTTCCACCATGTTGCTTGGCTCCCAGTTTTCTTTTTAACATCAAGTCCCTTCTGTGGAAGCGTAACTTACATTAGTATCTATACATGCATATAACGTTACCAGAGTTTTACCCACCCACCCACTAGAATTCATCATCCTACAGAGAAACTTTTACAGTGACAATTATCGCTATTGAAATTTGTTCCAAGAGTACTTGATGACTGCTACTTTCCGGGGTGTAAGTTATTACAGGCAAATGAATAGAAGGCTGCTCAGCTTGTTTTTTCTGTGGCAGTGATGCTACTCTTTTCTCTAAGTGTCATTTAGTGAAAACGTGCAGTTCACTCTAAAGCAGGGTTGGCATACTTTTCAAGTGACTCTGTTCTTCAAAAGAATATCAACCACTTCGATTCAATGCTAAGTGTGTGAAGCTTACAGTAGTTGTTATCTCTCCGATTCTGGCTTTGACTCTTTTTGCGTATTTTGAACTCCTGTACTTCTCAACCAGCAGTGCTCTGATCTCCGCTGTTGCCAGATTCATGAAAGGATCTGATGAGTTTGGGACATCCTGCAACCGCAGATCCATAGATCAAAGGTACTAAGTGAGTCTATGTAACTCTGAATCACTTCCAACATATTGGGCTTTTCAACTAAACCTCTGTTCTCATATAATACTTACATGAATTCTTTGAGATCCTTTCAGTGTGGCCGTCACTTTGTCGAAGTCTGAATTGATGCAACGTAAGAAGTGATCTGAAGGATTCCTTTTTCGTGGACATGGAAAGCCAGCTTCAGAGAAGAACTGAAAAACGAATATTCAGTTATAATTTGATCCAAAAATGTGGACAAAATTGCTCAGAATAACATGACTCTAATGATGGTTTAGGATAATTTCGGATACATCAAGATCAAAGGAAAGCCAAGCAATGCAGAAGTTCTATATAAAGGTATGGAAAGTGAAACGTGAAATTTCAGTGTTATTTTCTACAGGTACCTCAATAGCCATCTTTGCTTCTCCAAAATAGACAGTTTCACCACTGGACAGCAAGTAAAGATCATCAAAGAGAGCAAAGACTTCACTACTCGGTTGATGAATTGATGAGATCACGGTCCTTCCATCGCGAGCGATATTTCTCAGAGTCTGGACCACAAAGAAAGCCGAAGCACTGTCCAGACCACTCGTGGGTTCATCAAGGAAGAGCAAATGAGGGCGGGTGAGGATTTCGAGTGCAATGCTGAGTCTCTTCTTCTCTCCACCACTTATTCCTCTCAAATGCCAGTTGCCAATCACTCTATCTGCACAATCTTGGAGACCCATTTCTATGATTGTTCCTTCAACAATAGAATTCACTTCATCTTTGCTCATTGTGGTTGGGAGCCTCAATAGAGCTGAGTACTTTATGGTTTCTCTAACTGTTAGTGTTCCCAGTAAGACGTCCTCTTGAGTCACATAAGCCTGAACATGACACAAAAACTCAATCGTTCAGAAGCGATATTGCAATATCGCTTGCTTATACAGTGGATTCAAGTTTTAGCTGTCTTTTTTTATGACCAAAAAATGGACTTTTTTGAATGAATTGACAGTTGGGATATATGAACATGGGTGATGAAGAAGGAGAAGAAGAAGATGGTTTGAGTTTGCAAAAGTACGGTATGATAGTTTATACTCAATTTGGTTTCCTATAATCTAGTGACATTTAGTCTACCATCGTTGCAGGTGTCAAAAACATGTCATGAGCCCATAGTTGAATGACTACTCAAGTTCTCTCGTCAACTCAATTTCTAAGATCTCCAGGTCAGCAACTATACTTTCTCAATTAAAAGAGTTCTACCTGAATCTATCTTGTAATCACACCGACCCCACTTTATCCATAGATTGTGAGAGCAATAACTAGCACTTACCGCAACACCATACTCAAGTCTCTTCTTTTTCCCGTCCAAGAGAACATTCCCAGTCATGATCACTTTTCTGGATAATCTACCTGCAGTAACATCAATGCTTCTTTACATATGGTGAATATATGCACAAGCTACATGCAAGTAAATAAATCAAAATTGCTCCAGGGTTCTGCTGAGCTGCCATTTAGGGGAACTTTGTCTTAACCAAACCAGATGTTGCGGAAAATTCAAAACGATAAAGCCCAATTTAAATAGAAGTAGTTGCTTAATATTCCAATTCCAAGTAGATCTTATGCTGGTGTTAATTTTTAACCGTAAGAATGGTCATCTATGTATTCGAAACGTTTCTAGGCTGGAAGTGTATAAGTGCAGCTGAATTGGCTTATTTAATAATTAACAAAGGCCACATGAGCTATATAAAATAACTCGACAGAAGTTTGGATTGCCGAGTATTAGATTTTCTTTTTTTGTATTTTCTCGTCGTGAACCTGAGTTTGGCTCAACTGAACTGGTGCTAGCCTTAGCCAACCGTCGGAATGATCAAGAAATCAAAGATGAGCCAAAATAAGAAATGTTCCCCAGGTGCCGTCGCCACTTTAGGTATAAAAAATTAGTTTCTTTTGCTTTTGTTTTCATATAGGTTTTCAATGTACAAACAAGACAACCCTCTTTATACCCACGATCTGGTTGGAATTCAAAGGGGAAAGGGAACGATGGTAACTCTTCGTTGAATAAATTCTACAGACACTTGAATTGGACATGCCTAGAGAAATTGTCGCGACCCTCTTAATTGGTTAGTAAAAGTAAAAGCAGAGGAGGTACTGAAGCCGCTTAGACATGATAATTCCTTGTTCTGACCTTTTCAAGAAAGCAAAGGAAATTTCCCTGGATAATCAAAAACTTATTGAAAAAGACGTCATCCAATCTGCTATGCACGCAAATTTATGTACCACCTTATTTGCGATATAGATATATTAGTGGTAGAGAGAGAGAGAGAGAGAGAGAGAGAGAGATCGAACCTGCTAGAGAGTCAAGTAGGGTGGATTTACCCGACCCAGAAGGGCCCATGATGGCCATGATCCGACCCGGTTCAGCGTAGCCGTTGAGGCCTTGAAGCAGCCTCTTGGTGTGTCCATGGCCGAAGTTTGGCAAGACCACACTGAGATCCTCCCAAACCAAGAACGTTCCCTTCGAAAATGCTTTGCTCTCATACGCGGCACCGCCTCCACCGCTCCCGCTCGCCGCCTCTATCTCCATAGAGTCCAGACGAAAATGCTGAGCTCAAACCGGAGAACAGAGCAAGAGCAGAAGATAATGCTCCTCCCCAAATCTTCTTATCGAAAGAGAATCAGAAGTTATCAACCAGCCCGCGAAAAGGCCGAAAGAACAGCGAGCGAGCGAGCAACAAGAAAAGAAAGGAGGAGGTAATATAGTGAACGATGAATCAATGAGTGAGACGCTACACTAGTCACCAAACAACTAAACGTCCTTGCCGTTATGATGTTTGGGAGGCCCAGACAATGAACCCAACTACAAACGATTCTCTTCTCTCCTTCTTCTCCTCGTTCCTGCTTTGCTTTTGCTTTGCTTTTTGGAAAATTAAGGTGGTGGGTGTGCCTACAGATCATGTCGTGCTGGTGGCAAGTGAGGGAATTAAATGAGGGGGGTTGCGGGGCTGCAAAGAACCAAAATCGACTCGAGTGTACCGCCACGCAGTGATGACCCCAATAATGGCCGGCTCCCAAACGCCATTGAACGTGACTCGTTGGTGATAAAAGCCCCCCCTCCTAACTAATACCCATCAGCGGAATTCAATGCCATCAATACCTTTTGGGGCCCCTTCTTTTCTTTTCTTTTTTTATCTTTTTATAAATATCCAAATCAACAAAACTTGCCATTTCCAAAGTCTGTCGCTTTCGCCTCATGCATTATTAGCGCATTGAGAACGAAAATGTTTTCTTGCGAGATATGATTAACGAGTGCTTTAATGACACTTACTAACAAGATCTCATTATGTTTTACGCGAAGAGGGTCTCTGAATTTCTGGGTCCATGACTTTGGGGAAACTGAACTTCGTCTTAATGTTGCAAAGATTTAAAAGCATTCACCGATCAAGCTTAGTTTCCTCTCTCTGTTTTTCTGGGTTTTGGGTCCGCATGAGACCATTCTCTTTCCTCCTTCAATGGATTTTAACAGGAAGGGGGTCCTTTGGTTCGCGGGCCTCCCTCAGGAATTTATTGGCCGCCCAGACCAGCACATGATCACCGGCTTCATCTGTACTTATCCTTTTTCCATCTTTACCTCTCCTCCTTTACTTCTCTAGGCCCCGACCCACTCGGTAGTTCTGGTTACCGCCATCATGACCTTTCTTTCCTTTTTCTACTGGGATTGCTTCCACTGCCCCGGGCTGAATTCCGATACCATCCGGGAATGTTGTTATGATCCTCGTTGTAAGATATGGAACTTGAATTTCACGTCATATATGAGTTTGATGTGCTTTACATCGGCGGCTGTTATGGTACTTCTTACAGCGCGCATGCAACTTAATCTAATGTCACATGTACGCGGCCTTTTTACCTCGATAGGAAGCATGCACGGCCATTCACTCTTTCACCTGTCACTCTTTCACCTGAATAGGTAGCTTTTGAGGTAAAATTCTCCGAAAAAGTTCCGATCACTCGGTATTGGTAATCAAACCAAATTGAAGTTTTTGATTTTGATGTTTCTTTGTTTTGGTTCTCTTTCACGAAACGGATAAATCTATGGCCATCTCCATGAATGAAAAGGCATTACCCCCATAAAAATTTTTTCCTTTTCTTTTTTTTAAACGCAAACAGTCTCCAGATGAAAAATATCTATCTAACGAATTCATCTCCTTACAATGAATAATACCCATGTGTCATTTTTAAATCCTGCTTGTAGATATACATAACAAAAACCCATCATTATATCATTATTTCAGAACAAACCCCGTGCTTTAGAACTGTAAACGTATGTTTCAGTTGAAAATTTGAAACAATCAATTCTCTTAGGTTCGAACTTATGACTGTCAAATCACTTTCGATTGATTCTTCACATTTCCTTGCAAGATTTTGTCGTTCAAAGAAACTATTTTTCTCTGGCATTGTAGTTTACGGTTGACGGTTGTTTCTAATTTATTTCCGGAAATTAATGATGATTAGTTAACACCGCTCAAACCTTACATTGCACCGGTTTAGGCCAAAGATTTCCTTTGCTTGCTTCGATTTGAAATACAAACCATCCATCCCATCTAAATACCTAACCCTTAGTGCGTTTCAGTATCTGATTTGAAAACATGCCAGTGCTCTTGCAGCGCTCCCGCGCAATCCGTCCATTAGAGGACATCTGAAGCACTTTCTCATGGAATGACCAGGCCTCAATAGCTGCCTCCATCGTCTGGTCTTGCAAATTTCGCAGATCATACATTAGTTTATACAAGATCTGAGCCCCTATATTCCACAGTTAGATGCTAAAAGAAGTTAACCCGGCAAACATCACGAGCAGATCGGGCCCCAAGGAGCATCACGACATATGCAGATGGGTCACCGACGGCGATTTCAAGCAGACAAACCTTTCTGCTGTATAACTTATCCTGACGAACAAATACACATGCGAATGCAGCACTTTCACTGGAAGCCTATTCACACGTTCTTCATAAGAATACGTTTTCCTCGTCCGCAATCAATATTTTCCAGAAAACAGAGTGGAGAGACATGCCCAATGCATGCCCTTTGCTGAGAGAACTAACTAACAAGTGAAAAAATGGTGATAGTGCTACAGACGTTCGCCCAAGTCATGGTCATTCAACTGGTCGAGGCAAATCGCTGAAGAGGTAATTTAGCCATCAAGTATTTAATCACGAAAGGAGGTTATTGTCTTAGAAAAGATGCTTGAGCTAAAATTGCAATGGCAAACTTCATGGCACCAAAATAAAGAAAGTCATTCGCAGGGAGACATATCCTTCCAGTAGCTAGTAACACCGTCACATACCACCACGAGACTAGAATATTAGGGGAGGCATCAGCAAACAACAAACATTGCTAATTCCAGATCACGAAAAACATATCTCTCAATTCCAAATAAAAACAAATACGATGTTCTTGCAGACGATACAAACATCCTCATTGTATTAGAGATCCAGGCCGCCCTTAGTATCTTCTATTGGGGCTCCTCGAGCGATGTCCTCGTGGTTCCCTGCAAAGTTTTAAGGCATATACAGCATAAATAACATTCAAAAGCTTCAAACCCAACTCAAACTATGGAAATGAAAGTGACAGCCACTTCTTGGGAGCCTCTCCAATTAAGATTATCACATGAAAGCAAGCAGAAGATTTTAGTTACAATAATGTAATGGTGCCAACAGAAGATATGGGATGCTAATTTTATTTTCACGTTGATTGCCTTTTAATTTCAGGCATTTTTGCTGAATGCTGGAAGAAATCGCAATAGTATGATGATTTATAAACTAATCCTTTGTCCAGAATCGAACCTCCTCTTCCTCATATTTCTCCTCCTGACAGAAGGTCCATTGCTAAAGGCCCAGTCAACGATGATAGTCTGGGTGAGAAGTTCTGTCCCATTCAACTGAGCTATTGCATTCTGTGCTTCCTCAAAGTTCTCATATTCAATAAGTGCATAACCCTGAGAAGGAACCCACGATAAGCTGTTCATCAGAATAATTTATGCCCAAAGAAACAACAAGAACAACTGCAGCCACAATAAAGCAACTTATGTTCCTAATCATATCTTTCTTTTGTTTCCACTGAGTAGTGGAGGTGATCGTATCTACAAAGAATACAAAGCACTGCCTGTCCAATTTGTTTTATGGTTATCATATCAAATTTATCTGGAAGGTAGATATAAGTCAAGGTTGTTTTTGTTCTGAGGAATTATCTGGTTTCCTAATTTGGGTTTGCACAGGAAATTATGTTAAAAAGCATTAACAACTTTCTGTTGTACGCTTTTATGTGTCCTAACTCCCAAAGATAAGAGTGCCTTTTGCCTTCCAGGGAGGGCTTATGATAAAAGAAAGCGACGACAACAATGGGCCTTGGTGATTGGCTTTCACTTTTCATCTTCTCTCCCACAGATGAACCACTCCATGTCTGTTAGATATTATCATGTAGCAAAAAAATGGTTTATGCTAAAAATGGAAACCCACTTTAAATTCTGGTGAGCGATGATTCGCAAAAGTCCAATCGCATTAAGCACTATAAGCAAGTGTCAACAATCAAGTCCAAAACCTCATTTTCCTTATTTTTTTCATTGCACGTTTTTCCACTAATTTGCAACTATTAAATAGATAACATCATCACAGAGTTTGCCAAGCCGAAAGATTCACATGAGATGAGCTGAAAACTAATCTGAGAACAAAGAAGTTGTTTACCTTAACAAATCCAGTTCGCCGGTCGAGATTTAAATGCAAATTCTTAATATCTCCAAACTCAGCAAATGCATTTTGCAGATCATCTTCTTGGGCCTCTTCATGCACCCCAGTCACAAGAATGATCCATCCTTCAATGGCTGTAATCATCAAACATTCCAATAAACACTTACAAGTAGAGAAAGAAAACCAGATATGAACAGGATTCAGCAGTTTCCTCCTTCATCATTTATATAGCAGTCCATTAGAACCAAAGTAAGACTACAAGGGCAAACTTCAAGAATCAAGTTCAAGTATCGTACATGATCAATAACAATTATCTCTGTAAAGAATGAAAGGCAGTCGCGCATTCTTCTTTCGATTTCAGCTGAAAGCCCCATTGGGTTCGTTGTGATTAATTTCAACAGAAATCAGAAAAGTAGACAATTTTATGAAGGTGGTCAACTTCTCTAGATTTATAGGCTTCACTATCACAAAGAATGATGGGCATGCTAAGCAACATCTTGAGGATTTTACATTTTCCTGCAAATTCAACCGCCTAGTCATCCATTGAACTAGCATCCAGAATGTTGCATGTTACTAGACAATGGCCAACAAATTTCATCCCTGGTCCTAGCGCTAAGGCGGACATGTTCTATTTCCTCGCAAATATTCAATGTTTTATTAAGTTCACTTAAGCATTTGACAGAGAAAGTCGTTAGATTCACTCAACTTGGCTCAAGATTATTAAATTCATCTCAATTCTGCCATAAACCGACCACGATTCCTTCCTTGCCGCATAAGATCATACTCTTACACAGAGGCTAAGCAAATGATACCAGTTCCAGCCTTAACTAGCACGTACTAATGACAAAAATCCCCACCGCCCACCATCCACCACGGCACTTTTCTAACCAGTAAGAGAAGGAAAGCCACTCCATTTTTGCATCTCCTCTAAAATTTGGCTCGCATATCAGCACACATCAGTTCATCAGCACATCGTAACACACTGACGACATTGATTTGTTCTATCGTCTGCAGTTATCTTCCCACTAGTCCCCTACATCATCCCGCTAAGCTTAAAAAGCATAAGGAAAAATCCTATGCCGGTATCAGTCCTAACAAAGCTAACAAGGCAATACAGTCAAAAAGGATATTAAGCGTCGAAAATCACATGGAACCAACAAAACCCTAGCGTTGGTAAAAAAAAAAATTAACTCAAATCGGACGTAAAAAGCGACGGCACATCAAGCGCATCAATCTACGAGCACGAGCATGAACCCCTAGGCGCGGTGAACGTGAAGGAAGACTAAAATTAGGGACTACTGACATCGCAGAGGGCCGGGGCCGCCGTCGGTGTCGAGGGAATCGAAGTCGCGGCCGGCGAGGCGGTTGTTGCGCTCGGCGTCGGCCTCCTCGCGGAACCCGCGGCCCTTGGTCTTCCTCGGGGCGAGCGAGGAGGAGGCGGCGCCGCCGGTGATGGCAGACTTGAGCTTGGGGAGCGGGGCCCGCGGGGAGGCGTCGGCGTCGGGGGCGCCGTCCTCGTCCATGAGGTCGTCGTCCTCGGGCTCGAAGTCCAGCGCCTCCGCTTCCGCCGTCGTCATGGTCGCCGGATCTCTCGCCGGATGTCTCTCGCCGTTCCTTCGTTCGTTCTCGAAGTTCCGAGGGTTAGGAAACCTTCTGTGCTGTGTGTCACGAGGTGCCCCTGAGCTTACGAGGTTTTATCAATTTTTTGCAATTTCGGCCGCGTCGACCTCGATTGGGTAGATTCTCGACCTGAAAGTTCCGGGATATTCGATTTTGGCCCCCCGAAAATATTTTTCTCCCGTCAATTTGGCCACTGAATTTACTTTCGGCTGTATTTTGTCGTCCAAAATAAAGCGAAATAAATGTTATCTGAACTTTAATTCAATATATAATATTATCTCCAGACTTTTTATTTTTTCAACATGATTATTAAATTATCGGTAAATACTCAATATAATCTTTTCATTTGCTCAAACTTATGTGATGATGTGAATTGTTTTATGTTGAGTTGGATTTTTAAAAATAATGAGTCGATGTATCTATTTTTTATCAAGGTTGTTGACATGTCCATTATCGTTTAATGATATGAAATATTAAATCTTGATTTGAAATGAATATATTATTTGGATAATCCACATAGGACTATTTTTTTTTTGTCGATAGTCATTCATATACACTCGGAATAAGGTTGAACATTTACTATTTATTCAGGTACTATATTGTATAAATAAAAAGTTTAAAAATGACATTCCACGTAAGACCAAAGTTCGATACATTTATTTGGGGGTAAGAACACTAGGAGTATTAAATTTTTTGTATGGCACTTACTTTTTCTTTTTCTTTTTCGCTCAATTGATTGCCATATCGAGAATAAGATCAATCATTTGAATTCAAATTTCGACAAATCATCCTACATGAATTTTTAAAAAAAAATTGCATTTTTTTTTTTTTTTTTTTTTCTTTAGGGCCAGTAAGAGTCACTGACCGTGAAGACCCTAGGCGAGGCCATTGGGGCCTTGCCCACTGCCAGTGAGGTCATGATGCCCTTGCCAACTCTAGGCAACATCACCAAGGGCCAACAAGGCCACAACATGCTCCCCTAGGCCTTCCCCGCAAGGGTGGGGCTACCCTTGTCCAGATCTAGTCACGAAGGCCCTAGGCGAGGGTATCATGATCTCGCTGGCCGCAAGTGAGGGCATCGCAACCTTGCCGGCCCTCCCCAATTCTAGCCAGTTGTAGGATGGCTTCACCTAGGGCCTTCATAGCCAAGGGTGAGGCGGTCCTTGCCCAATCTTGGCAAGGATTTCGTGGCCGGCGAGGGTCACTGGTGCCTTTGCCCACCCTAAAGAAAAAAAGAAAAAATTCAAAAATTATTTAAAAAATTATCTACGTTAGCTCTGACAAAATTACATTGGACAACTGACGCCCACATCAGATTTTCTGGTAAGGCAATCATAAATGGTATTTATTTAAGTGATCAATTTTTTCAAATTTGTGGCACTCAATGAGCGAAAAAAAAATAATATTAAGTTTTATTACTTCTGCCATTCTTACCTCCATTTACTTGTGTTAAAAGATTTTAGATACTGGACAAAATATATATATAAAAAAAAAAATCACGTGACTATAAAAAGTTGAAATTTAAATCACTGGCAAAAGATTCAATTCTCTTTAATAAAAAATCACTTTAAAGAAACAAATCCTTAATTTTAATTTTTTCTGGAGCTAAACATTAAAATTAATTTTTTTCCATGTTTTTTATTTTATACATACTATAATAAAGAAATAAAAGTGTCGTGTGATTCCCGAATGGTGATTTCTGATTCCTCGATCAACAAAAAACAAAAAAACAAAAGCATCGATCTAGTCAACGGTGGTTGCTTTTTAGCATGCTTAACAAGCAAGTGTTCTCGAATTACCGTTAAAAGGTAATAACGACATTCTAAGATCCTTAACTTTTGACCAATAAGTAAACTCGTTGCTAAACTTTCAACTAATTCAATAAGGTCCCTGAATTTTTATTCATTGTATATTATTATACTCTAACTTTCAATTAGTTCAATTAGATCCTAAACTATTTCAACATGTTATTGCCTTTTAGCATGCTTCACGAGTAAGTTTTCTTCAAACACCATTAAAAGACAATAGTAACATTTTAAGTCCCTGAACTATTGATCAGTTAATAATCTCATTACTAAACTTTCAACTCATTCAATTAAGTTTCTAAATTTCTATCAATGGGTAATGTCATTCTTGAACTTTCAATTATTTCAATCGAATCCTAAACTATTTTAGTATATTCAATGTCATCATGCTATTAGCATTAATGAAATATGCTAACATTGACACTGATCTAACGAAACCAACATCGATGAAGAAAATTATGCACGTGGACTTAGTGCGTGTAAATATTCACTCGAAATTGCAAAAAGTTAATATATATTTTTCTTTTGTTATGTACACTATTCACTTTATACTGACATTATTGCTTTCAATAGGCATTCTCATCGAATTAGCCTTCTTTGTGGATATATTGGATCACTGGCCACAGACGAGAAGAATGAGGAAAGCACATTGATATCTTCGTTGGCAGCCATCATAGAGATTTTTAGGTCCAACCCTAAACAAACTCAACTTTAGGTCCAACCCTAATTTTATCTTTATTTTTTATTTTTTTTATAAAAATCACCGACTTTCATTTTAATCTCGAATTGGCTCCTGTTAACTCTTCATAAAGAAATCGTCATTGATTTTTTTAAAATTATCAATATGACGAGGCTATTGTTATTTCATACGAAGGTAAACGTGTTGATGGATATATAGATTTTAATAATCAACTTCTAAATGATTCGGGTGTTGATAGATTTTAAATTGAAGTAGAAGTTCGTGATTTTTTCATAATAAAAATAAGTTCATGGCTAAGTTACGATTGGACCTAAAATTGTGAGATTTTTTTTTTTTTGGGAAATAAAGCCCCATTATGAAGAGTTTTGTTTTCTTTTGAGACGTAGCGGATCCCTTAGTCCCCCGTTCGACACGGTCTTGATTAAAGAGCGAGAAAGAAATTTCAGAAGCCTTTTTCTTAATCGTAAGAATGAAATTGTAGATTCTAATATAGTTTACGAGTCCAAAATCGAAGCAATTAAAATTTCGAAGATAATATCATCACGTCGGAAAAGAGCTTGGGGATTGAATTGAACCAAGTAATGTTTAGAATCGACCTTGTTTTGACACATTGAAAGTCCCAAGATCACTAGGTCCAGTCCATTATCATGTAGTCAAAACAGTCATTTTTAGTAAACTACTACGACACTATCTTATAAAGTGAAGGCTTTGCAAACAAAAAGAAGGAAAAGACTGAACTTGGCGCCATCATAGCCAGTTGCCGATCCTACTCAGAGTCCATCCAGTATAGTCATGGTTGAACTGTAACCGTGCTGTGCGGTAGTTGCGATTTATATGTATCGGGAAATATTTTTTAAAAATTGAAATAAGATATGGTGTTTGTAGCCATGAAGTGCCGCGACTGTCAAGGTACGCTAAAACCGTTGCCGGAAAACTGGTACCTAAAAAATTTGTGCAGTGAGAGTAGAATTAGAAATTATTAAGGAGAATTTTTGGAAAAAAAAGAAGAAGCGAAATAATGAGCTAAAACCAAAAAACATAGAGGTTCCACCGGACCTCCACAACGGCTCAACAACGGGCCCCAGAGCCAGCCCGGATAGACCAAAAAGGGCCCGGGCCCAGGCCCAGGCTCAGGCATGGTTCAATTATTTTTGAGCCTTCGTTTCCTTTTGGGCCTTTTCGTTTTATTTACTTATTTATTTTATTTTCCCGTGAGCTTCTTCTTCTTCACCTCCGCGGCTTCTTCTCTCGCGGGCGGCGCCGGCGGATTCCACACGGCGGCGAAGAACCGGGAAAGGGTCTCGACTTCGACTCCGTCATGCACCTCTCTTCGCGTTCCGGCTGGCAAACTCCACGGTCGAGTTCCACCGCATCTGCTGTCGCCGCCTCTCTCTCTCTCTCTCTCTCTCTCTCTCTCCCCGCTCTGATTGTCCCCGTCGGTTGATCGGCGGATGAATCCTTCGCCGCGATGAGCTCTTCCGCTTCGGCCTCGTCCCGATCGAGTGATTCCGGCGCGAGGACGCTGTGGGGGTTGCTCTTCGTCGCGGCCGGCTGCGTTTGCTTCGTCGCTTTCGCGTACGCGGCCGTCGTGTCCAAGCTCCTTCCCCCATCGGACAACGCCGTCGTCGCTGCCGTGCAGAATGACAGGTCAGTGCCCGACGGCGCGTCGCTTGATCTGTACGATCTCGTGTCCGGCGATCGCGTTGATTCAAGCTCAGTGCTCTGGCTAAGAAATGGAGCAGAAAATCACAGCGAAATGCTTCGTCTGTTCGGCGTTCGTAATGTGATGACTAGCGAGTTTAAGTAGGAGAGGCTCGTGAGGTTATCTCGAGGCGTTTGGAAGTCGTTTTGCTTCGATTACGTCGGGAAGTACGGCGATACTCCTAGACGATTCTGAGAAAATGGGTCATGGTCGTTGGAGTGAAATCTGAGTTTCGTTTGTTGAATGTAATTTGCCTTTGGCAGGATGCCGTTTTTACAATGAATGTCATGAAAATGAATCACCTGGATATCACTGTTCTGGTTAAGGGAAAGCTCCTCCATCATGTACATGATTAAACATAAGAAATTGCGTGTATTAGCTTATGATCATTCCAGTGGTCGAAAAGCTCTCTTAAATGATCAAAGATGCATTTGGTTACTTATCTATTAAGCTTCATAGAGATAAGGTAGAATTTCTCTTTAGCAAATCATGGGAAACACAATTGATCTACTGCTTTGGTTGTGGACGGGAGCGACTATCTGATCCACTGCATTAGGCTAATGGTGTCTAATGCTTGTGAAGGGGTGGGAATTTCTTTCAGGAGTAGAAGTGTCATAGTTATTAAGTGCAGTATGGACTTCGAGACCCTGCTGTGTTTATCTCTGTGTGCTTTATGGCTTATGCTTCCTGGTGCACAACGCACAATCGCACAGACAATTGTTTGGCTGAGTCACGGATTGCCATCATTGTGAATCCTAAGTAGTAAAGTTGAAATCTTTCAGGGATTAACACCCGATATTTGGACAGAGTTAGAGCTTTAATGCGCAATTAGTGACAAAGATTTTTTCATGTTCTGCACTGGGACATTGTGTCTTCTCCGGATGACCATTCTGTTTCACTCTCCTGCTATGTATGTCATGTAATCACTAGAATGACTATAAGGATGCCAAACACGACATGTTACGCTTCTCTTAGTATTATGCCTTCCTATACATTCTAAATGCACATTCGCTGGCTTCTCTCTGCCGCATATTTCATCCCTTGCTGCATAAGGTGCTTTTGTGTGTCATCTAAAATTTTTTTTCATCAACTCACCGCACCTTGCTTTCATTCATGAAGTATTTAAATCTCTTTCTTTAGAATGTGTTGGGTCCTCATTTAAGTATTTGTCTGTTGGTGAAGGATGTTTTTTTGCATCCTGTTGCTTATGTCGTTTGAGTTGCTTGTACACCTTGGTCCTAGAGCAATTTTTTTCAATGAAAACCGACATTCTTGCTCTATGGTGCCTTAAACTCAAAAAAATCTGCGGATTTCCTTTCACTCGAAATTTTGTTCTTTCCTTTCCTATCATTTATTACCTAGACTCTTGGCCTAATCTTGTTATATCTTTTTGATAATTTTTTTTCGCTTCGCCTAATTTTTTTCCTTTCCTATGGCAGGTACTATTGTTTTTTGGTTCCCCTTACACTCCCCATCCTCGTTGTTGCTGTATATTTTCATTGGCTCAGCATGAAGCTTTTCAAGCACGCATGATGTTTGTCTCATCATACCATGGTTAATCAAACAAACTGGCTGGATTCAATAATAGCGATAGTGGAATTAATGCAATTTCCATTGGAAAATCACTTTCCTTTACTGTAGTATGACAATATCATACATGCTAAAGCAATGAAGCTCCTTGGAATTGATACTTGTTTAGGTCTAGAATTAGTTTTGTCTATGCAAAAAACAGCTACTGGTTTCTTATCTGTGCTTATAGCAGGTAGTCAATATTGCAAGAGTCCTCAGTGCATTTACTTTGTCATCTTCCAGCTTGTCTATGATTTATTAGTCGTTTTAATCATCATGGTTTCCTAACTTCCCATGTGGAAACTATCTTATGGCATAGTCGCATATTAGAAACTTCATGCCAGCTTGGACTTAATTTCATATCAGTCGTTATTTTGCCATGATTTCATATCATTGTTTATTTCGCCATAACTGTGACTTTGAGTGACGGTGGAGTGTGTCATATGATGGTGAGTCTTCAGGGAGGCTATGGTGTTTCCGAATCTGAAGAATTTTACAATTTTTCGTGCTACAAAGTGCAATTACTGTGACGCTAGTATGGTCACATTCACCGCTTAAGCGTTTGTCATGGTGAATGTATGCTTTTCAAAGCTGTAGTTGCTTGGCTGAGAAAGTTACTGGCCTGCTATCCATGACACGCCAATTATGAATATCAGTATGCTATAAGTGCTGCTTATGATTGAAACGTGTGGAAAAGTTTGCTTTGAGCTTGAGGCTTGCATTATCTGAGGGCCAGACGGCTGATTGTCTTTTTAGAAGGAATATCCGAAGGTATATATCTGTTGGGAGACCTCGTTCTTAACATTGCCTGCTGATCTGTTGGAAAACGAAATTCTTACAATTTAATGCATGTGCCAAGAGACAACTCCATCTACATAACTTATTGGTGTTTCAAAGGAAGGAGTTTGATTAATCCCGTGATCTATTTTGCGTGGTTCAGTATATGTATATGTACTTAAGAATCATCAATAGTCTTTTATTTTATTTTTTCTGATAGGTTGGGACTCATGAAATTGCGATGAGGGTTGAGCATATGCTCTTGGGGGTTGCTCGTGTCCTTTTGGATGATTCTCTAGTGGCTGGTGTGCAAGTGTGTTGGAGCTTTCTTACACATCTTTTAAGTAAGAACAGATTCATCCGAAAAATCTAGTACCATCGATACTGCTTAGGAAGACTTTGGGCCATTTGTTGCTGCTTGACGCATCTTAGACAAAAAGCAGCGTCCATTGATACTATGCCTTTGTTAGGATGCCTGTCCAAGTAGTTGTCAGCTGCCTTGATTCTTCTTTCCCTCGGTCTAGAATCTTTTGGTACACATCAACGTCATGCAAGCTCTCATCGTTTCATAGGATTATATGAACACAAACCCCGGTTACAGTAGCATCTGCAATCTTCTTGTTTGTATCGAAATCGTGGATGTGGAGTTTTCCCAAAATGGTAGGGATCTACAAGGAGAAAGAATGAGACTTAGGAGTTGATTCTCACATACCATTTGATCTGTGAGCAAAGTGAACAAAAATGTGCTTTGTCCCCTAGCTTTGGCTTCTTACAGGGAAGAGAAATGATGAGAACGAAAGTGGGACAAGAAAGGAGAGGTGAGATCCTTAGTATTTCTTGGATTCTGTTTGGGTAAAGTCCCTTCCCCGCCTGCATCTGAATCAATTCAAAAAGGAAAAAAAAAAAAAAAGAAGGAAAGACTTTTCCTTCTCCTTTCTGATATGAAATGCTAATATTCTTTTCGTGATATCAATCTTCTTTTCTTTTGTGAACAAAGCAGTGCAGCCGTGTAGACCTTGAACTGGTGGCCGGTCTTGTCGACATCGGTGTGGATTTACATGGCCGATTGTGATACTGTGACATGACCGTAGTGGACGCACGACATCGAATCTAGACCTTCGAAGATGATGGACTCCACCCAGATTGCTCGTCTGGGCGTAGACCCTTTCTAAAGCCCTAAGCGACATGGGCTTTCGCGTTGTGATTATCGACGGGTCACGTAGCTTATGGAGTATCGTGTTCAGGACATCCATTGAACACGACATTATAAAATATAGGGATGTTGTGATCGGACTTCGCAACTTGGTGGTAAGGGGCAAAATTTATAATAAAAACTCTGGCGACAGAAACTGTCGGAATGCATAAAAGACCAAAAAACACGAAACGAAACGCGACAGGACAAGATGACAAGCGCGGTCACGACGCTCCACGGAAGTTTTTTTTTTGAATTTCATGTCCGCGGCCTTGAATCGCGCGAGTTCGTCAGTCTTCATGGTTTGTTTCCTACCTTTGCTGGGGTTCAGGCGTGCTCCATCCTCGTCTTCTTCATTTTTTTTCTTAATTTTTTTAACTCTTTTTTAATTTCCCAAGAGGATACAATTTAAAAAAAGAAAAAAGAATTGAATATGGGGGGGGTCTTCATCGAAGAACAAATCGAGCATTGAATGCCCGAGTTGTTTTCAAACAGTTTATATGATTAAAGCCTTTTTTACGATAACTGCTTTATGTCAATTGCAATCTTTTTCTCCATTGATGATGATTAGCTCCTGTCTATGTCACGGTTGAAGTTTCCCCACCCTTTTGCGAATGAGAATGTCGCGATTTCATTAAGGAGGTCATTAGTGCTCCTGTTCTTAGGTTTTTGGATTTACTAGCATCAATCATATAAGCGCGCCTCTCATGTCTTTGGGGCTAACATTCAAGAAGAAGTTCAATCTCACCTAACGGGAAATATCGACCACATTACCTCGCTGATTCGGAAGTTAAAACTGGCTTAAATAGTTAATTCTTCTTCGGTTTGTGTGCCGCGCACATGCAAAAGAGAGATTCGCTGAAAAATTAGCTGATTTGCCGGAAAATCAACATCTTCAAATGTATTGCTTTTTTCGCTTGGGATCATTCCTTTGGATACCGACACGGGCGGCAGAGAGAGATTTTCTTGAATCAAACTTTTAGAAACGTGGCTACAAGGGATCACGACCTAGAACTTACTTGTCAATAAATAATAATAGAGGCACATGCGCTAAATTTGAGAAAATTCGAAACATTTAGAAGAATAACACAAGAAAAAGAACGGGTCGGTGCAACCGTAAGACAAAGGGAAATTTAAATTAAACATAGAACCCTCGAGAGAGTTTTTAAATTATGGCGAAAATTCGAGAAGCGACGTTCGGCTTGATGAGAAATGCATAGAGCTACGCCAGCAAAGAGAGTTTTTAGCCAACCAATGTAAAGCAATGGAGGAAAGGGAAGGCACTACTAAAAATGAGTAACGAGCAAGAACTTGAGGCGGGGGAGAAGACGACGACGACGACGGTAGGCATCGTCGGTCTTTTCACTTCCTCAGTCGACATCGTTCGTTCATGGCTCCGATCGGTTCTCCGGTCTTTCAATGTCGGGGGCGGGGGGGAGATCCGTGCGTGGTCTCTGATACCGGATCAGCACGGACGGCCCGTCCACACGCACGGCAACGTGGCAACGTA
Source organism: Eucalyptus cladocalyx (assembly GCA_017140615.1). Classification (NCBI taxonomy): domain Eukaryota; kingdom Viridiplantae; phylum Streptophyta; class Magnoliopsida; order Myrtales; family Myrtaceae; genus Eucalyptus; species Eucalyptus cladocalyx. Next base: position 8,575,937 of record CM029525.1, on the reverse strand, counting down.
AGATTTCCCCTCGTCCGCACTCCTCCCGGCCCACTGGGGCTCCGGCGGAAAGGACGTGCTCCGCCGCCGGACCGCCACGCGCCGCGCCGGGAGGGACGGCGCGTGCGCCACCCCGGCTCGAGGGGGAGCGAGTGGGGGTCGCTGCTTCCTGCTCCCCCCACCCCACTTCAATCTTTTGGGAGGGCGCAAGCAGATCTGAATCTATCCCGCTTTTGCCCTATTTTGTCCATTTCCTCGCGGAGACAAAATCCCCCCTCTCCCTTCCCCCCGGCATTAATAATTATTGCAGCCTCTCTCTTAGAGAGAGAGAGAGAGAGAGAGAGAGAGAGCGAACGAAAGATGCTTTTTTGGGGGATGATGCTGCTGCGGCTCACTGTTGCTGCTGCTGCTGTTCGCTCTTCGTGCTGCTCTGGAGCTGCACTTTTAAAACTACTGAGAGCCACATCTTTTCTGGCATTGCAATGACCCTGCACCGCCTTCGGGAACCAAACTCTCTCTCTCTTCCCCACTTCCTTCCTTCCCTCCTTCTCTTTTCTTGCTTTCAGGAAAATAAGATGATGAGGTGAACAAGGATCTCACTTTTCTCTCGTTCACCACCTCAGTGTAATGCAATCATCATCATACTACATTAAATACTGCCTCTCTCCATCATCATTGCCTCTCTCTCTCTCTCTCTCTCTTTCTCTTCGAAGCTAGCGCAAACTCCCTCATGGTCATGATCGTCTTCCTCCGCTCTCTCTAGCAGAGACTCCCATCATCATCACCATCATCTTCATCGAGCTCTCTCTCTCTCTCTCTCTCTCTCTCTCTGTGATTATCATTAGCGTAAAGAGAAAATGGACTCCTACGAAGCTACGAGGCTCGTCTTCTCGAGGATCCAGAGCTTAGACCCGGACAACGCCTCCAAGATCATGGGCTACATCCTCCTCCAAGACCAGGGCGACAAGGAAATGACCCGACTGGCCCTCGCCCCCGACCCCCTCCTCCGCACCCTCATCCTCAAGGCCAAGTCCCACCTGTCCCTCTCCCTCTCCGCGACCTCCTCGTCCTCGACCTCCACCACGCCCTCCTCTCCTTCCTCCGCTGCTCTCAATCTCAACCCCATCTCGCGAAGACCCATCGCCCTCCACCACTCCCTCTCCATCCCCTCGCCGAGAACCACCCCGTCCTACGCCAATGTCGTCAATGGGGTCACTCACAACACCGCCCCCAACGTCCCCAGCGACCCCGTTGACGATTACCTGCTCCAGGACCACCTCTCCTTCTTGAACGACCCCAAAAGCGACGACCTTTACGACCCGAGGCTTGAGTTCGTACCAAACGGCGACTCTGGCTTGTCGCACAGGAGGAGCTACTCGATACCCGGAATGCGTCTTGGGACTAATGCTGCTAGCGAAGAAACGGGTCTTTCTGGGTTCGGGTGGAGGCCGTGCCTGTACTTCGCGAGGGGGTTCTGCAAGAACGGCGCGAGCTGCAGGTTCCTCCACGGCGACTCGGGGGACTGCACGGACGCCTCGGCGGCGGTCAATGTCGGGTCGCCAGTCAAGTTTGGCGAGCTCGAGCAGTTCGGCCCCGAGCTCGCCGCGAGATCGAAGGCCGCGGTGGCGCAGCAGCAGAGGTTGAAGCTGTTGGCCGGCGCTTCTGCTTCGTCCTTGCCTTACAACAGTTGCGTGGACTTGTTTCTGCAGCAGCAGAACGACACCCAGAGGTGAATTGTGTTACTATGCTGTTGGTTTTAGTCTTTGCATTTTTGTAATTCAGGATTTTGTTGGAGTTCGGTTGACCGGCTTGGACCGATCGGTATTCGACTCTGAATTAAGAGTATAGATGTGGAGCTTGTTGGGTTTTATGGTTTGTTGAGATGTTTGTGACGGCATTGCGATTTTGGTTCAGATCGACCGCTCCAGAGTTGATGCTGAGGGACGAGGTGCACAAATTCGGACGCATTCAGTCCGAAAGGATCGATTTTTCAGGACTAGGATTGGGAGGGGCGAGTAGCCCTGGGTCGAGGCAAATTTACTTGACATTTCCTGCTGATAGCACTTTCAGAGAAGAGGATGTTTCGAATTACTTCAGGTAAAATCAACGTTGCCCAAGCCCAATGTTGTTTTCAAGAAATAGGAGTTTGAAAGTTTCAGCTGAGAATTTGATTTCGTTTGTGAATCTTTTGTGGGAATTGAAGCAATTATGGACCTGTGCAAGATGTGAGAATTCCTTACCAGCAGAAGAGAATGTTTGGATTTGTTACTTTTGTATATCCGGAGACCGTGAAGCTCATACTGGCCAAAGGCAATCCTCACTTTGTTTGCGATTCACGGGTGCTGGTTAAACCTTACAAGGAGAAAGGCAAAATTGCAGATAGGTGGGGGCTTTGTTCTCGTTTTCAAATGCTTGCTGGCTCTTCAGTGTCTTGCTGAGTTCATTGATTTATGATGTTTGCATCGTTTGCAAAAAATTTATCAGGAAACAACAGTTCATGGATAGGGGTGAATACTCAGCGTGCTTGAGTCCGACCGGGTTTGATTCAAGGGACCCTTTTGATCTCCCCTTTGGTAAGACAACAAGTGAAAGCGTGTTCAACCAATTTATGCCTAGATCTTTTTCGCCTCTCAACATGTTATGAATTTACTTTTTGTCGCAATGAAGGGTCGAGGATGGGTTACAATGCTCAGGAGATGTTGCTTAGAAGGAAGTTGGAGGAGCAAGCCGATCTGCATCAAGCAATTGAGCTTCAAGGGAGAAGACTCATGAATTTGCAGCTTTTGGACTTGAAGAATCGCTACCGGCAATACCCTCATAATTTATCAACCAGCTCCCCCATATCCTCACCGGTTCTTCCTCGCTCTCCCAATGTTCAATCACTCAATCTTCCGCCTAATGCCATCAACCGAGAAGTTGCCAGAGGTGGGGACTAATGATTCTTGTTTCTTATGGTCGAATCTGGCTGCATTGATTGTAACTATAGCTAGCTATCCTCAGTAGTGATGGTTTTGCTTTTGGCTTTGCTACAGCGGCATCTGTTGATGGTTCGGCGCTGATGAAAACAGAATCTGCAGAGAGTGAAAACTCGGTATTCCAGGGTGTAGATGGAGCTTGGGTTGAGAAAGATTGCACTGGCAAGAGAAAAGAGGAGAACTCTGTTCCTAAGGAGTATGATTATCATGAAAGGTGTGGAAAGTTTTCGCCTTCAATGTTTAAAATGATTGCCCTCAATAGAAAGTCTCATTTCCAGCTCAGTTTCAGTCAAAGAACCTTGTTTTCTAATGTTTTATACGCTCTGGGTACTTGTAGACCCATAATTATAGTCCACTTTTGACTTTGTCACTTCTCGCTATGATTACTAACTAGGCATACTCAATAAGGGATGCTTTTAAATAACATGAAAATAATCTATTGAAAATGCAATTTGCTTTGCTTAATTAATTAGTCTTTGTTTTGTGGATACTCATCAGCAAAAGGCTTTATTAATTAAGTACTCTTTTCCTCATGTTCTCGGACAGCTTAGAGCACATCCTCCCAGATAACCTCTTTGCTTCTCCCAAGAAATCAAGGTCTGAGAATCTCACTGCCTTCAGCACTTCTCCTGCTGATGATGAGAATGATGATAGGATCACCAGTTTGATCACTTCATCTGCTCCAACCAATGAACCCCTGCTGACCACCTCATCGGCTCTCAACATTGCTGCTCTAAAATCATGTCTGTTTCACGTGCCCAGGTACGGTCTGACCGTGTTTTCCAATGATCAATGAGATTAGAGTTTCCTTCTTTTGGGGGGGACGGTTGATTATTGAACTTTTCGTGTCCTTCTTCCCAGTTTCTCTTCTGGGCATGGAGCAGTTGGAATGTAGTTGACCACGTGTTAGCATGGACAGCTATAGAGATATTTCCTCACTTAGGTAGGTGGAAATCATTTCAAACTTTCAATTTGATTGAAGCTGTCACGGTATGAGAGAGATCTCTTATTTTCTGTTTTAAATGTTTACGTGTAAAGCTACTTCTCTTGGGGCCCTTCTCTTGCAGGGATGTTTCAGAAGAATGAGCAGTGGAGAAAGAAAGATCCTCCTGTAGCTGTATAGACCAAGAAAAATTATAGCCTCATCAAAGGGAAAAAAAGAAGAAGAAGAAGAAAAATGTATGGACAAGATCTGAGCGAAGATCTCCACCATCATGGTCATCATCACCAAATACATACTTTAACAATCAATACACACTGCAATACATATATAAAGGACAGATGAACCGATTTATGGAAGTGGGGTCCTTCTCTGTTCTACATGGAAGTGCTCTCTCTCTCTCTCTCTCTCTCTCTCTAGGTTTGGTCTCTGTGTGTGCTGGGACCACACTGCAAGCAATAGCAAATACCAGAAGAAACAAAAGGCCAGTGACTTCTAAATGTTTAGATATAATATTGTTGTAATTTTCATCATCTCTTTTCTTGTTGCTTTTTAGACAGAGGAAAAGAAAAAAATGACTGGAGAAAAATCGAGGCCCTTTTTCTCTCATGTAAGGCTTTAAGTAACAGCTTTATGTACAGAAGCAGAATTTAAATGGAATAGTACCTGATATATTACTACTGCATTCACTTATATAAATGAGAAATGTCACTGTTTTTTATACGAGGGTTTTATGCAAGGGTTTGATGATGGAAAGCCGTGCCCTTTTGGCACTTACTTTTGAACTCCTCTTTTCTTTTTCTTTTTTCCTTTACTCATTGCCCTTTGCTGCTGCTGCTACTGTACTCCACTAGATGATATGAAAACTGACAAAAGAAAAAGTGCTGTGAGAAAAAAAAAAAAAAATTGGAAGAAAAACAATGGAGGAGGGAGGTGTCTGAAGAAAGGGTTGATGTTTTCATGTGATTAAAGGTCACTTTAGAGGACTCTTTTGTCTCAATTTGCGGTTTCTTTTAGGTGGACATGAAGGGGAAAGGGCCGCCCTGTCACATGGGTCTCTGACACTCGAGAGTGAATGATATCCGGGTCTCTCCTCTTTCCCCACTCCTTTCCCTTTCACCCCCTCTCCTGTCTGGCCTCTTTCCACCAGTTATTATTATAATCTTCACTTCATAATTATTATTGAAGAAAGTTAATGATTATTGCCTAGGGTGGTTTTGCTCAATCATTAGTGATTATGGGAATTTCATGCTCTGCATAACATGGACATGAATGGAAAGGGAAGGGGGGGGGGCTGATTTTGCACATCATAAAGAAAATTTGAACGGGCGAAACCTATGTTTTTTTTTTTGTTGGGTAGAGAAATTTGAGTGGGGTTTAATTGATGATTAATAATTTTCCATTAACTAAATCCCTTTGGCATTGTATAATGGGAGTGGGGGTTGTTGCCCCTGTTTTCTGGCAATACTTTTCACCAAATGCTGGCTCTGTCTGTCAGCATGTGCCATTCTCTCTCCATACTGCTCTTGAGTCCCCGTTTACAAGAAAATGAAACAATAATTATTTATGATAATCCGAGATATAACTATTTATCCTTTTTGAAAACGTTAGGTTTAGCGAGTCTGATTTACAAAATCCATTTACTTAGTGATTTTATCCAATAACAAATGATTCTTTAAATGAGTGAGCCATATTCAATAATCAATAATAATTTAAGTAAATGATTTTTTGTAGACCGGGTTAAGAAAACTTAGCATTTCTCGCTCCAATAGTGCAATCTTGCGAAAACTCTCGGGTTCATGAATATTACTTCTTCTTTGCCCTTTGCTTTCTTATCATGAAATCATTTGGGTTGCCTCCACAGCTTCAGTTGGAAATGGACGTAATTGTCCTTATTCTACAACTATAAACCTCTTTAAGGCACCTTTTATTTTGCCAAAAATAAACAAATACCTATTTGTATCGCTTGTATAAATGAATAAATGAAAAATATTTTCATCGTTCATGTAAACATTTGAACATAAATTTCTGTCGATGATAAAATATTTAACATCAAATAATTATTTTAAGTGATTATTTTGAAAATTTACTTTTTGAGTCATTTATTTTTTGCAAAACAAATGAATCCTAAATGTGTTCGATCTTTGATCTATTATTTTCCTCATTCTTGAATTGGAACTTGGCAGATTGGGTTTAAAAAGGCTTTAAGACAAAAATCGGAGACTAAATAACGAAAACAAAAAATAATAATAATAATAATTTTTTTAAAAAAAAAGGAGGTTCGTATGCCCTGCGATGAACAGTAAAACCCTCATCAAAAGCATCGCCCAGGGAACAATTTTCCTCTCTTTTCAATGCACATCGTCTCTGGAATGGAAGCAGCCACTTCGATAAGAGGAAATAGCATCGGCCCTTATTTTTTTTATCTCCTTTCTGTTGCTGTAAAAGATCAACGAGAGTAGTCTAGTCGTTTAACATTTTTGCTTGAAATACTCACATTCGAACTCAGTTGGAGTTCGTTCATTAAATCTTCGATTGCCTGCTTTTTTTCTTTCTTTTTTTTTTAAAGAGGGACTCTTTTCATCATGAAAAGAAAGTTTTAGCCTAAATTCAAATGGTTGCGTACCTCTCAAATTCGACTCAATCACGTGTAAATGGCTCTTAAAGTCTCGTTTTGTTATCATAATGCCATTGAAACGCGAAGCTCTGGCGTGTTGGCGTGATAATAAGATACCTTGATGTTCTGCCTCGAGAAGTAAGAAAGTCCCAAGTTCAACCCTCGTTGTCATCCGCTCGTGGGTTCGTGGGGCTACTCCACGGCTGTGGACATGTGCGACTCTTGTCTTACTCGACGTGGCTGTGATTGAAGTGATGGGACTATCATGTCCATTGAGATATCAGTCAATTTGTCAAATGGACGTCTCAATACTCTCAGCACCATTAGGTTTAAAGGGTGGTTTTCATTCACAGATACTTTATTTACGTAATTCATGACTTCGAATCACACGAGATTATCATTCAAACGCACATTGTCATGGAGAAGAAAATAAGGGAAAAGGAAAAGGAAAAGGAAAAGGAAAATAAGAATATTGATGGAATCCTACTCTGTCTCTCTCTCTCTCCTATCACTTTTTAGTGGGTACGAATGTGAATCTAGCATTGAGCACTTGGCTATTTAAAATTGGACAATTTTCTTCAATAGGACTTTATGTCCTAATTGCTTGGAGCTCCTGCTACCTTTAAAGAACCATTTTTCCTGTCGTGAGACTTATAAGAAAATTCTGAACTGTATAGTGTTCAGAATTTTAAAACTTAAACGAGCAATACTCAGATAAATCTATAATTAAACAGCCATCGACTATCAATTTGCCCGACGTGTGACTTTCATAGTCGGGCATGCTTGAGCGTGATCGATGAAGGCTTTCTCTCGTGAGGTGTTTCGTGAATCGGTACACATGCTCAGATAGGGAAGTTTAGTCGTGACATTCTAGCAAATTCGATTTTTCTATAGTTGTCTAAAATTATCACGCAACGGTGACACATATTTCTAATCATGCGTGATCATCTTCTCGATTATCATTGGATTTCATGTGTCTCGAAAAGGCGAAGATTATTCAATTCAACCAGCAAATTAGGTGCACAGGAGCATGTGGAGTGGAGGGTGGACTCCACATACGTTCTAAAAGCGTGCTGAGTTGATGGAGACAAATTAGCCTATGTTTAGAAGCCTTTGGACGATGACTACTCTGGCGCGGTACAAGATTGTTTCCCTACGAGTTCTTTGGCATCTTGAAAACTTAGGGTGATTAGGCTTAATTGGACTATATACCATTTAAGCTTCGCTGACACGACGGATGTTCGATCTACTGAGATTGGTTTTCAAAATTAGTAAATTAGATGATGTGACGGATCATTGCTTGAGATTGAGCCGAACCTGCTCGTTTTAAATACTTAGTCGCAATAGGCCCGCGAATTTAGTATATCGATAGTGTAGGCTAATCTTCATATACCCCGACATTTGCTATTCCAAAGGATATTCGACCATGGAGAAGTTTCTCAAGTGCAACGTGCATAACGACTCTCTCTATTTCCATTGAATGCGTATAAATGAAATTAGATTCAATGGGTTAATGCAGAATAAAAGGAGAAAATACCTATTACAGTCCAGCCAAAAAGGATATCAATTAAATAAATTAGCATACTGGATATTTTTAGCTCGCGATATAGCTCAAAGACGATCAGCAACTTGATTTAACACGATTTAAGAAATTGGAATTACTACCAAAACCCTATTCCATTTTAAAGATGTATACAGAGGTGTTAGGCCCAAAATTTACTTCTGAGCCCATATCCCATTAGCCCATATGTTATGGTTTATTTATTTATTTTTATTTTATTTTTTCGGGCCCTCGCATGATAATGTCGTGGATCAAATTAATCACAATATAAAACATAATCATAATATATTTTTTATATAAAAAAGCCCGTCACGGATCCCTTTATTTTTTCAAATAATGCAGGTGAATTTAGTCAGATTAGACACGCGAAATCTCAATCTCAACGATATTCTAAAGAAAAGTTAGTAAGGAAAAGGTAATGCGTAAAAGTTAGGATCCGATGATTCAAAGGGAGGACACAATCCTCAACTAACGTTTTGAGATTTGACTAATGCATTCCTAGATTCATTCGAGGAAGTTAAGAATTAAGAATTAAATATTTTAAAAGTTTTAAAATAAAAGTAAAAATAAATGAATTTAAAAATAAATTACAGCGTGGAATGCGGAAAAATCAAGGGAATTAGTCAAAAACAGAATCACACGTCCCACAGTGATTAGTTAGTTTTTGCTGCTGTTGAAACTGACACTCGGTTTCCTGTACGCTGCATGGTATTTCTGCCCTCCTCTCTATCCAATTAAAAGCTTTCTCTTTTTCTTTTTCTTTTTTAAATTCCTGCCCATAAATAAATGATTTTCATACTTTATTAATTTTTTTCTCGTCACTTTTGTAATTGGTTTTGATTTTTTTTTCCGCATAATTAATGTAGGTAAGCATAAAAGACTATTTATTTTTAATAAAAGTGATAACACTTTTGATAATTTGGTACATCGCAATGTATTGTATATTTGGACCGCGTTGCTTTCTTTCGACTTTTGATTAATGTTAACTTATCATGGCAAAATATTTTCAGAGGAATCACGAGATGATGTTCTTAAAAGGACGGAAATCGAACATATTTTATAATGCAAAAGAGTCAAATGAGATCTTTTGTAATCTTTTGAGGGTAAGAACTAGATTAATGTATGAGATAACTTATTTTGTAGTAGATTTATGTAAAGTTTTGGAAATTCGATATGATATCAAACCATATTAATTGTGATTCCCAATTTGAAGATGTCCTTGTGGATGGAGCAATGTCCTGATTAGGTTAGTTTGTTTTATATGTCCTCCATATTTTCTTTCATACACCTTCAATGTCACATTGCAAGAAGTCCTTTAAATCAAGTAGACCATACCCAAGAATCAATAACAATCTGACATGTTGATTAATAAACATACTTTGTAAATCAAACTTTGTAAGTCTTGCAATTTCTATTTCTTTTCAAATAATCACGCATATCATGACGTGTGAGTACAATCAACGGATTCACTAAAGCGCACGGCTCTCGTGGCAAAAAACCATAGGGATCGAGGGGATGCATCCTCTAAGCTGGCTTGCCACCTACCGGGCATTTCATATGGCCGATTCATATTCTACCTATAACATCGCTACGAGCTTATTTCAATCGAGCACAAAATAAGTCCATTTGCAAAATGTCGTGTGCAATCTTTTCTACATTGCATACTCCCAAAAAAGAAAAAAAGGAACATTTGGGTAGATATAATGTAAAGGAGATTTTAAGAAAGGGAAAATGCATCTGATTTCGATCAAATGTTACCGTTACTATCCATATCCTAGTGGACAAAAGAAGCCAACCGGGATATTTGCAAATATTTTCGTACATGCTCGATCCCATCCCTAAAAGAAAAATAAAAATCAACTTTTCCAAATACAGGCATTGCAATTTAATCCCTAAAAAGATCACCTTTTTTTTTTATCTCAATTTTTTTTTTTAAAACTATTTACGGGATCGAAACGATGACGTCATCTCCCCCTTTCCCTGTAAAAAATTCGCAAGGAGCGGAGGGGGAAAAAGGGAGGGGGGGGGAAACAAACAAAAAAAAGAGAGGAAAAACCAAGGCTTACACTGGTCCGTCACGTGCGGGCGCGCACGTACACCGGAGGGCGTGCGGTTAAAAAAACCAAAATAACACGGGACGCCGGGCGGGGGACGAAATCCCGGATCGCCCCTGGAGTGGGCCCCGAATTACGCCCGTGCCGGCAGGAGAAACAGAGCCCCTCGCCCCACACCCCCAAAAAAAAAAAAAAAACCATGTAGGAGGAGGAGGAGGAGGAGGAGGAAGAAGAAGAAGTAGGGGGAAACGAGGGTGGGAGAGAGAGAGAGAGAGAGAGCAGTGAAAAAAAAAAAAAAAAAAAAAGGTGGTTGGAGTCAGAAAAAGATTGGATTTTTGGGTTATTTTATTTTGTTTTTTTTTTTTGTTTTTTTGGTTTACTGCCCTCTTCATGCCCGCTTTTTACACTTCAAACCCTACTCTCCGTCTCTCTTTCTCTCCCTCTGCAGCAGCAGCAGCAGCAGCAAAAATGACACATAAAGATACTGCAGCACCACCCCGCCCCTGACCCCGACCCTCTCTCTTCCCCTTCTCTACTCTCTCTCTCTCTCTCTCTGAGACCCCTCCTAGAGAGAGAAACAGAAAGACCCAAGAGGAAGTAAGGACAGGAAGTGAGAAGTGAGTAGGCAGGAGAAGTGAGAGGAAGGAAAGCAAAGCAAAGCAAAGCCCCTGCCTCAGCCAGAGCGAGAGAGAGGGAGCGGGTGGGGGGGGGTGGGGGATGGACGCGAACGAGGCGACCTCCATAGTGCTGTCCAAGATCAGGGGCATCGACCCGGAGAACGCCTCCAAGATCATGGGCTACCTCCTCATCCAGGACCTCACCGAGAAGGACCTGATACGCCTCGCCTTCGGCCCCGAGACCCTCCTCCACAGCCTCATTCTCAAGGCCAAGACCCAAATGGGTCTCTCCTCCAACGCCTTGCCCGCGCCCTCCCCAGCCCTTCCCACCCCGCCCTCGCCCCCTCCGTCTCCATCCCCACCAACCCCCCGCCCGGCGCCTTGCCTCAGTCCTCCCCCAGAATCATTCCCCGCGGGGCCGACTACGAGGTCGGGAAGGGCCCCTTCTCCGCCTTCGCCGCCGCCGCCGCCGCCGGCAGCGTCGCCCGGCAGAACTCCAGCCCTTCGCTCCCTTTCGACGGCGCGCGCTATTTCGCTCCCTTGAACGGCGGCGGCGGCGGCGGCGGCGGCAGCGCTGGCGGCGCGGGCGATTTCATGGAGGATAACAATCAACTCGGCGATTACTTCGCGTTCCTCAACGATGCGTCCAAGTCGGGCGACGTTTTCGAGATGGGATACAATGCGGACACGCATTTGCACCGCAGGAGTTACTCCGAGAGCGACGCGGGTTTCGGCTGCGGCGGCGAGGACGCGTGCTTCGGCGGCGGGTATAGGCCCTGCCTGTATTTCGCGAGGGGCTTCTGCAAGAACGGGAGCAACTGCAAGTTCCTCCACGGCGACGATTTTGAAGGTTCCGTGAACTTCGTCGGTTCGCCGAGTAATTTCGACGCCGAGGACATGATGAGGCTCAAGGTCGCTCACCAGCAAAGATTGGCCGCGGCTTCGCAGTTTTTACCCGGAATTTCCCCAACATCGCATGGCAAGTACATGGCTTTGCTTATGCAGCAGCACAATGAGACCCAGAGGTACATTCAAATGCCTTTCCTTTGTCGCATCTTAAGTTTGCTTGTCTTATCACCGTCAAAGGTTGTGCCTTCAATCGTTTTCTCGGACGGTGAATTTGCGGCTGTGTATGATTTTTCTTCTTGCATATTAGGATGGGGGTGCCGGGGGTGGCGATGGGAGATGAATTTTATAAGTATGGGCGATACCAAGTGGAGAGGAATGAGTATTTGGCTATGGGGTTGGCGGAGAAGGCGAACTCGGCGTCGAGACAAATTTATCTAACATTCCCTGCAGACAGCACTTTTAAGGATGAAGATGTTTCTGATTATTTTAGGTAATGCAGCTTGAGATTGTATGGGAAAGATGTTATTTTTACCTGTCCGTTGCTATTTTTTCATTGAACTAGTGCAATGGAATCTTTTAATAATGCTAAAATATCGCACCAGGGTCGTAATCAGGCAATCTGCAGTGGACTGAGCATGAAACCCTGGCTCATTTTCCTCTCAAACTGTTTCTTTTTTGTTTTTTGTTTTATTTTGGCAGAGCACGCTAGTTTCTTGCATATTGGGCTTATCGGTTTTGTCACTACATGATTGAGCTATCCTCTCCTGTTCTAGGACTTGGATGGGCAAAGCCCTTATTCGTATGGATTCGATGTGCTCTGTTATTAAGTAATGCTGATTGATGATGCTCTTTACATTTACATTTAGGTTGAGTCTGTTCTTGCATATTGTTTATTTGTTTGAATGAGCTAGACGTCGATCCTATTATTTCTACTGGTATTTTGGCCAATGATCCATTTCTAGCAGTGCTGTGCCAGGCTTGCTTTCCATTCTATTTATACTGCATCTGATGTCAGCAGGAAAATGCCGCTGCCATTCATTTTTTTTTTCTCTTGTTACATGAAAATTATGATGTTATTTCCGTATGGATCTCACTTCATGCTGTGAAGTTGCAAATGCATCACTTCAATAGGAAAATATGTCAATTAGTAGAACCCTATATAAATATCAGTAGTGTTCTGCTTGTTTTGGTCTTATACTTAACTAGGTCACTACCCTTTGACTGCAATAGCGATCTATCTTCCTTTTTATAGTTTGCTGATGAGGCTGTTCCATCAAATCTGGTTGCATTTAAGCCCTTATAGCAGAAAAATTTTGTGGACTTAGTAAGTTATAAGATTTTTTAGCAGTTGGATGTAGGGTCAATGGAGCTTGAGTTTTAGAAAATTGAATCCAGATTAAGTTTTCAAAGCACATGGCCTTGCATTTAAGCACTTTATTGAGGACTTTTTGCCTCTTGGGAAGACGTTGGGTTTTCTTAGTCTTTTCATGGTCATTTTAACATTCCGCCTTTGTTTGAAGAATGCGTGGCCAGGAAAATGCTGTGATAATCTCAGAGAAGGTTTCCATTCGTATGTCATAGAATTTTCTTCTGCTCTCTTGTATGTCATATCTTATGATCTTTCTATTCAAAGTAATTTGGAGGAAAGATTTGTATCTAGTTGCTGATGGAAATTAAAATGGTCATGTTCTGGTGTAGATCAAGTCATTTAGTAATTTAATCTTTCCTAAGAAAGTGCTGCTTGAGTTAAATTATTGCTTCAATTCTGCACTTGCTTTCTTCTCTGGTCACATTTGAATCTCCATGCACTAACGGTTTTATTTCTGATTCTTCTGGAAGCAATTACGGACCAGTTCAAGATGTCAGGATTCCTTATCAGCAGAAGCGAATGTTTGGATTTGTTACATTTGTCTACCCAGAGACTGTAAAGCTCATACTGACGAAAGGGAACCCTCATTTCATATGCAATTCACGTGTACTGGTTAAGCCCTACAAGGAGAAGGGAAAAATTCCGGAAAAGTATGGGTTCTATTTCCTTTTTTATGTTTTGGTGTGGCTGCATAACCAGTCTTATGTAGTCTAATTCTGTGCTGCTACTCAATTTGTTAATAACAGGAGGCAACAACATCAACAGCAGCTATTCGAGAGAGGGGAGTTCTCACCTTGCTCGAGTCATTCGCTGCTTGACTCAGGAGAGCCATATGACCATCTTGGTGAGAGAACAAGTGCACATTTCGTAGGAAATTCTTTTGAAATGATGTCCTTTATTCTTTACTTTTATCGTTTGGCCTTTATTCTCAGCAAAACCTCTGACTAGTTTAATCTTGTTGGATTCTATGCCTCTTTCCATTGCGTTACTCCAGCGAGGTCAAGAGTATTCCATAATCCACAAGAGATGGTGATTAGGCGGAAACTGGAAGAGCAGGCTAATTTGCAGCAAGCAATTGAACTACAGAGTAGAAGGTTAATGAATCTGCAACTCCCAGACTTGAAAGATGATGGAATATACCATCACCTACGTAGCTTTTCTGTTGGCTCTCCTGTTTCTCCACGTATTCATCCTCATACTCAGATTAACCATAAAGTCGTTATGCCACCTGATGCCCCTAACCATGAAAATGCTGAAGGTTAGGTCATGATAATCATTTTTTCTGGAAATGACAAATTCAATTGAGCAGCTGTGATCCCTATTAGCTTATCTGCCTATTGTCATTGCAGACTGTCGGAACAGCGCAGCTGCCACCATCTCTGTGATTGCTGCAACTGGTGAGCAGCAGCTTCATCATGATGTCAATGCTGCGTGCGGTCAGGATGTTGTCAGTGGCGAAGGCAAAAGTGAGATCTCCAAACTCACACGCGGCGATAGTCGGGGAAGGTATGGATCTAGATTTGAAGAAAATTGATAATGACTAAATGTTCTAGGATTTAAACGGAGAAATTGCATTTTGCCTAAGTGGGATATGTCGGACCTCGTGAGGAGCCAACCATAATTAGAACTTGGAGTAAAACACAATTCCATCCTTTGTTTTTCGGGACAAGAGGAGAAAAAAAAAAGCCTCATTCAGATAAGGAGACAATTTTATGTTCAACTGATTTTGAGTGTTTTAGATGTTTGTAGCAAGTCCAGATAGAGGTGTTATCTCATTATTTGAAAACAAAAGAGTTAAAATGATGTTTTTTATTTTCCAAACTTTTGGTAGTTCATACGAAATGGTTAAGAAGTTGGAGTAGGCTTTGTAGATCCTAAATAAACCACATGGAAATAAAAGCTGACTTCTTGTATTTTATGCTTTCCAGAGTCTTGTGGCTTCAGGGTTCCTATACTTCTGCATCATGGGGAAAGTGTTGACTCTTAAGGATCCTTTTTTTATTTTTTTAATATATATTTTCTTGTATGATTGCAGCTTAGAGAACATACTTCCCGACTCGCCCTTTGCTTCACCTACAAAATTTTCCAGTGATCATCTTTCGGACTTCTCTAAATTGGCCGATGCGACTGATTTTACTGCGAGCTCTGGGATCCCTGACAATAATGTTTCACTGACCGTGAGTTCTGGTGATGGGCCTTCTCACTAAATGAGTGTCCTAGCTAAGGTGCTGTCTCCTTCACAATTTAAGTGGCCTCCATTATAATCTCTCCTTGCCTTTCTTCTATATAAATCATCATACATTGAAGATGAATATCTGGTGTAATACTGTGATTGCAGGTTTTTATTTCCCTTTCCCTAAGCATTCGATCCATTAACATGTAAATAATGGAGATGACCGTGGTCGGCAGGATTCGTTGTCTAGAGGTAAGAGACACCATCTCTTCCATTCTTCTTTTGGGTTTGGACCTAAAATTTGCAAACCTAATCTACTGCTTTTGCATGTAATGCAGAGTAGAAGCAAATAGGAGGGAGACATATCTGCTAGATGTATAGCCCAAGCTTACCTGCACCTTAGATTAGATCCCTTAGAGATGATTTTGGTGAGAGTCGGCGCCGTCATCATCGATACATACTGCTAACAGCAAAATACATACTACTACTACATCTACGATACCTTAAGGGGACAGGTGATTCGATAGTAATGTGTAGGTTCTCCCTATTTTCTTCTATGTAACCTCTGTGCAGGTGGGTGCAGGACCACACAGAACAGACAATTTCATAGAACAAGCAGACAATTGTAACTTTGGATTACCTTTAATTTATACATAGCTTCTGTTTCAAAAATTTTCTTTTGTCGTACATCAGTTTTATGCTTGTCTTGAATATTAGTGTAGATAAAATGCTAAAACAGTTTGATGGCAAATTCTTTAAAATGCACACGGTCACTGGGGCAGAGCGGGGAGGGCTCGATTTAGAAGGGTAGGAGGATATCAAACAAATTGGTCTCGTTCGTCACTGATCTGATCTTTCTCTCTCATAGTATTGGTGTGAAGATAGTGGTTGTTTTCGTGTCTCTGCTAGGTCTGCTTTTGGAGTGGGGCTTCTCTCTTTAGTTTCACTTCATTTCATGATTTCCTGATTCATGATCCTTAGGCCCACATACAGGAAAAGTGCTGACTGGTCACATGGGTGGCTGACATTTTGCAAATGGCATCAAATGGAATTTTTACCCCTTTCACTATCAGTTAGATGAATTATTTTTGTCCTCTTTTTGGATTTTTTTTAATTCTTGCTGGTGGGATTGCATTGCATTTTCTTCTTGTTTTCCTTTTCACCCTTCCTTTTGAATGAAAGTTGAGAAGTCGGGGAAATGCTCAGTGAGGTCTTTCTTCGTCCTTATTGTTTGATTGTAATAGGGGAGAGAGAGAAGCAAGCATGTCAGGTCTAGAATCAAGTGCGGCAACAAGAAACCAGGTTTTATTTTGATCAATGGACGGCTTGCAGTTTTAAAGAAGCCCTAGTCAGGCAGGTCTCGAGCTAGCCATCTATTGACGGCTTTCTTGCAGAAGAATGGGTCATTGGACGTCCGAATTTAATCGACAGCGAGCTTGAGATCCGATTTGGGTTTTCTTTAAACTTTTAAGCGTTCGATTGACGAATTGCCGACACCCCTTAACTCCTGTTTTTACACTTCGTGTCTATTTGTGTCCGTGTACTTTTCACCTCAAAGATAAAAGAGGGGTTAGGAAGGTGAATGTGCAAGTGAACAGCATCTCTCTCTTCACCCCTTGTTGACTGGCGGATGTCCGGAGGAGGAGGAGGTAGCTCTGTTTATTTTATTTTATTCAAGTTTATTCAAATTTTTTTATTTCCATTACGTTGTAGCCCACCCTAGTGCCCTTTCCCTTTCCCTTTCTCGAAGTAAGAGCGCTTGAAAACGAAAGCGATGGGGTTTCTCACGACTTTCGGTTCATATCTGCTTGTCTCTCGCTGTACTGCACAGAGACATTATATAATTTCGGGTGTCATTGTGTAGTGGTGTTAAATGGATGATTCTCTCTGACAACCACCCGCTTTAGCTTTTTTGGCCTTCAGCCTTTGGGGCCTTTTTAGAGAAAGTGGAGTTCTTTAGGATCTTCATTGGACATAAAGCTCTTTTTCTTGCAGCCATCATCATGATCTGTTCTAATCCAAGTTGGGTTTTTCTCTTTTTTTCTCTTTCTGTTTTTTGGTGAGGGGTGAGGCAGCATATTCTTCAATTGGAAAAATCGCGAGGGTATGTACGAAATGGCTAAAGTTGGGGGGTAATTTTTATTTTTTTATTTTATTTACGTGGAGGTTTGAGAATTTTGAGTTTTGAGAGGACGAGAGACCGAAATCTTTGATTAAATACTTGAGTGCTGAGTGCATAGACTCTTGTCTGGCTGAATGTTTAGTTTAGTGACGGGCTCGTGCTGTTGATGACATGGATGTGCTCGAGCTGTACGTTGCTTTCGCTCGAAAACTTTGAATCGTGCTTAAGAAACAACTCGATCGAACTCGTGCAACTTGTGAGCTCTTTTTATCGTCTCCGCCAGATATTATCTCAAAAAGTTGGCTTCTTTCTTTGCTGGAGAATCTTCGTGTAGTGCAAACTGATAAAAGAAATGTAAAAACGCCGTGCCTTTTCATTTTATCGTCTTCACTTTCACGAGTCGCGTGCAAATTGACGATGTGCGAAATTGCGAGGATCGTGTTGTAGTGGACGATGAAGGAAAGAAAATTACAGATGATCGACTAACCAAAACATTTCTCTTCAAGGACTTCGAGAAATTTTACTGACTTCGAGAAAGAGGGTATGGGACAATTCTTTGCCCAATTTCATGCTTTTCACTTCTTGCCTCCAAGGACATTCCCTCAACGTTCGGCACAAGATGCAGATGCTTACCAAACCTGTTGGGATCTCTTTGGGGACTCACGCAGCATCAGACCAAAGATTGCAAACTTACAAAGGGTGTCACGGAGCTTTTGAGACCGAATTGCCTTTCTGAGGTGGATGGGTCGATGACCCATCTCGGCCTACCCTTGGAAAGCTGCTTCCTTTTTAGGAGGACACAACAGGGCATGGGCCAGATAAGTAAAATTGGGACAAAAAGAAAATGGCCCAAGTAAAATCCAAAAGATGGGCTTCAAGATCCATCCGAAATGGATGATGTGATGCCCTTTTAGGCCTTCAATCAAATCTCTCTTTTCCTTCTCTGTTTTTGCATGGATCTCTCTGCTCTGGTGAAACAAAGAAACGGCAACAAGTGTCTGTTCTCTTCTGATTCCAGACGGGGTGAAGTAAAGGACATGGGGAAGATGGAAAAAGAGACTCTTTCACATCTATGGTAAACCAGAATCTACGAAGGAGATTTTGTTTCCATCTGAGCAAGATGCTCTCGCTCGTGCATGTCTCTTCTCAGATTGGGTGATTGGTGCATCACTTTCACATTAAAGTGACAAACAACTTTTTGGGTTATATATAAAGTCCTGTTCATAATCTATTTGGCACATCCGCACCTCGTGAAGAACTGGGGACACCTAAAAGAGTGCAGGTGAGAAAAATTTAGTGCTTGGCAAAACTTTAGTGTCGCGTACATGCACGGTTTGATAAAATTCCTGGTGTTTCATAGGCTTGATGGCTCTTTTTGTCCTCTTGAAAAGATGCCCTTTTTATGTTTTGTCGACATGCAGAAACTTGCTGGTGGGATGGAGGATGGAAGTGGGAGTTCACATGCTTTGCCAGGTAATTAAGCTGGCACACATGTCCTTTCTTTTGCTAGTTTTAGTACAATGATGGGTTGGATTCGGCTTGATGATTAAAATCGCAATGTAGCTGAAAAAAAGGAGAAATTTTGAAATCTAGCAGGGCGGAAGGAGTCAGAGCTGCAGAAGTTGCAGAGGCAGCACGAAGAGAAGATGGCGAGGATCCAAGAGCTGAAGAGGGAAATCGAGGCGGTGAGGCTCCGCCTGGAGCAGAGGAGGAGCGAAGTCCCGCGCGAGAAGGTCGAAGCCTTCAAGGCCTTGAGCGACAAGTACGAGAAGCTGAGGGAAGAATACAACGCCCTCGTTGCTGACAGGAAAAGCAG
Organism: Eucalyptus cladocalyx; assembly: GCA_017140615.1. NCBI lineage: Eukaryota > Viridiplantae > Streptophyta > Magnoliopsida > Myrtales > Myrtaceae > Eucalyptus > Eucalyptus cladocalyx. The sequence goes on along the minus strand of CM029525.1, from coordinate 8,556,865 downwards.
AGAGAAACCGAACTAGAAAGCTCTCAGATTTCGTTCCCGGTTTCTAAGTATATACATGTGTATATTCCTGCGGATCCGTCATTGTTCATTCTCTTGCAAAAGCTCTGTAGTTCATCACCCGGGTCAGTATGCAGGAGCTGGTTCTGTTTCTTCTCTAATGAATGCTGGTCTAGATTTAGCCATGTGTAATGAAATTCGAGGTTCATGTGTGGGAAGAGTACGTTACGATATGGGATAAGAAAAGGGTATATATCGTTCTTGGCTTGAAAAAAAGTGTAAAATCACATGGTTATGACATGATCTAAAAGGTGGTATTTTGATAATCGAATTTTATCAATTTGTCATGTATGTACTACCTTTATCTCGATCCGATCACGGGCTTAACTGCCCGAAAACTTATCAAAGTTTGGTCGTAGGGCCCGAAGACATCTTAGGACGGGCACGGACAAAAGTTTAGGACTGATCTTTAAGGCCCAACTAAGCTTGGGCCAACTTGATAATCACTTCTTATCCTCAATTATTCGGAATGATTGCAGTTACAAGTTGCTCATGCTTGAAACAACCGTTGTGCTGCTTGCTCTTCTTTCTGGTTGTCTAGAAAAATTATCCATGATTAGTTGTAAATAATAATATTATAGCTACATGCATGAATTTGATGCGGTAACATGTTTTGTTTTTTTTTTCCCTTTAACTTGTGACAAAAGCTACATGTTGCCAAAAACACACTTTCAAAAGAACCAATTAAACACTATTATATTCAAGTTCAAAAACTGCATATTTTTACTATATATATTGCGCAAATTTTCATCTCTCTATAAAATAAAGTAAATCTAGAGGTGAACTTCAATTTCATCTTCTACGTCTCTTCGAAAAATTTCGAGAAAGTCAATGTATGATACTGAATTGTAATGTAACAATGTATTCTTCTTTTGATGGCGAAAAAAACTTAAAATTCCTTGATGTAATTATCATATAATTCGATAAATTTCTTGCAATTGAATCTGAATCTTTTTCCATCCCATAGCAAGTCGATCATCCTCTCTTTTTTTTTTTCCATCCCCTGTTTCCTCACATGTGTTGAGCTGTTCTTGAAGCTGACTTTTGGGGGTCATTTTATTATATCGGATGAGATCGTCATTGTTTATTTCTCTTTCAAGCTTGAATCATCTGGGCATTATTCCCAACAATGATTTGAAATTGAGTTGAGTTATCAAGGGGAAACCGACAAGGAGTTGAGTACACGTTGGGCCATTCCTTGTCTCATAATGCCCTCCATAAAAAAAAAAAAAAAAGAATTGCTAATTTTCTCACTTAATACTCACACATGACCTTAACCCTAAGCTACACGCATTCCCCAACCAATATCACCCCCAACAGTTTTCTATTATATTTTATTGTCAAAGTTTGATTTAGACCGTGTCTCGAGACGCGAGTACACAATAAAATATGCTCATCAAGGTGATAATATGGCTCGATGACGAATGATAATCTGGCATCTTTAAGAAATTGACTAAGTAATAATTTAAAAGGGGTTGCTTAATAAATTATTTTTTCGTAGACGGTGGGATAATTAGGATTCCTTTTCTAAAATAGTTGTTTTGGCCAACCCATTTCCTAAATCAAATTAAATCTCACTTCATGCATTTCTCGCCTTTATATAATGAAAAAAATTTAGAAAATCTCACGAGAAGGAATATAGCAAAATTGGGAAAAATAAAGCGAAGAAAATAAAAATAAATAATGGAAAACGAAGCGGAACGGCCACCCCTCCTCCTCCTGCGTCCGTGACGTGAAGCCGGGAAAGCGAAAAAAGAAGGAAACCCAAAAAAAAAAAAAAAAAGAAAAAGAAAATCTATTTTTTTCTCTCCATCTGATATTCATCAAACCGAAACCGAAAAAAGGAGAAAGAAAGAGAAACGCCATCATCTCCGCCTCGCTCATCATCAACCTCCCTCCGTCTCTCTCTCTCTCTCTCTCTCCCCTCGCCGATCCAACCCCCACCCTCTCGCCATTGGATCGCCTCCCCCGCCGCCCCCCGCTGCCCCCCCGCCGATGGCCCCGGCCCCCCCGCCGCTGCCGCCGCCGCCGCTGCCGCTTCCGCCGCGCTGCCGGCGCTGCTGACTCGCCGGCGGAGCCCCCGGAGGATCCCTAGCCCTGACGGCTCGGTTCTCTCCCCCGCCGGCGTCCCTCGCTTCCCCCTGGATACTGCGGCGGACATGAGCTCGTCGAGGCTGGAGGGCGGCGGTTCCGGATACCCGGGCTCGGCCGACATTGGCTCCGGTTTCTTCTTCGGCGCGCCTACGTCTCCGGGATCGGTGCCCGCGCCGGTCTTCGCCAAGTCGAGAATCTCCAAGAGGAGAAACATTAATCGCCCGAGCTCGAATCAGGAGAGCAGAGCGGGGCCCGGGGCGAATCCGTTCTCGTTCAGTCCGCGTGATTCCGTGCTCGGCTCGTTCCCGAGTGCGGCGAGCGACTATGTGTTCGGAGCGAATAGGAGTGATTCGGACGGGAGTTTAGGGACAGGAGTTGCTGAGAAAATGGAGAACTTGAGAATAGGGAGCGGGAACGAGTCTGCGACTGCTCGAGATGGTTCTTCTGGTGCGAATTCAAGCTTTATATTCGAATCGAAGGGTGGCAACAATAAAAGCTCTGGCTTTGATGAATCAGTAGCTTCTGCATTGCCAGAAGAAATGAGGAAGCTGAATATCCAAGCTTCACATAACAACCCTTCCGGGCGAACGGGGAATTTTAAGTCTAATTCAAGTACGCACGAACAGGTTAAGGTTGGTATAGGGGTCGATGCAGGCACGGATGGTTTTGCTGGGAAACATGTGGAAGCCGAGCTCCTGGATCAGTTGAGGAATAAACTGAATATCAGAGAAGCTAATCAACCGGACAGCAATCAGGTTGTTGACGAAGCTGATAAATTAAGTGAATCTACTCGTGGAAGTAGAAAGGAATATAATGGTTTGTTTACTGGAAAATCCGCAGCTGCTCTCCCTGATCAGATGACGAAACTCGACTTAAGGGATCCTGCAACCATGGATAACAGCACTGGAGAGAATGATTTTGAATTAAATACAAAGAAAGCTGGTTTTGTATTTGGAGGGAGCACAAGTGCCAGTGGTCGTACCCATGGGATGACAGAAATTGTATTAGTGAACGAGATCAATGAGAAACTGAATATTGGTAGCAAAATGAACGATTCCATTGCTGAGCCAGTTTCTAGAGGATTCAGTTTTCAGTCTGGAAAGGAAGCCGAGCGTGCATTTGGCAGTCAAGTTCCTTTAAACCGACCTACCGAAGATATAGGAGTAAGCGGCATTGCTACATCATCGCATGAATTACCATCTCGTGGCATCCCTTTAAAAGGAGGGAAGAACGTTTCTAATAGAGATGAAAGAAACATCAATATGTCTTCTGAGAGCAAACAGGATGATACTGGCCCATCATTTGTGGAATTTAAGACGCCTGTGGCAAAAGTGGACCTGGCTTCTGGCTTGACTGGAAATATAGAGTTTACTGCAAAGAGAGAGGCATTTGATAGCTCTAAAATGAAGAAGAAGAAGGGGAAAATGAGGCAGTCCGCCCATGTTCAGCCCCGGCTCATGCAATCCTTTGTGTCAATGGAAAGCATATCTCTAGAAAAGCCAGAGGCCTCTGAGGCTTGTTCACCGATGGATGTATCTTCTTACCCAGAAACATCAGCAAATGATCCATATTCAAGAGATACTTCAGTTACGTCAAGTGAGTCCTACAGCCTGGACAATGCAGATGCCTCGGATGCTCCTCACTCCACTTTCTCAAATGATGCTATAGATGAAAGCCTCCTTTCTGCAACACAGCGTATGGATATAAATGATTACAAGCTAAGCAGAGAAGCAACAGAGGATGCTTCTAAGCATGGTTTGGATAAGAGTGGCAACACTGAAGGCCCAGTTGAGGATCCTACATCTGGGGCTGAAACTGAAAGCTTTAAATCTGCTGCTGATGATATAGAATTGGTCAGGGATGATGATGCTGTTACTTCATCTGTTAGAACTGGAGCCTTTTATAGTTCAATGGTCGAGAGAAGTGATGATGAAAGGAGGAGTGAAAATAGCTTAGCGTCACATGTAAAAGAAATGGGGGACTCTAACTTTACTTTCACTACCTCCTCAGCTTCTCAAGGACAATTTTCAGTGCCCAAACACAAATATAAAAAGAAAGCTTGGGTGAAATCTGTTCGTGGTTCCCACAATTTGAGTTCATCTCTTGAAATTCCTGGTGCTTCATCCTCCATTCGGCCCTTTCCATCTTCAGCCATCCCTTCACCTCTTTCCCCTCAGCCAGAGAAAGGGAATCCGACTTCTTCTCAATACAAAGTTGGAAAAGATTATGGGGTGGATAAAAGTCTGGATGGCAAGCTTGGTTCAACATCTACTTCTGCCACAACCATGACTCAGGAAGCATGTGAGAAATGGCGTTTGAGGTCAGTACACTTATTCATCACCTAACGTTCATACTTAATATACTGCGATCTAGATTTTGGTCTGTTTGTGTAATTCCATCTCCTTTACTAAGTTTTCTATTTAATTTGATGAATGTTAGGGGAAATCAAGCTTATGCAAGTGGGGATGCGGGTAAGGCTGAGGATTATTACACACATGGAATAAATTGCGTTTCAAGAGATGAGATGTCAAGAAGCTGCTCAAGGGCTCTCATGTTGTGCTACAGCAACCGTGCAGCAACCCGTATGGCTTTAGGCAGAATGAGAGATGCAATAGGAGACTGCATGATGGCCATTGCAATCGACCCTAACTTCTTTAAGGTGCAAGTTAGAGCTGCAAAGTAAGACGTTTTTTCTCATTCTACATTGGAAAAAAATGTGATTTTGAGAGATATAGCCGGTATTTTTATTCTTGGTTGTATCCGGTAGTGTCCTAAAGTTAACAAAAATCATTAAGCTCTTCTGCTAGAACACCATACATGGGGCAACGTGAGTACGTTTAAGGGTTTTCAACCTGCACTTTGTCTTCAATAACAGTTTATGTACTTAACATGCAATTCTGGGTTCTGGACACAAATTCTTAACCGATGATGAGCTTCATAGCGGTATCTACCTTTATGTTATCTTATCTTTTATAGTCCTAAGGAGTTTCAAACCATTCTTGATTTAAATGATGAAAAGCCATGGCTAACCTTTTCTTAGAGTTTGGTTGAATGTTGTGTTCCCTAATTCATGCATTTTCTTTTTGAAGTTGCTACCTTGCTCTTGGGGAAGTTGATGATGCATTAAGATATTACAAGAAATGCCTGCAAGTGGGAAACGAGGTGTGTGCGGATCGAAAAATTGCTGTAGAAGCTTCTGAAGGCTTGCAAAAGGCACAGGTATGATGTTGTAATTTTGTCTGATTTAGATTTTAGGAGACTAATTTCTTATCCAAGTCACCAAAAATTCTTACTAAAAGAATAAGGATGGGTGCTTGATTTTTATACTGATGCAGTAATTGTTTTTGCGACTGATGGAATTGTAGATGCACAGAAACATCTGTGTACTCTGAAATTTTATGTCCAGTATAATATTAATGTTCTGGCATAGTGACTCTGTTACTGACTCCTAATGTGATCGTATAGAGATAGTAGTCCTTATGAGGAACACTTTTGAAGATTATTATATCAGTGGCATGATGACTATGTTACTGACTCATAATAGTCTACAATAGTCATTATTTGGAGCACTTTTAACAGCATTTTGGTTAAAATAGCCGAGAAAGACTTTCTTGAGCATGACCTGCTCCCAGTCCTGATCACGTTTGATTTGGGCCCATTTGAGGCCCTGCCTGTAATAAGCTTTGGGCTTTTATGTTTCCTTTTCTCATGTTTCTGTTGTCTGTTGTCTTAAGGTGCATGATTGGTGGTATTCAGTATTCTCCTTTATATTTGGCGAACATTCAAAGCCTTCAGTTTGATGCCAAATGTTCCTTTTTTGTTTGATTAGTCTGTTTTTTGGTGGCAGAAAGTTTCTGAATGCATGAACCATGCGGCCATGCTCTTGCTAACAAGAGCATCCAAGGATGTGGAAGCTGCTGCCGAAGTTATTGCAGAGGTTTTAATCATAAGCTCATATTCAGAAAAACTGCTTGAAATGAAGGCCGAAGCACTTTTTATGGTCTGAAAAGCTACTTTAATTTTCTAAATTAATGTAGTGCATAAAAATGGCGATTACATTTTGTGTCCTGTGGGTGTGTTTTCTGCATGTCGCAGTTGCGGAGATATGAGGAAGTGATTCAGCTGTGTGAGCAGACCCTTGATTCAGCTGAAAAGAATTCTTTAGATATAAATGGACAGCTTGCTGATCAAGATAGTCTCAAGTATTCAAATAGGTTATATTTCAGAATTTGGCGATGCTGCCTCATGTTCAAGTCATACTTCCTATTAGGAAGGCTTGAGGAGGGCCTTGCCTCACTGGAGAGGCAAGAAGAATTGGTATCGGCTAAAAATAGGTATAGATTGGCTGATGCAGATTCCTCCCTTACTTCAACCTCTCTTCCTTTTTGGCTTAAAAATGCAAAGGGACAGCAGTTTTGAACTTAGAGTTTGATCTGTTAATTTCACCGTGCAGGAATCAAAACTCCAGTTTGGCGTTGCTAATTCCTCTGGTTGGGACTGCACAAGAACTTATACGTCTCAAGGTATCCCAATCTTGTACCTGCTCTACTTATGCGCTACTAAATGTACATCTAAACAAAATATTAAAAAGGGAAAAAGCCACCAAAAATCCAAAACTTTGCCCACCGTGACGCATTTATCCTAAACTATTTTTTGTTACACCAAAAACTCAAAATATTTAACTATGTGACACTTTACCCCACATTTTTTTAGTGACATCATATTTTTAGGGTAAATTTGTCACACGGATAGAAGTTTGGGGTTTTTGATGTCACAAGAAGAAGTTTGTGGTAAATATGTCACACTATACAAGTTTGGGATAAATGTGTCACATAAGTACAAGTTTGGGTTTCTCGTGTCACAAAAAAAAAGTTTGGGACAAATATGTCGTTGTGGGCATAGTTTAGGGTTTTTGGTGGCTTTTACCCTATTTAAAATCGGTGGGACTAAAAGGGAATGAGTTATGAATCATGAACTCAACTTGGTACCCTATTACAGGTGCCCTAACTGAGAGTTGGACACTATTCTTGATTTTCAACAAATCATGGGAGATAAAGTTCTTTTATTGTTGTTTATTTGGGGGGGGGGAGTGGAGAGAGAGAGAGAGAGAGAGATTAAATTTTAAATGGACTTTTACTGTTAAGACAAAACCATTATTATTTTTAGTTAATGAAAATAATAATGAATACAAAATCTTCAGACACCTATATGTTCATGAAAGCCACTAGAACATGTTTTCTTCTTTCTAGGGAAAAGGTTTTGAAAATAAAGTTAGATAATACTGCCAACAACCACTTAGAAGCACTTAATGGGAGATCTTTGAGGAGTATCTGGTAGACAACTGGTAGTTTACAACCTTTTAAATTCTCTTTTGCACCATCTAAAAGTGGAGGTCCATGCGTCGAAAGTGTAAATGGAGGGACATTGTTTGACTCATGGATGGTTGTCTAAAATGAGTTAATCTTCTCGAAGAACAGTACTGAAACTTTGCATTGCTTTATGGTCTGAAGACATTACTTCTGCAGATTTCGGATGATAGATTGTTATGTGATTCTTGTGTACCTAGGTGGCAGGTAATGAGGCATTTCAAGCTGGAAGGCATGCAGAAGCAGTTGAACATTACACTGCTGCCTTGTCATGCAATGTGGAGTCACGTCCTTATGCAGCTATTTGTTTTTGCAATCGTGCTGCCGCATTCAAAGCTTTGGGCCAAATCATTGATGCTATTGCTGATTGCAGCTTTGCCATAGCCCTTGATGGAAACTATCTGAAGGTATTGCTATGCTCTCTCTCTCTCTCCATATGTATGCGTGAGAGTGCAGACATATATTAATGCAATTCATGTTTACATGCTGCTGTCTAATTTGCCATTGAAGACTAGTTATTTATAAACCATTCTGGATGCACAAGTCATTTTGCTTCAATGAAAATTTCCATAATGAGGTACTTCAAATCTGGTGGTCACTGCTTTCTTTTTCTTTTTTAACATTTTCCACCTTTGAATACAGGCAATATCTAGACGAGCCACTTTATTTGAAATGATAAGAGATTATGGACAAGCAGCAGCAGACCTCCAGAGACTTGTTTCTATTCTCACAAAGCAAGTAGAGGAGAAGACGAATCAAGCTGGAGTTTATGATGGATCTCTTAGTTCTGTAAATGAACTGAAACAGGCAAGCCTACAGCTTAGTGAATTGGAAGAAGCAGCGAGAAAGGATATTCCCTTGGATATATACCTAATTCTGTAAGTTTATGTTTTCTCTTTAGGTTATACATGTTTGTACTGTTTGATGATTGATCTTGCCTATGCCTCATGCTACTGCAAGCTACTTGCTCTATTTTATTTTGGCTAGTCTAGCAAGACCTGGAGTATTGGTACTTGAGCTGTTAAGATGGAGAATTGCCTCCTTTCTCTAAATGATTGTCATTTTTACTTACAGTTTTAATTTTATTTTATATATTTCCATATTTTAGTATTAGGCCAAATCTCAGCCTACATTTGAAGGAAAGTGTTGGAATATTTAAATAGTAAACTAGACCTTCATCCTACAGCTTACACTTTTAGAGCAGTTGATTTTGTATCGACAAAATTTCACAGTTATAATGAGTGATGAGTTTTGACTGGGAGGATATTGTTTGTGGGTAATAATAATGTTAAGTTTTCCACACACAATGCCCACTCTATTTGTTTACCTGTCTAGTGCCTCCTGGTATAGTGCAGTCTATGCACTTCTCATTTAAGCACTTACATTAAACAACAAGAAAAAAGTGTCATTTTTTGGGAAATTTTTTTGTCATTTTCTGCCTCTTCTCTGTTTTCGCTTTTCTTACTCAGTATGGCAGTCTTCTTCCTTTCCTTTCCTTTTTCTGGGATCTGCAAATGATAGAACCAACAAATAGATATGGTGGTTTGAGAGTGGATCCTTTGTTGGAACATTTCTGCCTTTTAGTTACCTATTTTTCCACTCCATCTGCACTCCAATGATTTTTTAGATAGATTATGGTGATTTTTATTTATTTATTTATTTTTTTTCTTTTGCATGATTGTTCCCAGTGAAACTTTAGAGAAGATTTCATAAAAATTTCTCAATATCAGCATTTTCTTTTATATTTATCATTCTGGCCAAGTATTCAGCTTGTCAATTTGGTACATGTAAGTGCTGTCATGTGATTTGTTGTCATCAAGGTGCAAGTGCTACGAGCCTTATGTTTGATTTACTGCCTTTTTTTGTTTTTTTGGTCAAATGATTTACTGCCTTACATCCCAAGAATCTCAATAGTAATGTGAAATCTCAAAACTAACCGTTGAGGGTACTAATTTGCGAGAGACTCATCCCATCCTGAATGAATCCTATTAATTATGTGACTTCAGTTTAGAATTTACATTGAAGACTTTATTGCTATTATCTTTTCAAGTGACTCACTTGAAAATCTTCATGGCAGGGGAGTAGAACCATCAGCATCACTACCAGATATAAGGAAGGCCTATCGTAAAGCAGCACTTAAACATCACCCTGACAAGGTCTGTAATTTCTTACTCCGCTGATTGCTTTGATGTTATTAACTATTTATGACCATTATTTGCAATTGATGTAGGCTAGTCAATTTTTGGCAAAAGGTGACAATGGAGATGATAAACTTTGGAAGGGTATAGCAGAAGAAGTCCGGAAGGATGCTGAAAGACTTTTCAAAATGGTTGGAGAAGCACATGCTATACTTTCAGAACCGACCAAGGTATTAAACATCTGTCTTCTTGCTCTGTTTCAAGATCATAGGAAATGCTATTTGTTGCATCCATCTTCTTGCTCTGTTTTCATGGTCATGGGAAATGCTGTTTGTGGTTAAAAGCATAGTTGTGTATGTATCATTAAATCTGTAACCTTGCTGGTAGTACTTTTTAGTTCCATTTTTGGTTAGTCAGACAAAAGCCAGCAGTCTTCTGCCCAAAGCTTTACGGAGTGAAGTCTCTTCTTACTCCATTTTAAATTTGAGTACTCAAGGAGGACAGTACACCATGTGAATGGCTTTTGGACACGATTTTATGTACATTTATAAGTGCTTGCATAACAACTTTGAGATAGAGACAAGAAACTAGTACCTAGTGATGCATGCTTAAGTCGGTTAACATATATAGCCTGCACAGATTCAGTTGTCAGGAATATAGCCAACATTGTTCACGTTGAGTACACAGTAATAACACTGAATTTCAAGTTGTCATCACCCTTTTCCTGTCTTGGAACTGATCACGTTGTTGTGCCTGTATTGAATTCGCTATTACTAGCATATCTCTAATTCCATCCCAGAGAACTCTCAGGTAATAATTATAAAGCTCAGTGTAGCTGTAAGCACTGGCAATTTGTTCCTTATTGCCAACTGATTTATAGGTGCTTGTAAATCAAGTTTGTTCCTTAGCATCTACATCCTTTTCTCCGTATGAAAAATGTACATGGTTCGTGACACTTGTCAAGCACTTTTCAACATTCTGATTTGCACAACTTATCAGATATTTGGCTTTCTCATAACTTGCAATGGGGTTCAGCAGATGCTAGAGTGCAGAAATCCTTTATAGAGAACCAAAGTCTCAGGTTGCTTAATGAGTACCTTTCTGATGATCTTCTGTCATTAGTTCTCTTTTTGTTAACATATTTGCTCCAGATAGTTTGAATCATAGTGACATCAGACTTTCCACTCACGAACACTGGCAAAATGTGTTTCAAAGGGTCTTCTAGATGTAGGTGTGTTTTTTCTTTGACCGGCCTAAGTTAAATGGATTTACTATCCCCCTACCTACCGAATCAAGTATGAAAACTTCACACACTTTATAGTTCATATGGAGAATCTGTCCAGTTGAATTTACGCTCGCATGAGTTGCAATACATGAACGCCAAGAATGGACTCTCCCGGGTGAACAGAAAAACACAATGCACAAGTTGCTCTAAACATCTTCAGTGAGATGGTTGGTCGGTCCTAGTTGTCTGCAGTTTAACCTGTTTTTACTGTGCATGCTGCTATTTTATATAATATTTGCTGAGAAGCACTCTATTCTAGCACCCGTTCTTTGCAGTTACAGTGCCAACAGAATGATTCTCTTCTTACCTTGTCATGGACAGTGTTCTGTATTTTATCATGGAACTAGTTGATTGTCGGCCTCTATGGTACTAACTTTTAGTTTCTGAGTTTGCAGCGTTTACAGTATGATCTTGAAGAAGAGAGGAGGAATACTGAGAAGAAAGGCAATGGATCCAGTACACCTAGGACACATAGAGATGACCAAACTCATCCATTCGAAAGAAGTGGCATTAGGCAGCAAAGGAGGGAAGCTTGGAGAACTTATGGTAGTTCCCAGGCTCGAGCCTCAGAGTCAAATCGCTGGACAAGATACCCTTGATCATCGAGTGCAGTATAAGCATAGTAGTTCTGGGGGACTCCGAATACAGAGAAGCACGGCCCACACGGTTCTTTGCAACCCAAGGATCATACTACAGCATAGGATGTGTCGAGGTCTCGAGGCAATATGATTTCCTTTAAGCCTCCATGCTTGGAACTCAGTGGAATGAGTGTACATGGTTTTGGGCGGTAGAAAACCAGCAGAACAGACCCACCCATTTGAAACTTGTGGTCTAAAAGGAGGAGCTATGGTGATTGCTCTTAGCAGAAGGGGACACAGTTTAGCCAGAAAATAGGCAACCAATAGAAGTAGATCCCAACTATTGCGAGATGGAGCTTCGTTTGCATGTCAACAGACAATGTGATGATGAAGGACAGGACGAAAGGGAAGAAAAACAGGGGACTGGAATTGAATGTCCGAATACTAACTCCTGACATTTAACAGTAAAATATCCCAATCTGTACAGAAGGGGGAGTGTTATTTACAGAGGCAAGACGTTTACTCAACTCGACAAAGTTCTCCAGTTCTGGCAAAAGGCGATGATACTGACAGGAAATGGTTCAGCCGATACTTTTTCCTCTTTACATATCACAGAAAGTAAGTCTATCCTATCCCACTGCGTCATTCCTTTTGGTTTTGCCTTTATGCTTTCCAGATACTCGTGCAAAGTTGTCTTGTTGTTTTGGAAAAGAAAAAAGGGTTTGTTTATGTAACACAGATGAAAGATGGTTTTTGGTGTACAGTCGGTATTAGAGGCCATCCTTTTTTTTGGGTTGGAAAGTGATTTGATGTATTCAGTTTGTAATTCATTGATCGATTATTCTAGTGTGGAGCTTATCTCATTGAACCAAATATTTCCGTAATCAATCTCTGCATATTGTTGTTGTGAGGAGGATATTCCTTGTTCCATTAGTAAGCAAAAGGGGTTGTCGATTTCCAGTAATTAGCGCCTGAGAGCCTTTGTGGTTTAGCTACGTTTATATTATCCGCCTGTCGTGTTAATAGGCCAGATACGTTTATTTTACGGAAATTTTATTATTGAAAAATTATTATTTCCCATTATTCGGCATTTGCTTTATTTAGGGAAACAAGTTAACAAAAAAATCTTCTTATACTAAACTTAAGTTCGCCTTTTTTTTCTTAAAATACGATTGGATCTCGGCCCCTAGAACCAGGACCACTAGGCTCGGACTCATTCCCTCGCAGCCAAGGCCCGGGCCCCAATGCTCATGCATGGAACGTGCCCTGGAGCTTGAGGCTAAGCTCGGGAGCCCTTGTCTCCTGCACTCGAGTTTCCGACCCCATGCTTAAGACCTCACCGTCCAGGCTAGGGCCGCCCAAGGCTGGGCCTGAGTTCTTGTCGCCCGTACTCCGGTGTTCGGCTTCTATGCCAGGGCCTGGGTCCTCTGAGATTGAGCCTTGGACCCTGTCGCCTGAACCCTGCATACGGGGTTGAGCTTGAAATTCCCTCTCAATTGCGTGCTTCATAGTTTTTACCATAACAGTACGAGATGACCTGGATATAATTTGCAAAATACGGCTGAACATTCATTTTCCTTGAAAATAAGTTCTTTTAAAATAATTTTCGACAAAGTTTATATTTTCGCGAAACAAATTGAGTGACACTGCAGAAAAAAATCATTCATTAATTTAGGTGCTATGTTTTCAGGCTTATGTCAAAAAATGTACATGGATTTGTAAAGTTGATATTGCTTGCAGGTTAGTATCTCGAATCCAGTAAGAACAAGGGGGGGAAAATGATATCCTGATGCGCAAACCTGCAGAATCGCATCAATAGCTTGAGTCATGATTAACAACAAACATAAGATCCCGGGAAAAAAGAAAAAAAATCTCATCAAGAGTGTGTCATAGACAAGTTAGTTACCCGAGTCTTGCCGGGAAAGCGGGACAGAAGTGGCAACTATAAGGACAGTTTCGCAGCACTCAAGAGAGCCGACTTGGTATGATTGGCCGATACTTCAATCTCCCCATATCACCAAGAATGTATTCATACATAAATTCCCAATCCAACTTCTTTTGGTGCGGTCTCCACCATCCAGGGAGGCCTGTCGATCAGAACTAGGATAAGCAAAATGGAGCAAAGAGACGACAGCGCCAAAAAGTAGCTCGTGGAAACAGATGTTACTTGTTCATCACGAAGTTGATAGCTCCTTGAGATGCGCGTTTCAGAAGAATCTCCCTGGCCTCCACAGCAAGTCCTTCAGGCTGCATGCACCCATATGTATAAGGTTTATTAACAGGAACCCTAAGATGTTTTATAGTCATCACGGCAATGTTCACACCTCTTCTGGGAACCATACGCCGGGTTTTGAGCTTCCCTCCAGAATTGCTAGAGCAAATGCAGCAGTAGAATATCCAACTGACCTGAAAAGGACCAAAAGGAAAAGGAAATCTGTACGAGTTGTCTGTGCTTTCATGAAAGTTTTCCCCATTCTTAAGGGGGAGATGACATCTTCATGAGTACAAAAATTCTATGAAGATCTCTCAGTCAAAAGTGAAAATATAAACACGAGCAGTAAGAAAATGTATGTGTGGACATCTAAACAACTGAAAGGGCTGATAGCATTGATAATTCATGTACAGATTTCTTACACGGAGAGTCTCCTATGAGTGAATATAGCAACTGCATGACGTCCATCGGAACACTCCAAATCGACCTACCAAAAGACCAATGGAAACAAATTGAAAATAGAAATTTAGCTATGCAATATTCAATTGGGATATATGTGGTTCACATATCACAGGACCCTCTTGAGCAAAAAGATGGAATGCGGAAAGATTATATCACATAAGTAGAAATTACTCAATAAATCTCACCCTCATTGAAACACGCTCTCCTGCTATCCCATCAATTGCACGAACTAGGGGATCAAATTGTTGAACCAATTCCTGTACTTTGCTTCTGTCTTGAAGATATTCCTGTATAGTTTGTTCAAGTGTGTATCAGTACCAGACTATGCTTCTAGTCCTACTGGCATGAGAGGTAAGCCGGTAATAAGTATTGGTCAGTAACAAAAAAAGAATCAAATCATCGACTTCTGAGACTCACCTACGAATGAGCTACTAAATGGGTCTATGACCCATGCCCATCACCTTTTATATTCAAACGCATTGGAATGATTTACACAGATAAGGATCATACGCAACTCCACCTAAGTAGCATTATCTTACACCGCTAATCCTTAGTCCACATAAAGAATGAGGGGAGGGGTGTGTCGGTTAATCAACAGCTGGCACTCTTTCTTTCTATTGTCAAATCCTTAATGAAATGAATCCTGTACAAAATTGCATGAAAGCTAGGTCTTGAGAATCTAATAGATGGTCCAGCATAATGGCATGATAGGATGCATAGAGCTGACCCATTTAGTGGGACAATGGATGAGGCTTGTTGTCATCATCATCGTTGTTATTGTCATAATGCTACTGTTCATAGGAAAGTCAGAAATCAAACTGGGAAAGTAACTGCTATTCCTGTACAAGGTCATTGTTAATTGTCCCAGCTATCAGGCTATTCAGTCGGTCTTTCCAGTATATCACAGTAACTGGGCATGTCCCTGACTCCCTGCTAATATGTGGCCATAAAACATTGAATTAGTCTAGGGTTGAATCTTACAGGAGGTAGAAGATTTGTCATTGCCGACATCCCCCAGTTCCAGAAAAATGGGGCAGTTCCAAACCGAGCACTGACAGTGGGCACTCCAAGGATTTCATGAGCACTTCTCACCTCTGGCAAGTTCCTGGAGAAGAGTTTATTCTTGGTGAGATTGCTTTTATAGCAAGTAGAACTTATGGCAGCAGCACCAAGTATCCAGTGTTGAATGTAGCCATACAAGTTACTAAGTATCCAGTGTTATACAAGTTCAGTGCAGCAGAGAAATCACACCCAATATCAAAATTGGACCAAGAAATCGACGACATATTCCCATCAGAAGGGTTGATCTGCCAATACAAGAGTTTTTCTGGAACTTACAGCAGGAAAACGTCCCTCTTTCCAACCCCCTTTCCAAAATCGATGTTTAGACCTCCACTATATGGCTTCAGTTTGATCTTTTCTCCTGATCAAATGTAGGAAAAGCCCATTTTCATCTTTGAGCATCACATACATGTAGATTCTACATTTCTGATGAAAAAAATCCCTGACCTTTTCTATAGGCAACTACCTCTTCTCCTAGAAGTAAAAAACTAGTTGCTAAAATAGTTGGACCAGCACCGCCAGTACCTGCAGTGTAGTAATAGAATCTGACAAAAAAAATTATTGTGTAAGTTTATTACTAGCTTCAACAAAGAGCAAAGAGTCTTCCATTACCACTTCATGGACACAAAATATTAGCAATTTGCTGAACTTACCAAGATCGTATTTCACTTTTACTTCCAAGAGCAATTTTGTCAATTTAAAATGGACATATGTTGCGACCAGAAAGGAAATATGATTTGTAAAAGAATGCTCTGATAATCTGATTAGCAATATGGCAACAATAGATAGAAGAAAAGAGAGACATATGACAGCCATACACAAGGAAAACAAGAATGATAGAAAACAGAGAGAGAACGCGATGCCTCTGGTAAGGAGCAAAAGCACGTTGGTTATCTTAGTGATAGTAAATATACTACAATTTAAGGAGCACCGACATGGTAAAATGGAACTTAGGTATGTGCAGGGTTCTACAGTTATTGTAATGAAAATGTTCAGAGGAACCTTTGATGCACCTAAACAAACTAAAGAATGATCTTACCTGATAAAAAGGAAAATTAGTCTCGTGCATATGAAAGGAAGAAATTAAGAGAAGGAGAAATAGAGGGGGAAACAGAAAATATAAGGAAAAGAGAAGAAATGGAGAACTCAAGCAATGGCAATGCCTTCTGTAGGCCATGATAACTCAATGATAATACCCATGAACAACTAAAACAGCTACAGAAACATATGCAACCAAGGTGCTCATTGGCCTAAACTAAGGCACCAGATGGCTTGTAAAGGCATAATACTATGGCATGCTAAAATCTAACATGTCATGCACCTGAAAAATGAAAGATAGAGGTAAAATTATCATGAAACAAGATTGCTTTCCTCAGCAATTTCCAGAAATCTCACGATCTATATCGTACTTTGTCTAACATTACACTGGAATGTCCGGCGAAGGGAAAACAACTTGATATTATAAAAGAACCTGAAATATATGGAATTTAATTGACAAAGGGTTGGCAAAATAGAATTTTAAGAACCAAAATGCACTACTCAAATGGGAGGAAAAATTAAAGGACGAAGAAGAGAAATGCTGTGGAGCTAGGGAAGTGAATAGGAAGTGACAGAGACCAGTGCAAATACAGAAGAAGCAAGAAAGCCCGTGACTGACAAGTGAAGTCAGAATAGAAAACAGAGAGAGTGAAACAGGAGAGAAAAAGGAAGAAATTTAGAAAGATGAGGAGGCAGGAAAATAGTATATGCAGGACAGCTAGCCAAGAAATAGCCAGCAAGTCTATATAAGACGGCATTGCCACATCAGAAGGATATGCCTTGAACTTTAGGGATCCTTCTGCTTTAGTAAGAATATGGAATGGATCAGAATTTGAGGAAATCTAAAATGTTTACAGGCTGACAAGAGAAAGCAACTTTAAAAAGCTTATGTGATCTCATCCAAATCCACAGTGAGAATTCTGGAAGTTTATTCTAATTCACCTCGATGCTGGACAGTTTTTAAATAAAGCGATCCCCCTTAGGCCAAATAAAGTATATTACCACCATATCCTCTTTGTCCTCCAACCCTTTACAAGTCAACAGCCTTAAATTACCTAGGATATGGAAAGCATTGTTTATCTCTGATGAAAATAAAATCAATTGACTCTCAGTTCTACCAGCAAAAAAAAAAAACCAATACACCTAGTTCCAGTCCTTAACTAAATGCTGAGAAAGAGCCCATCCTCAAGGGCCTTCAAAATGATTTACCTTAAATTTAGGGTAACTATTCAGAAGATTCTAACCTCAATTTCTCAGGTTCACCCTTGCTCTCATCTTTGGCTGCGCGGACAAGCTCAGCTGCCATAACTGTCATAAAGGTGGAATTAAATCAGCATTTGGCCTTGATAAAAGTAAAAGAGCTGATGACTAAACTTATCATTTTCATGACCGTTGTCTCTCTAGTTTAACTCGTTAACCTCAATTTCATATCATACTATCAATTGACAGGTCCAAACGCTAACATATAACAAAGTGCGTGCACTGTGAACCAGCTAAAGAAGCAATTGTAAGAGTTGGTCATAGCACCATTGCTCACTCCTGGGTATATTCCACCAGTCGTGATGGCCGAAATATTTGCAGCAGCTGCTTTGTCATTGAACGACTTTGCAAGCAATGCATAGTGAGTATCATCACAAACATCAACATATGCAGTCTGCAAAGAAAGCCCGTAGACCCAAAACAATGAGAGAATTCTTGGTAATCGCACCATATCCACTTTGTTCTGGGGCAAATACAGCGATCAATGTCAACAACAAGTGAGCCCAAATATATCGATTACCTTGTCTCACCTTGGTTGCTATAGCTGCCTCAAGTACATTGCAATTCTGAGCCTGTTGAAAGGGCCCTGCTGTATGGACCACAAGATCAACATCTGCAATGACGTGATGATGGAGGTAAGATGCAACAAGTAACTGAAATTGTTGCTAAGATAACTTATACATGATCCAATAAGGCCTGATTCCCTCTCACAAATCATACATTGTATTTTATAACTGCTTTTTTTCCCTCGTCCACTGGGAAGGGAGGAGGGGCACGATAAAGTTTCCCACTTCCTAGACATCCTGAAAATTTTGTTGCTAGAAAAGCTTTTAAGTTCCACACATTTTCCTTTACACAGCATTACCATGGATTTTAAAGAAAAATTAGTAGATCAGCAACAGTATTATCGGCAGATAAACGGCATCCATGCGCTAGTTCTAAGAATGTAAAAGAGATCTACTTTACCATCCAAAGCCCTTTCCAAGGACACCATATCGTCAATGTTGACTTGAGCAAACGCAGAGTTCTTCCCCAACGTAGCCACCATTGAATCACCTTTTTCCCTTCATCAATTTAAAAACATGATTTAGACGATTACTACCTAAATGTCATCTAAACCGGGAGCAAGAACCAATACATGATCAAGGAGAGAAGAATGTAAAATCTATGCACGAAGCTTCATGATCCTGACACCGAAACGTCTGCTTTATGTAAGGACGTTCATTTGTCATGCTTCGAAATTGAGACGAAGGCGTAGTTAACTCCGGTCAATCGGACCGGCATCAGTCATCAAACTCGTCGCTCATGCAAGTGTAACGACTCTTAACAACGTCAAGCTCGCAAGAGTAAACTATTTCTCTCTCCAACTTCAAAAAGACTAAACGGAGAGAAGCTGTTCTTCCACGACATAATTGCGGCCATTTTCACTCGCTTCCCTACTCGTTCCGACCACGTGTCGAGCTCCGAAATCACGGCAGCCGGCCGGATGGCGAATCGATCGCGCGAACTGGAAAGCCGAGCGAGAGCCGGTGCATAGTTACCTGTTCCGGCCGCCGACGACGATCCGGAGATCGGGGGAGAGCTTGGAGAGGGCGAGGGCGGTGGAGCCGCCGACCCGGTCGGTGCCGCCGAGGACGAGGACGCGAGCGTCGCGGGCCTTGTCGGGGATCCGGACGCGGCCGGGCCGGGTCTCCACGGCGGACGCCCTGAAAGCGAAGGCGGAGCAACAGCTCTTCGAATGGACCACGCTTCGCGCCATCATCGAACCTCCTTCAAGCTCTCTCTCGATCACTCGATGGCTGTTATCCAGCGAGGGAAAGGCAGCTTTATCTTTTCGCGTGGAGAAAAGAAGGGTTGCGGTGGTGACGATGTCGTTTTTGGCTCGATCCTGCCGCTTTTAACGGTTGGTTCCGCGACGTCCGTACGTGGACGCTTTGCGCGCGAGGCCGTACCGAAGAGATTTCTAGAGAAATTGACCAGCTCATTCCCACTTATTTACAAATATGCCATAATATGCCATACATGATAAGGCAGTGGATTCGTTATCGCGCCTTTCTTTTCTTTTCTTTTTGTGGGTCGAAACAGCATATTTTTATCCAAATATCTCTCGCTTTCGGCTGCCCCAGTCGGTATATTCATTTTATAAGCCGATCTTATTATATTTTAATGAATGTGCTTAAATCTTTATATGCAAATACCATCTCGATAAGATGAGATATAAAGAATATTCTAGAAAGAAAATGAGTGGCCACCGACCAAAAACCTATTTCTTAATGAATCAAGTTTACTCTGATAAAACTTTATTCAAATATGAATGCCATCCATCTGAATAATACTTTTTCAGTAGTTTTAAGATGACGATAAATTTATCGATAAGATAATTTTCATCTTGAAATAAGCGTGTTGAAAGAGAATTTTATATAACGAGTACATTTTGTGGCAATAATGACGTAGCATGACGGCCAATTACCATTGCACTCGTGCTATAAATCTCATCCTACTTAGCACTGTATATCCCTGCGTCTCTCTTTTCTTTTTTCAGTCATTTAAACTTTTTTCCCCTAACCACTGGGGTTTGCCCCTTCCAATATAAAAGGGAGATGTGGGGGGTTCGAATTCCCACATTTTTACTTTTTTAGGAGAATTAGGATGGAGACGATTTAGTTTCAAAAGTGAGTTTCGACTCCCACGCCCTGCAAAGAGGTATGGCAAAAGTTTAAGAATGAGTGTTAGAGTAAGCATAGAGAATGACCGATAAATAAAAAATAAAAATAAAAAACATAACTTTTTTCCCCTCGCTCCTTGTAGAGAAGAAAATAGAGACTATTGATTGGGCTCGAGATGGGCCCATTTACCTGTAACAATAGGCCCAGTGAATGGGGGCCCATTTGCAAAGTCAATCAGCCCAAGTGTCCCAAACCAAACAACAGCAAGGGCAGAGAAAAAGTATGCACAGGTTGTTGTGCTCGTGCTCGTGGTTGAGTCGCCCACGTCGGACACTCGAAAGGATGACAAGCGATAGCGACTGGAGGGTTCGTCATTTTCAACCTTGCAAGCAGATGAAGGCGTGGCTACTGGCTAGTGAGATTGCTTCTAATCCGATCTCCATGAATCGCACTTTTCCGATGTCGTTTATATTACGAAAAGATAAATGATTTAGCAATTTTTTTTTTAAATAATCACTTGTATCACTTATAAAGATGAATAAATGAAAAATATTTTCGACATCTACAAAAATATTTAAAATGATTATCGTAGATAATGAATACATATTTCATTAAATTATTCAAAATGATACAAACAATCATTTAAAAAATATAATTTCAAAATTATCAATTTTTCACGAAACAAATTATGGCAAATTATTTTTTATTTTTCTTAACCCATTTGGTTATCGTAATATGAATGAGAAAATCTTCCACGTCGTATATTGGTGACAAATGATTAATATTTACCATTGCGTGCTGAAACAATGACCTCAAGACTAATTATGAAATCTCAAGTTCCGCATCAAGTAGATAAGGCTGTGTTCATCAATTCATAAACTAACATCCACCCAAATTGATCACCATTTTATATGGTTACTCCGGATACTCTTTTCGGGGAGTGTTTGGCCTACGCGGACCGAGTCGAGTCATTACACTAATTGCCATGGATTGCCAAGGTGTGCAATCGATGATTCCAGCGAGTATGAACATGTTTGGCCAAGGGGCATACACAACCAGATATAATAAGATTGAAAAAATTTAGATTTTTTTATACTCGTTTTTTGTTTGGTGAAATTCAAGGGACATGAGATATATGGTAAAGCCAAGTTGAAATGGAATAAGATTAAAAGTTTAAATCAGTTAGATGAATAAACGATTTAATATTTAAATACTTTATCGCTCACTTTAAACTATATTTAACCCTGTTTTGATACCATATAAAATTTTGTGAAATCATTATTGGTGTTCAAATTGTTTAAGTTATTAGATTAAAGAGCAATTTTGTACTTGAAATTTTAATAACAAAAATCATTGTGGTTGTGATTGTCTCTTCAAATGAATTTATCACATCTCTAGTGTCGGAAAAGTCGTCAAATGTTTTATTTAGGTCATTTGGTCCAAGGTCTACCTTCGAATTCCGAACAAGATAATTTTTCTCCTTTTCAACCCCTTAGACAGCCTTATCAAAAGGCCCCTAATTGGTTCCCATCGATGAGTGAACCTTTTCCCTTTCGAAATTGCTCGTGAATCCCCCTAATACGCTGATCATAGGACTTTCTTTCTCTTTTTTCCTTTGGGCATTATTTGGGACATTTTGAGAGCATGCTCCCTCTCTTTCTTCTTTGTTTTTCAAAAGACTTAGAAAATCGGGAGGCTATGCAACAATGGAGAATGCAATTCAAGCTGGTTCATCGCTTATTCAAAAGAGAAAAATCGCATTGCCGTCATCTACTCTAAAATCCAGCAATTTCGAAACAAAGTTAAAGCATCCTAATTTAAAACCCACTTTTACTTTCGAATATGTTTCATCATGTTCGAATGACACGCCTGCGCGCTCGAGAGTCCAATTGGAATCTCTCGCTTGTCCGGGTACATCCTCTCGAGACCATTTAATAGCGTATGCTCGTCATCGTAATTAACTATTTAGGAAATGAATGAACCGCCTTACTCGGCAGAGATAATATATGCGGTCCATCCCGAATAAAATTGTTAACCTAAGAGGAAAACCAAGAAGAAGAAGAAGAAGAAGAACTTGAGTTCTTGGAACGAATCGAAAAGGCATATCCCAAAGTTCCCTTCCCCTCGGCTTCAGAAAATCTCCTTTCTAGCCCAAAGAGAATATATAAAATCCTTTTAATTTTCTTTTTTAGATTTTTGTAGGGTATTTTTTGGCTGCTGGGCCCAAACATGCAAATCTGCGAACAAGAAGACGCGCAGCAGCGTCCGACTGTCTAGAAGCAGGGGCGCCCGCCCACCACAGCGTGACGCGATGGATGACGTGTGCTCGTCACGTGACCAGCGGGGCACGCGGAGAAACGAAGTTTGACGTTTCACGGCGGCCGAGGAGGTCCGTTCCTTTGACCGCGACAGCTGGAGAGAAGTGAAAAATAAAGAGAAGGTATTTTGGAATTAAAACTAATGACATTGCAAATGCAGTCCATTAATACGTTATATATATATATATAAATCAACTACTTCTGCATTTTCGTCTTAAGAAAACACTCGTGCTTAGATTTAATTTTTCGCTTTTCTTTTTTAATGTAAACCATTAATTTTTTTCCATTAATCTATTATTCAAAAAATCTCAAATATTTCATATATATATATTTGAAAAAAGATTCATAATTTTCTGAATTATGTGCAACTTTCCCGACTTAAATCATACTTTATATTCCGAGGGATAAAGGGGAAATTACTCATCTTTAGAGGTAAGCAGACAAGTTCTCCTTTCTTTAAAAAATTTATCTAACTCTATCATTGACCAAAATAAAAAATGACTTCATCAAAATTGAAAAAAAAAAAAGAGAAAAGAACAGAAATCTCTCCGTTCGATGCATGTATAATCATGAGTGTTGAACGAAGAAATAAGTAGAAAAAAAATTAACATTTGAAATTCAAGAAAAATCGACATGTATATCACATAGATAGCATAGGCAACTGTCAGTAGGTGTCGTCATATTATTCGTGTAATGGTCATATAATATTTTAATAATATAACCCTTCTTTTTTTCTATTAAACAATGCTTAACAATCCAAGGGCAATTTATCCAACTTCCGGTTTCGATTTTAAAACCCTCGGCTATCTTGTAACTTTTACCGATTGACTAGACACGTGTCGTATTATACACACACACACATATATATATATATACATATATAATAGTTCTTCCCGAGGAGGAGGAGATTCGGGAGAAGGGTAAAATAGGAAAACGAGGATGAAAAAAAGGCGGAAACGTAGGCGAGTGGTCCCTTCCACGACAGATCGTGAGCTGTCGAGCCAGTGGCTTCACACGTGTCGTATGTGCAAGCTGGGGCTCTCCCGCATCCAGCTGGACGCCTCTGACCGACACGGGATCAAATCGAAACGATGTTATATTTGTCACATGCTCTTTTTTCTTCTTCTTTTTCCCTCGGGAAATTTTTTAAAAGCCCTTCTTTTTTTTATTCCCCTGCTCTTCGGAGATAATTTTCTCGTAAGTGTACTGTGGACGCTCGTTCGCTATAGCTACACGGTGTATTCCGGGTCTACGTGGACGCCTGCTCGCCGAAATACTATTTCTTTCTCATTGAAAATAACTCAAAAGAAAAGGCAAATCCTAAATATCTCTCCACAAGCAACTTCGCATTTTTAAATTCCTCGAGGATTTTAAGAATGGGTTTTGTCTAAATGAAATAATTTTTCGTGTATTAGTTTTCTGGACTTTTATACTTTTGGGTTTTCTGAAAATGATCGGTGAAGGAAAAACTGTTTACGCATGTTTGAATTTAGGAAATAAATTCCTTAACCTGAGAATAAGAAAATGCTTTTCTAAAAAATGATTTTCGGTAATGTATTTTCCTTTATAATAAAGTTTTATCCGAAACAAACATGTCATTTACTTTATTTTAATAATACCACATAAATTTGTCGCTTTGACCCACTACCTCATCGAAGAAGTGTTTATTTCTCAAAATTTCTCCTAATTGGGCTATGTGAATAGAGAACTTTATAGACCAAATCTAATTAAGCTATTCACTTTATTACATACCATAAGTATGAGATAATGTGAATTTATAATTTCAGGGTAATAATGATTTTTCAATCAAAATGCTCTAGTAATGCGCATGACGAGCCCGTGTGAACACGCTCGGTCATTTTCAATGATAACGAGCAGGCGTTATTGAGTTGCGGTGATCGAGTTCAGGAAATTTAAATCCGTGGAGGATTTTATCATGCACCGCCATTCTAATATGAATTATTTGGTCAAAGTGATCGAGTTGGAGGGTATTAGTGTAAAAAGACGAGTCCGGAGGGGATTTTGAGGGGAAATTTTGGAATCTTTTAAAAAAAGACTGAAAAAGAAAAGGGCAAAGACAAGAGAGGGGCAACGTGGGGGGGATGTCTTTTGTGACGAGGATTTGCTGGGCGCCGTGGGGGACCGAGCGCACGCACTTTTTCCCATTAAGCCACTCGAGGATTGTCCAACGATAATTAATCACGATTTAAAATATTGTTAAAAAAAAAAAAAAAAAAAAGGTGACCCGTCGAGGAGGACGAGGGAAACTCTCGATTTAGGATAACTTTAATTAATCAATCGTGCTTTCGATCAACGCTCGGTAAATCGTGCCAACATGACCATCAAAATTATGCACAAATCGAACAAATTTCATTAGACACTCACATGTTATATTTACTAAATCGGTCATGTTAACAAGCGTCCCGATGCATTTACTCGGTGTTTTTAACTTGAAAATAATAGGATTTGTTGATCAATTGTTACGCATGGTCTTGAGTAGGTGGCATGCTTATAATCGTGTAATATGTGTAATCAAATAAATTTAAGTAAACTTTCGGGGAGGTGCTAATAATGCGTGACGGGAAAGAAGTTGTCGGCATGATTTCCCTTGCGTGGACCACTAGAAATTGGAAATATGCCGTGCGACTCAATAGCAGAAGAGTACTACGGTATGCCATATTTTAAACTCTTAATGTTTAATGAAAAATGAATAATTCGGCCAATAATTATTTGAAATGATTAAATTAAATTAAATGGAATAAAAATGAAAGAAATAAAACAATTGCTAGGACAGAATGGAGAGAGCTATTGGAGTTCGACCTAGAGAGCGTAGTTGTGGTTGAGAGCGACCCCGACGAAATGATTGAGGATCTAAACGGGTCAATTGGAGGAGATCTCCGATGTGGATATGCGGGTGGGACTCTCCCTGCAAGCTCCAAAAGAGGTGTGAACAAATTAGAACACGTTTTGCCTCTCCAGTCGTTTTCCTGGCGCGTGCGCTGCTGAGTGCTGACCTCTCACGGTCCGACCCGATCCTACCCGACCGGCGTTGACCCGAAATCATTGCAGGAGACTTTAATAGATGTGAATTGAATGTTTGGTCTGCTAAAGATAGGTAATACAGAATTTCCATGGATTTTGAGAGTTAATGGGTTACAATCCCCTTTCTTATTTTATACACACGTGGTGATTGCTCATGAACTTACTTGTGTCATGCTCAGTAGAATCATGCGGCCCAAATATCACATGAGTCTTGCATGAATTTTAAACGATCTAATGACTCATATGGAGTGAGTTAACGTAAATCGAAAGTATTTGATAACTTCATGTGCAATCGAACATTTCAACTCTCTTCCTTCATTTGTCATAATGTAATAACATGGAAGAATAAAATTGCAAAGGCATTCATAATAATCATTTTATTTCTCTTTTTTTTTTTGTTCCTGGTAGGGGTGTGTCACAGAAACCGCCCAAACCAGGACCAAACCGAACTGGCCGATTTTGGGTGGTTCCCACGATTGGCGGCTTGGTTCCCAGTTCCTAATCTCAGAACCGATGGCCGGTTGATCCGGTTCCCAGTTTCAAGGTGGGAACTAGACTTGACCAAATTTTTTTTAATTATATGCATATAATATATAAGCACATATAATATATTAATATTATATATGAAACTTATTAAAATCGGAATTGCAATTGAGGTAACAACCTCTAATGTGGCCAAAAGACCACCAAAACTCTTGTTGTTACTCTTTATTTATAGAAAAAACTTGTTAGTTTCATAGAGATTGTCTATAAAACCTAAACTAAGCACAACCTTTAATCACATTATTCATGGCTTTATGCTTAAAATTAAGCATGAAACACATAAACTATAATTGATATTCATGCAAGTGAAGTTTGAATATTTTGCATGTGAAAACATGTGTGAGTAGTTTTATGAGACTGCCCGGGAATCGAATTAGATTGATCAATCCGGAACATGATCATTCTTTAATGGATGGTCGTTCTTTAGTGAAAAAGAAAGTGTCGATTCTGTTGGATCGGAACCGATGGTCCAGTCTGGTTCCCAGTCCTAGAACCAAAGGTTCCGGTTCACGATTCCCAAAATTGGGAACCGATTCTCCTGGTCCGATTCCTAGTTCCATCTTGGAATCGAACCGAACCGGGAACTGATCACCCCTAGTTCCCGGTAACATATTTGGAACATAATTACGTTTGGAAATTTAATTTATTTTTTTATTTCCAAGGCAAAATTTTAATGCAAAAAAAAAAAATTGTTTGAAACGGAAATGAGAGAGAGACAATTTCTACTTACATATTTTTGGAACCGAAGTACTAATATAAAATATTCTTATTTTGCTTGCCCTCGTTGCCCATCGATTTGTGATTTCTAAATTTACGCTTTCAATTCAATTTATTTAGGATGTGCTTATCTCACGAAAGAGTGGAACATGATGAATGTGAAAGAGCATAGAGATATTTAATAAGACCTATCAAATGAATTTTTATTTCGAGAACGTAAATTTTGAGTTAATATTAAACATGTCTCTAATAAGAACACTTCCGGACATGAAGCTTCTTTGCTGGACGACCTCCTCTATTTTGTACCCCTACTCAACCAAAAGGCAATCTCCACACAATCCTCTCCTTTCTCCTGTTCGTGTTTACAAGTACACGTATGAAGAACCCAGAGGTTGTTGTCCGTGGCCGCAAGGCAGTGATGGAACCGAACGTTATTTCACGAGACAAAATCAGATGGATGGGGGAAAATTGAAATATCTCTGTACCTTTTCTTGGTTGGCAGGTTGTCCGAAATTCGACCGACCCCTTTTTACCATTTTCCTTTATTTTCCGTAGAAACTTTTTCGTGTCCTCGTTGTTGATTTTTTCTCTCGGACCCATTTTGATCGATTTGCTTTTGGCCTAAAGTTGATGAACGTGGGGAGGTTATCGTTCAAGAAACCCTTTCTTTGGCAGTGTTCAATGAATCGAATCTCCACCCACCTTCCCCTCTATAAGTAAATCCGATCCAACTTCGGACTTTAGAAATCAACTTGGACAAATTAGTAATAAATTATATGTGAATTTATGGGACGACGCTAGTATGTGCGCGATATTTCAGCTATTCAAAGTTTGCTAAACAAAAATTATTTGAGCCCAAGCAATTTGAAGAAAAAACAAGATAATTTGGAGTCAAACTTCACCGTTAGTAATAAATTGCGCACTCTAATGTTATTTCGGAACCACGACAACAATAAAAAAAATTATAAAAAAAAAAAATCTGAAAAGGGATCTCACTCATTCAATGAATACTTTCAGCACTCATAAATCGTACCTAAAAAAAAATGTTATCTTTTTAGTGTACTGATGATGGATGATATAAGAAGAATAGTGTTTCGAAATGAGGAAAAAAATTAATTTCTCTCGTATCTTATAGTATTAAGCACGGTGATATATGCACGTTGACCGTCCTGTGTTTATGCGTCACTTGGCAATCGTCATCACCTCTCCCGCTTTATCGTTTCGTATCGGGCAACGCAAAAGGAAGCGCCACGCGGCAAGGAGACGTGTCGCGCTTCTATTGGTCGGAGGGCGAGTCAGGGAGATGCCGCAATCTCCACGGTGTCTCCCCTAGAATATTACGTGAAAACGAAACGTCGTGGGCCCCCTCCTTTGCTTTCAAATGGCTCGTGATTAACATCTGCACACCTCCCGCGCCGTTATTGGATCGTGACTCGTGACTAACGGCGCCGTTCGAATCCGCCCTGAGCAACCCATGCTTTACGAGGTCAAAGCGTTTTCCATCTTTGGCCACGCTCGCTTTAGGTCAAGATGGGGTCGAATACGAATACTTTGAAAATCAACCGAAATGTGCTTATTTCTGGACTCACGCTTTATATCGATTGCCATTGTAAATTTATCATATCTTTGATCTCGCACACCAACAAATGCCAATTTTTTTTCTCCTCTCGTTTCCTTTCTCTCTTTTCTTATTTTTCTGCATTGCTAGTATTGCTCATTAACCTCTCTCTTAGACATGAGGGCGACACTAGCGATGGTGTCACAGACCACAATTGAAATTACGGGGATGGTAGCTGAACAATCACTATTGAGAGTCGAAAACATCCTGGTTTTTTATGATTTGGCAATTAGGGATTCTTCTCATATCTTTTTGTAACTATGATAATTGGTCTTTGGAAAAAAAAAGAAGATAAAAGATAAATGATGTAGATTGATATTTTGATACACGATATTTTACTTGGAACTGAAACCTATTTGTCATAAGAGGTTATTTATTTATTTTTAATCTAAAACCTACTTTCATGACCAAAGATTTAAAATATATTTTTGTCACGGGTTCTAAGACCTATCGAGTTCCATTCATACTATTGATTGAACAATTGTAGTAAATAATTACCTCCAGTAATTACAATTTGCTATTGAACATAGCTCATATTTAGACACACATAAATTATGAAATATTAACTAATTTGAGTCTCGATCATAAATTGAAAACTTTGCTTCCCAATTTTAGCCAAATAGGGGAATTGGTTCAGTTCTCAAATGATCAATTTTATGCTGAAATCACGCTAATTCCTATTATTAATCGATGGTTATATTACAGCGGCCTATAGGAAGATCAGCATAAATCAAGCTCATCATTCCGTCCCTTAGCACATGGTAGTAAAATACATATTTTAATAAAAGTTCG
Organism: Eucalyptus cladocalyx; assembly: GCA_017140615.1. Taxonomy (NCBI): domain Eukaryota; kingdom Viridiplantae; phylum Streptophyta; class Magnoliopsida; order Myrtales; family Myrtaceae; genus Eucalyptus; species Eucalyptus cladocalyx. The sequence goes on along the minus strand of CM029525.1, from coordinate 8,527,617 downwards.
GCCTAAATACGTTATCTATCATAACGGCAGAAAAATAAATGCTATCTGTAACGTCAAATATGTATGAAATCAGCCTTTTTTTTCTATCGCAGCAGCTAGCTATGGTGCGCTATAAGCCTATCGTTGCGTAATCCAAAATTTTGAAATTGCATTAAAGCGGCGTACTGCCACGTGGAATCCTCATCCGTAAACACCCAGGTCAAACGATGACAAAAGGATGGGCCCTCCCGAATCGCCGGAGAGATCGACACTCCACACGTCTCATTGGGTGTCGAAATCTAAGAGATAAAAAGTCGGAGAATATTCTTGCTTGCCTATCCTAATTCCACTCTGTTTTGTTTTCTTTATAATTTTTTGGTTTTTAACGAAAGTGAAAATAATATTTTAAATTTTCTCCATTGAAATTTGAAACATTTTACAAATTTTAATAAGGTGATCGAGATATCATCGTAAGATAATTTTACCCTTCAACAGGTTAAAGCACATATATCGTGAGATTTGAAAAAAAGATTAAGAGTTAGAAGAAAAGTTACTCACTCTTAACAAATTAATTTTTGGAGAAATTGTTGCATTGTCTATAAACCACGTATGCGCATACCATTTCAACCACGAATCATCGGGGGACCACCACGACGGCTGCGCCATTGACGGCACATATGGGCTTTTGATTTGCATGATCTATAAACCTAACGGTGTTCGACCCTATCTTGGCGACTTCCTGCTTTTCGATGGCTCTTTAAACGGCCGGTTATTTCGAGCTCTCAAAGTCTCAATCACATCAGCAAAAGCACATCCCATCGTCAACCAACTTTGAAGAGATAAAGGTTGCTTGCGAGCTTGCCATTCGCATTTGCAGTCAAAGAGGCACGGAAATTGGAGTAAGAGGCCAAAGTCTCAGATGTTGGAATCCTATGAGTGGGGTCGAAAGGCAAAGTAAAGAGAGACGGTACGTGGGTAATAATTGCCTTCCCCATAACTTCTTTCCTTTTTACCAAGCTTTAAAGTTATAATCAAATAGAGTTAATATTACAAAAAATTTCAAAGCATTGAATTTATAACGAATTTACTTTAAATCAAATTTTTTATTACAAAAAACTCTAAATCAGTACATGTGATAAATATATCCAACAACAAATTCGTTAATTCTTGTTAAATTAGTTTAATATCACAAAGCATTGCAAATTGATGCACCGTGACTAATGGAAGATAGAAACTCCAAATGGTGCACTCGTCAACTGACTCTAAATTTGTACATGTGATAAATATATTATACAAGAATTCACAAATTGGTATACTTTGTTAATTCCTGATAAATTGGTTTAATATCACAAAATGCCACAAATCGATACACCAACGATAAAAAAGGAAGATAGAATTTCAAATTGTGACACCCAACAACTGTCGTAGATCATTCAACTAATTAATTTGATAGTAAATTTTAACGAAAACTAACATAAAATAAATTTATCATAAATATATCAATTTAGAGTTTTAACTCGTAGTAAATTTATAACGGAATATATTAATTTAAGATTTTTCGTAATAGTAATCCAAATTAGGCAGCATAACCGACACGGAGAGGGCAGACTCGTATTTTTAAAAGAGCAATAATTTCAAGTCGACTCGACATCGACGAACTCGGATTTGCTCGCAGTCGGTGGCATCCAGAGGCATCAAGCTGGAAATCCGTATCCCAGAGAGTCAAACGCGAGGTACGTACAAAGCCCAACTGCCCTCGAACCTGGAACATAGATTTTAAAAATCGAAGGAAGCAAAAAGGCGACAATCGAATCCAGTGCGAATCCAGTGCAGATCGAACTGCCGAACTCTACAGTGGGCTACCGACCAAAAAAAAAGAGAAAAACCCTAGGGTGGGCCCCCAACAGGGCGGGGCCCCTCCAACTGGGTGGGCCCCGGCGATCCCTAATAGGCACGTGTTATTTTCTTTTCTTCTTTATTTCTGTGGGGTTTGGTCCTGTGGACGGGAAGGAATCTTTGCGGCCGCTCACGCGGGGTTAATGTAGAGGGAGGGGGGGAGCGGCGCTGGTGAGAAGTGAGAAGTGGACAAGACAGCAGATCAGACGGTGTTGCGCAGCTGAGGGGAAGGCGGGGTCGCTGTCGATCATTCAATTTGCATAAAAAAAATCACGTTTGACCGGGGCCATAAAGAAGACCAGATAGAGAGAGAGAGAGTACGTGCTTGCAGCTGGGATTTTCACCATTTCCTCCTATTGCGGCGCCGTTTGGGTATTATTGGCGCTTGCCTTTTTAGCTCTCCATCGGACCACCATCCCCCCCTAGCCCAAAATTATTGCCTTATTTCTATGGGCTTAGAGAAATTCGAAGAAGAAGAAGAAGAAAGAAGAGAGAAAGAACGAACTTTTAAATTGTTATTTTTTCCATTAAAAACCCAATTACTGGTTTTCACGTAATTTTTTAAACAAATTCACGAACAAGAAAACAAAAACCCGAAAAAAAAAATATATAATTGAAGGTTACGAAATTGAATAGGATTAATATCACAAAAAACCTCAAATTGATATACTCGATCATAATTTACTCTTCATTATTTTTCATTAAATTTTACAGTTAAAATGCTGAATTTGACGACACATGGTATTTGTTCATCATTTGTTTATTACAATTGTATCAATTTGTGATTTTTTTTTTTTGGTATTGATATAATTTAACGGAAGATAAGTTTATTACAAATGTACCCATTTAGGTTTTTTTTTGTGATAAAAAATATTTTTAGATTAATTTTTCATAAATGTATCAATTTATGATTTTCGTGACATTAGCTCGGTTGAATATAATGAGCATTTGTTGATCTTACAAATGGCATCCGATGTTCCCCGGGTAAAAAGCATTCTAGTATCGTTGCCAAAGGGAGGCTGACAATGTTCATGTTTTTTTGACCTCTTGACTCTTTACTTTAGATTTTTCAAGGGAAGACTTTTGGTTACCTTAAAGCCAAACCAAACTCAGTTTCTTTTTAGCTTCAAATTTCAGGTGATGACCGAACTAAAAGATGCGAGACGCGCATTGTTCCCCCTTCATCCATCTCCATTCAAAGGAGAATTAAACATCGTCATTGGTAGATGCAAATGGACAACCTGATCAGATCTCGTATGTAAAGTTTAAATGACCGATTTCGAAAATCAGGATGCACGTGGAAAGCAAGTCCTATATACACGAGCATTGTAGGGATCAATGATTGGTTTCTAGAATTAATTTGAGGAAAGAAGACAGATTGGAATGATTGTAAAATGGAAAAGTTTTTAGGTTGGAAAAACAATGTGTTCATGAAATCGTTTTGTTCTTGCCTTGAAATCGATTTACGTTCATTCAGAAGGTCTCATCCATTTTGCCTTGCCTTGCCGTTTTCCTTGTTCATTAGCACCAAACATCAAATCTTCATTGCTAATCTGTGTAGTTAGCGTATGGAAAATTAGATTTTTTTTTCTCCAGAAAATCCTAGAAAGCAGTAAAGATGTTTACGAAAAGGAAAAAGAAGAGAAAGAGAAATGGAAGCATAATTGGGGGGAAGAAGATGAATGGTGGGGAATGGTGAGAAGGGTACAATCTCCCTCTGTCTTTCTCTCTCTTGAATTGGTGGTGACTGGTGAGCACAGCTGGAATTTAGCGGATTCCAACTGGCACTGTACGGAACTCCCCCCCGCTACGCAGCTCCCGTCGCCGATCCTCTCCTCTTCCCCAATCAGATTCTTCCCCCTTTTCTGTTTCACCTTTCCATTTCTTCTTATTCTTTTTCTTTTATTTTATTTTATTTTATTTTTCTTCTTTACATTCTCGTTTAAGTAATGTTTAATCAACACATCATGTGAATTTTGTTAACGAGTATCTTAAGAACATCAATTGGATTATTAATTAGAGAAAAACTGACACTTTTTAATGTATATCGATTATCTTGTGTTGAGTATGAGTATGTCATTTAATTAAGCATTTTCGTTATTCAAATTACACGAAGCATATAATGAAAGAGTGTGCATAGGAAAATAGGGATGTAGGACTTATCAGGATCAAAATAAAAAATCGATTTGCTTGACTAATATGGCCCTTGAAGAAGTAACAATAACGCGATACATCACATAATAAATCGATTTTGTATACCAATTTGAATCGAATTTGCATTTTTTGTTGAGAAAAATAAAGATCTTTTGTGATTAGTTATCTGATAAATACTTGGAGGACACCTCTTGACAAAATCCCTTTTTTAATAGAAGCTCTTAAATTAACGAGCGAAACGAGGTATGATGACCATTTTTTTTTTCTCTTTAATCGAGTCTTGACTCATTGAACATTCCGAAACTTGATTAATTTTGTTCTTCGGAATCTTGCAGCTGGTCGCGTCTTTCGATACGCATAGAGTAATTACTACAACGCGAGCCTTCGTTTTCATAAAAGATTCCCAGAGACATTACAAGTTGATAAATACGCCTAACATGTAATTTTTATAATAATAAAAAAAATCTTCTGAAAAGGAGAATGTAATAAGCGTGCTTGAATTGACCGTTATGCCCTTCCAAACTTTCCCGGAATTTAGCCACATTGTAAATTGGGGCGTCCCCGTGCTTTTACCATACTGCCCTTGTCGCGTGGCGCAGCGGAGAGGCCATCACCGATTTTAACCTTTCAATTAAAGAAGCATTGTATGGAAAAAGGGTGCCTCGGTATCATTCGGGGTTGACCCGTTTTCCTCGTTAAACTCATTTTCCACGACCTTAATCGCGACCGAATTACAAGAGCTATTCAACGAGTCACATCCGAAAACCGTTCGTTTAATTATAAGCCGCTAAATCTAGGACTACAGAAATTAATTAAATAATAGTAATAGTTATAATTAAAATGATGGTCGAAAGAACACGGGTACGCCCCCAGGCTCTGCCGATTGGGCAACCGTCTCCATTAATTTAAAGTCAAACGCAATCGATATCCACATCGCCTTTTATCCCAAGTGAGCGCCGACCCACTTTTTGCCGTGGTAAGGTGCATGAGTGAGGGGCAACTCCATAATTTCACACCAGCATTGGCCTTTTTACCATGATACATGGACTTTGTTTATTTCGTAGAAAATTGATAATTTGAAAATTATTTTTTTAAAAATAATCGATTGTATCGCTTATGATAATTAGTTAATGAAAAATTTTATATTATAAACAATAATTTCTGTATATTTTTTTATTCATTCGTTTTTTATAAGTAATAAAAGCGATAATTTTCAAGAAAATATTTTTTAAATAATTTATTTTTTGCGAAATAAATACAACGCGCTTATGGTTTGGCTTGGAAGAGAAAATGGGGGACTTCAATTTTCGTTTCTATATTTAATGGCATAAATCATACGAGAAAAAAATGAGCCTATCATGAATTTTCCATTTTAAAAAATATCACGAAATTCGATATTTGAATGATTAGCCATCCACTGAAAATGGTTTAATTCATTTTCATCTGCCCCTCCAATCCTTCTGATATCGTGGTATGGGAGACTTCCGACTAAAATTAAGGGCGAACATACATTTTTTGTGAATACATTGTACGATAGGACGACCTTGTATTATATTATTATTAGAATACCACAAAAAATACATATAGAGGAATATATTTTTAGGCTGCCAAAACAAGAAGAGCTATCTTGTTCGATAGTCGATTCTTTTCTCGTGAATGTAATGTGTCCTCAATTTTCGTTTTTTTTTTTATTTGACTCGATAAAGGGATCAAGGGTGTACTAATGAAAAAGGGAAATTTCACATAGAATATCCTTGTGCAACGTAATAGAAATCAATTAAAAGAGCATAGAAGATTGCAACTGTCTATTATAATTTACTTTAGAACTCTATTCCTTTACTCTTAAATAATGCAATGACGTTTTAAAGAGCATCCACGTTTAATTTATATATGCTTAAAAGAGTGAATTCATTCACGTTTCGTGAAGGTATCTTGAAAAATAAGAAATTGTTTTATCTGCATTTTCAAACATAACTTGTACATTTAATCGTATTCTTTGTATTATTCTATTTATATGGACAACATCAGAAGCTCCCTAGAAAAAAAAGAGTACGAATTACTTGCATATTATTTCTACAATTTCCCAGAAAACTCGAACAAATGAGTAACGGGAGGGCACGAATCCGACACACAAAAGACAACACGAGGGCAAAACAGTATTTGCGGGCGAATATAAATATCACCTTAGTTCGCTTTCCCATGCTTCGCTTAGTGCAAAGAAAGAAAGAAAGAAAGAAAGAAAATAATAATAAATATAAAAAAAAAAATAACACGCGCACACACCCCCTACACCACCACCATCTTGGCCCTTGTCCGGGCCTCTCTCTTTCTTCCCTCGCAGAGAACTTCCGCGACCATCGCCGCCGCCGTCGCCGCCGTCTCGCCGGAAAACTGTTCCGGAGGGCCTCCGGCGACTCGCCGATTACGAAGCGGTCCCTCCCGCCGAGGGGCACGTGAAGCGCGCCACTCCCTCGCTCGCCGGCGCGTTCCGGTATTCGGTTCGGGGGGCCCGTCAGATTCGGCGGGAGCGACGACGAGAGGCGGAGCCCTGCATGGTCCGGAGGCAGGGTCTCGTTCCAGTGAACGATCGGAGGTACATCAAAATGGCGGATTTCGATGGCTAGGAGCTGAAAAGCACGCGCTTTTTTCCACTGTCCCGTGCGCTCAATTCGTTTTCCCGTCTTTCCTCTCCCGAGCTTTTCCTAAGACGGCGTCGCTCCGGGGGGAGGGTGAGTACGGAGGAGCTGGAGGAGCGGGGTGATGGGGAAGGTGGGGGTGGTGGTGGCGGCCGCCGGGGCGGCGGCGGCGTGCGTGGTGGCGGCGGCGCTGGTGGGGCGGAGGATGAGGAGGAGGAGGAAGTGGGGGAGGGTTCTGGGGGTGCTGAGGGAGGTCGAGGAAGGGTGCGAGACGAGTGTCGGGAGGCTGAAGCAGGTGGTGGACGCCATGGCGGTTGAGATGCACGCGGGGTTGGCGTCCGAGGGTGGCTCCAAGCTCAGAATGTTGCTCACTTTCGTCGACAATCTCCCTTCTGGGTAAATTCTTTTTTTCCATTTTTAGCTCGTGTTGTTCGATTCTTGATTTCTCGCTCCGCCGGCTTGGAATGTTTTTTTTTTTTTTTGGGGTGAAAAACCGGCTTGGAATGTTTACTTGTTCTTGACGAGGAAATTGTTGTCCCCTTTTTGATTTTGCCTGTTTTTTCTTGTGAGTTGGTTGGCGATTTTCTTGCTTTGCATTGACTGACTGTTCGCGCGTTGAAGGGATGGGACTCCTGATGCCGGTTGCGTGTCATTGCTGGGCTTCTTGCTTATTCGTCCCTGAACAGTTTATTTTCAATGTCTGATGTTTATTCTTGATGCTCTTATTCAACCGCTAGACCCTCCTGCTCATTGATGCTTAGAGCAGTCTTTTTCCGGGAATAGGAAATGTCTAGCTTTAGCAGATGTCCCACGATTTAGAAAATTGGGGTTTCATTTGTTCAGTATGATGTTTTGTTGGCATTGTGAATCCTGTTCTCTGTCTAGTGCTGTGCTGCATTTAGGACTGATATTTATGTGCCCTGTAACCTTAGCTTAGTTGACTTATGCAAGGAGCAATGCAGATTATTCAAAAGGGAATGCTGGCGATTTGGTGACTCTGTTCTCTCCTGTAATTCTGTTTCTTTTTTGTTGCTATCTAGGAGTGAGAAAGGGACATATTATGCGCTACATGTCGGCGGTACATATTTTCGAATGTTGAGGGTAAAGCTAGGAGGACAAAGGTCCTCAATCCTTGCACATGACGTGGAACGACAACTCATTCCTCAACATCTGATGACCAGTACAACTGAGGTGCGTTGATTAACGCATCGTGGAAGATTTATATATCTTTATTTTGTAATCCTGAGCCCTATATCTTTTACAGTGTGCTTACCATAACATGGTTACTCCTTGCAGGCTCTTTTTGATTTTGTTGCTTCATCATTGAAGGAATTCGTCGAAAGAGAAGAAAGCAGTTCTTCATTTCCATTGGACAGAAGAAGAGAACTTGGTTTCACATTCTCATATCCCGTTAAGCAAACCTCTGTTTCATCTGGCATTCTGATCAAATGGACAAAAGGATTTGCTATCAAGGACATGGTTGGTTTCTTCCAGCTTTCCTTGTTAGATTGTTAGTAATTTTCCAATGCGAAAACTTTATTTCCACCTATCTAAGTTCGTGACGGGAGTTCTAATGAAGGTAATAATGTTACCCTTCTGAATTTTGTGTCCAAGTGACAATGGTTCTCTTTTAAGGAGGTAGTAGTTCTTTTCTTTAATCCTGTTTCAAGATTGTTTATCTTGTTCTATCGGACAATCATCCTAAGTCAGACGAGATCATTCTCTTTATGTGGATATTTTTTTTCCTATGATGACGACAATTTAGTTATCATCTATTCACGGTTATCAGTGCAAAGGGTGACAACTGAACCACTTAAGTTGGATGATTTAATTGGTTATCAGGTTGGGAAAGAGGTGGTTGAATGTTTACAACAAGCATTGACAAGAAAAGGCCTGTCTATGCGCGTTTCTGCCCTGGTAGACTTTCCATCTTTAGTATTATGTGTGTATTTTCATTGAACATGCCAAGAGTTTTTAAGCATATCGGAAGCGTGTCACTATGTAGATGTATACATAGATAATGTAATATAAAAATAAAGATTTTTCTGTAATTTGCTGAATTTTAGCATGGTTTTTCCCCTTCTTCGTTTCTTTTTTCTTCTGTTTGATGTAATTTAATTTCTTTGACTGATAGATGCACTTTTCTCAGTCTGTTAAATGAATAATTATTGTTGAGATCGACTTTGTTCATCTGGATTAGGTCTGATGATCTTGTAGTGAGGTGATAGTTCATGTAAAAGGAAAATCTAGATGGGGGTTTTCCATTGAAAATGGAGATGCCAAGGAAGGACTTGTGTGCATGGAACCTTGGCTGAGTTGGCTAATCCCAGAGGCAAGCTTTTAGATGATCGAGTTAGATCAAGTTCAGCTTGCCTTAGCAAACTCCTGCTTATGAAAGATTATCACCTTCACATGACTTGTATACTCACACATGGCATGCATTGATGCTCTGTTTTGTGATAAATTATGGAATGGTCAACTACTATGCTTTTTATGACTTAAAATTTTGGTGGATTTGATGAGATTCTCATTGTTGATGAGCAGGTAAATGACACGGTGGGAACTTTAGCTCTGGGGCATTATCATGATGAAGACACTGTTGCTGCAGTGATAATTGGAACTGGTACAAATGCTTGCTATGTGGAGAGAATGGATGCAATAATCAAATGCCAAGGAATTCTTACTTCCTCTGGAGTTATGGTATCTTTTCTTTCCTCTCTTTCTGAAATTATCTTGCATGACATAGATTTCACGTGCTTGTTTTCTTTTTAGGTTGTAAACATGGAGTGGGGAAATTTCTGGTCGTCTCATTTGCCAAGAACTTCGTATGATATTGATTTAGATGCTGAGAGCCCCAACCCAAATGAACAGGTGTTGTTTTGTGCTCTCTTTCTATTTCTTTGTTTTGGCATCAATAAGTTCGAATTAACATAACCGTGTGGAGCTTTTGCTGTAGGGTTTTGAGAAAATGATATCGGGAATGTACCTGGGTGATATCGTTAGGAGAGTACTACTCAGGATGTCCCAAGAATCTGATATTTTGGGGCCTATTTCTCCCACGTTGTTGAAACCCTTCATATTGAGGTAAAATTTTGAATGCTCCCTCTCTCTCTCTGAGCATTTGTGACTGTGCTTAGATGGAGAGAGTTAAGTGTAAATTTTAATTCTTACAAATACTAGTGAGTGCTGTTGGATACCAAATGTGGGAAATCTTAGCAATGCGGTGGTCTGAATATCAGTTAAATGACTGCTTGACATACCTGATATCAGCAGTTTTTCCTACTCTTATTTCTGGACCGGAAACGGTAAGTGGTATTCTGACATTCAAGTATTTACTCGTATCTATCATTTCAGCACACGTTCGGTAGCAAATATGCATGAGGATGACTCCCTGGATTTGGCAGAAGTTGCAGAAATCTTGAGAGACAGTCTCGAGGTAAGCATGCTTATTTGATATACTCTCCTCTTTTTCCCGTTGACTAGGTTTTCATGAGTAACATTAGTCAGTTTGCACTTTCTAATTCTTTCATTTGGTTGCCTGTGTCTTCGGTTCTTCCTCTAGATCCCGGATGTCCCCTTGAAAGTACGTAAATTGGTCGTAAACGTGTGTGACGTGGTTACTCGAAGAGCTGCTCGACTGGCAGCTGCTGGTATTGTGGGAATTCTAAAGAAGATCGGTAGGGATGGTAGCGGTGGAATCACTAGTGGGAGAAGCAGAAGTGACATCAAAATGAGGAGAACCGCAGTGGCCATTGAAGGCAGTTTATACACCAACTACTCAATGTTCAGAGAGTATCTGAATGAAGCCATGGTTGAGATATTAGGAGAAGATGTGGCGGAACACGTGATTCTCAATGTGATGGAAGATGGATCAGGAATTGGTGCTTCCCTCCTCGCCGCTTCACACGCATCCATCAATCGGGATGCCGTACAGATGCTATAAGTATATATATTGTTTGATATTTATACGAATAGCCCCTGTAAATGTAGCATTTGTTTTTCTTCTGGCATGTCCATATCTTCTTTATAAATGGAAAGAGGTGAGGCTTGTTCATAGTATGCCATTGGATTCATATCTTTATTGTACATTCGACGAAGCAAATTTAATGAAGGTTCTTTCTATTTTGTCCTTTTGTATTCACCAGGAAAGGCAAGAGCAAATGTATGCCCACTTGCAAATTACAGGTTAAGAAGAGGGCACCACCAATTTTGCATTATTGATAATCCCCCTTGCAAGTTGCGAATTGCATTATTGATAGTAGGTCCTTGAAAGAATTGTTTTCCTTTTGTTCAAGTTCTTTTCTTTCATTATTAAAAAAAAAGGGAAAATCTCAAATAAGGATTCAAAGTAAGCTTATTTTCTCAAATAAGAACTCGGAGTAACCGTTGTTCCAAATAAGGAGTCGAAGTAACTAACAACTCTCAAATAAAGACCTGAACTTGTTGGATGGCCAAAATATTCACCGGCCGGTGAGCGTGTGACATTTCCGATTACCGGAATATGGGCAATTTTGTCAAAAAAAATATAAATAGAAATTAACAAACCTTAAAAACAAAATCCCCAGCAATTTTGTCAAAAAAATAAATAAATAGAAATTAACAAACCTTAAAAACAAATCCCCCAGACTTTTCACGTTCTTCTTCTTCTACTCTTCATCTTTTACGTTCTTTGTTCCCTCTCGTTTCGAGAACCCAAAATCTCTGTTAATGGAGCAAGATCCTTAGCTCCCTGAGTTGCAAAGGTACATGCCCTCGCTCCCTCCCTCCCTCTCAATTGGGTCCGTGGAAGTGGATTCGAATTGTGCCCGACATGTGGGTACTCGAGATGGAGATGTTCTCTGTCTCTTTGGTTGGGTCTATGGAAGTGGATTCGAATTGTGCTCGAGATTGAGATGTTTGTGGAATATTCTGTATTACTTTCTTACCTTTGTTTCTTTTTTTATTGAACTTGTTTCTGGGGGGACTGAAAATCATTCGGTTTTAGTGAACTTGAAGAATAAGATAATGCAAAAACTTCACATTCTTCCTTTCTACGAGTCCATTGGATATACCTTGAAGAACTTACACAAATCTTATAGTTCATCTACCCTTTATTTGTAGGTAATGCAGGCGCTTTCCTTGTTCTACCGTTTACCCATAAAAAAGAACACCATAAAACAAAAGAATCCATTTACCATCACCATCCTTGCTGCCATCTATGTGATATTCCACCACATGCCCGCGTCTTGTCGATATGTTGCTTTGACAAGTTACAAGCACTTTGAATGAACAAAGGATCAATTGTACCATTTTGAATGAAACTGACTTCGGTTGAACGGGAGTGTGGATCAAAGTTTATGGCTAACCTAGGAAAAGATAATGAAGAATCGAGACCCTCGTGTTACACACGAGTGTCTCAATAACAAAAATGTGGCTTTACTCGAGATTTGTCTTATTCGTTGGAAAAAAATGAAGACAGAAAACAAAAAAAGAAGATGTGAAGAGACGAAGGTAGGGGTTTCTTGTTGTGTTTCAATTCGTGTTCCATTAACAGAAAATTTCGGTGCTCCAAGCGAGAGAGGACAAAGAACGGAGAAGATGAAGAGCAGAACAAAAAAAACGTGAGAACGTGAAGAGTTTTTTTAGGTCAAAAGAACGTGAAGAGTTTGGGAGGTTTTGTTTTTAGGGTTTGTTAATTTCTATCCATATCTTTTTTGGACAAAATTCCGGAAATGTTACACACTCACCGACCGATGAACATTTTGGCTGGCCAGTAAATTTAGGTCCTTATTTGAGAAGATGACTACTTTGGATCATTATTTGAGAAAATATGTTCACTTTGGTTCTTATTTAAGATTTTCCACAAAAAAAAAAAAAAATGTTGATCGTGGATATCGAAAACTAAAAGAAAAAAAAAATAAAAGAGATACATTCTATCGTGAAATGTATAGAAAATAAGTCTGGTTGCTGTATGACCCCCCCCCCCCCCCCCCCCCCCAAAAAAAAAAAAAAGAGTCTAGTTGCTAGTGGTGCCATGCGCTACTGCCCCTGAGGTCAGATGCAGCTCACGTGAATAATTTAGGACGGGATTCAAGTGGAATTCAACTCGAGACTCGTGAAGTCCACCGGATCGAATGGTACATGTGTATTAGACTTATAATGAATATATACATGTGGAGATTGGAAGCCTCATTACTAGTAGTGTTTCGAGTATATTCATTTTTCTCCTCTCTGTTAGGGTCACCATTGAAGTGGAATTTAAATTAGGTGTAACTCACACTAATCATTTAAATGATTAGGCTGAATTGGGCCACCACCTGGGATGGGAATGGCTCAGCCCACATGCATCATTTGGATAGAGTCCCCTGATCTCGACATCAGCATGAATTCCTTGATGAGAGTGCTTTGGCGGTGGATATGGTCCAACCCTTCGACCAGCGACTGATTGTGACCTGCCCAGAATGCCCATACATACTAAGACCTTATTTACACAAGGAAGAAAGGCCGAGTGGAAGGGGGCAGTCAGATGGTATTGTAGGGATGGTACTAAAGAGACAATCTGTTTACAGCCAACCATGAACATAGTTCAGAGTTGATCTATTATGGCAAATTCCTCGCTGGTGTTGAGCCTTTTGCCTACTTCATCTATAGATTGGATTCTCGATATCCAATAAATAAGTTAGAGCTAGGCCTTTTGACTTGGTATTTACTCACAAAGAAGTGAATTCAGATGACTGAGATAGGTTTGGGTTGGTTGATGGCACAGCTGGAGTATGTTGAATTTGAGAGAGGTCAATGACTTCATTTTCATACTTACCAAAAAAAATTTAAAAAAAAATGATTTCATTTTCATCTTGATCATTTTGTTCAGCACTTGTGCCAATAGAGTGAGTTGGACTTGTTGGAGTTCTAGTTCCATTTGACGTAAGCTCAGGTGAAGTACACATGGTTTACTAGGAGAAGATGCTGTAGTAGATGATGAGGTTAAAGTGGTAAAGTCAAAATGATTCTCATCAAACATTACATGATGGGAAACAACCATTTTTCCTGTCTAAGGAGAAAAAAAGCATCGGTACCCTTTATGCTCGTCACTATATCCAACAAATACACATGTCTCTACTTTCGGGGATAACTTTCCCTTCACTCTTTTACTCAGATGAACATAAGATATACACCCAAAGGCTCTTAAGATGAAATAGTCAGTGATTGACCTGTAACCAAACATACCATTCGAATTTGCACTTGTTGGTAATCTGTTGATGACAAAGACTATTGTATGAAAAGCTTCACTCCACAAGTGCTTTGGCACTTTACTTTGAAACATTAGTGAAAGTCCCAACTCTTTAATATGTCTCCCACAGGAATTGAAGAGTACACAAACACATTCATTGATGTAGCAAATGCAAGCTCCTGGTGGAAGCTTTTCCATGGGATTCAAGGGAAGTCCTCGGGTCGAGTCTTTGCGAGTTCATCCCAAAGAAAGTGAACCCCTTCTTGGTCGGGAAGATGCAAATAAAATGCAACCTCATGTCGTGATTGGGATTCATTAGTAGATTCATAAGTTATTGGAATGTTAGATGTACAAATTCTTTATAGGGAGTCGATTTGCGGGGTCGTGAAATCAGTCAATCCTGTTAATCCCAAACCGCCTAATTATACCTAAATCACTGGGGCAACGGACGTTTAATTTGAGACTCTCGTGAAATTATTTAATCTAACGATAACATATGCATTGTGTTGATGTATGGTTCATACTTCCCATTGACAGGAAGGCACAGGATCCACTCGGTCACCTTGATGGGGGTTTTTTGAGGCAGTGCCACTAGCCACGAGGGCTTTTATTAATTTGAGTATATATTTAATTGGTCATTTGGGCATTTGCTCATTACTATTACTATAATATATTTTATTAATTTGAGTATATATTTAATTGGTCATTTGGGCATTCACTCATTACTAGCCACTAGCCATTACTAGAGGTGTCAAATGGGTGGGTTGGGTCATTAATGGGTTGACCCAAATAGACCCATTAATCCATTTATGACTCATTTAAGTTTAATGTAATTTTTTTGACTCATACCTGACCCGACCCATACCCAACACATATCCGACCTGACTCATATTAATAAAATATTTTCATATTTAACCAAATTTAGGAAAACTTATTTTTATTTTTTTTTTTTAAAGATTATATTACTAAAAAACTTCCAAGCTTATTTCTTATATATATATATTATTTTAAAAAAATAGTATTGCTAAAATAATTTATACAACATAAATTTAATGAACAATTTTTATAATTTTTAAAATAATTATTTTAAAAAATCGAATTTTAATTATTTTTTAAATTTTTAAAATATAATAATAATAATAATAATATAATTAATAATTTTAATAATAATAATAATAGTTTTTATTTTTTTATTTTTTAGGTTCTTCTTTGGTCGGGCCAAAGCCACAAAGCGAGCCTCGAGCTCGCCCCGACGCGGCGAGCTCTGAGGTTCGCCGATCGGCAAGGTTGGAGCCTTGCCCGACGCGCATCTGGCGAGGCTCGTCGGCGTTAGGCGAGCTCCTTGCTCGCCCCCGCCGGATCACCGGATCCGGTGAGGCTCGCCAACGTTGGGTGAGCTAGAGTTCGCATCTCGCCGGATCGGCGAGGCTTGAGCCTCGCTCGATGCTCGAGCTCACTGACGCTCGAGGCTCGCCTGGCGGTCGGCCGGCCATTGCCGTGCCGACAACGGGGAGGAAGAAGAAAGAAAAAAAAAGGAAGAAAGAAAAGAAAAGAACAAGAAAAAAAAAAAAAGAAAAGAAAATTAAAATAAAAAATAATTATAATTTCGATATTTGTAAAAAATTATTTTTGTAAAGTTAAAAAGAGAAGAGAGAGTCTCTCTCTCTCTTAAGACCCACTTAAAACCAAACCTATTTAAGACCCATTTAAGACTCACTTAAAACCCACCTATCAAAGTAATCCATTTGACTACTTTTTATAAAAAACAAGTGACCCATTTTGACACCTCTAGCCATTACTATTACTATAATATATTTTATTAATTTGAGTATATATTTAATTGGTCATTTGGGCATTTGCTCATTACTAGCCACTAGCCACGATGTTAATAGTACCTTGTGTCTCAATTTTTTTTTTCTCGTTTTTACTCCTTATTTCATTATAAAAGCCCTCTCCAGTAGTGTTTGACCACGGAAGTGGAATTTTTATGACCACGATTAAGCCCCAAAAGAAAAAAATCCCAGGAACGAGAATTAATACAAGCTCAAGATAACTTAGCACCTAAAATAGTTATGAAGGTTGGGGGCATGTAGAAACTCTTCGAGATAAGGACAATATGAGAGAGAGAGAGACATTTCCATTCCAAATACTCAAGCGCCACCTATCTTTAAATGGTCATCCATCCAATACAAGAGAGGCATTTCCTGGGCCAAATCTGCCTAAGGAAATTATACTCAAAACACACCGAAACAAACGAAAGAATCCAAGTCCATTATATCAACCTCTTTTGGAAATGAATGGAAAGCTGAAACATATATTCCCCCTCTCACATTCCAGGAACCCATTCTACTTGGAGTCTAGGCAGTTGGAGGTTTGTACAACTTCTCCACCATCTTCCTATACTCTGCACGAGAGAGAGACAGATTCGATCAATAAAAAGTCCATCTGAGAACTGGATTGCGTATAATTCAACATAGCGCAAAGGCAGACTAGACAGAGAAAAGAAGCTGACCTTCCTGATTGCTCCATAGCTGTGCTGCTTGGGTGTTCAAAGGCGAGCTTGTGTTTGGTTCTGTTAGATCCCAATTCAACCCGAACGAAAGAAAAAGAGTCAGGTCGCACAATTGAGAGATGAAACAAACTTAACTAAAAAGACTATAATCATGACTCAAGTGCTTTTACTGTGGCACATTACCTCCAAGAAGACTCTGGATAGAGAGCAATATGGTTCTCACATCGTACGCAGAAGACCACTTGTCCTATAAAAAGCCCCACCACTCCCAATTAGCAATGAACTTATCTTGTAGTAAACACTTAATCATATGCAGAATCGCGAACTCACCTGCAAAATGTCCAGGCAGATGTTGCCGTAGATGTCGACATTGGGGTGAAAGCAGGCGGTCTCGAACTTGACCTTCGGGGGCTTGAAAGGGTAGTCATTCGGGAAGGAGAGAGAGAGCTTGTACTCCGTCCCTTCGAACACCGTGTCTTTGCTTCCGGTGATCGTTCCTTTCCAGCAGAATATATTATCTTCCTCTGGGAATGCAGAGATCCCGGGATCACCGCTCATCTGCGCATTCAACACGCCGATCCCAATCAAAAACCGAATAATTCATGACGAACTCAAGATCCTAACTAGTCATTGAACCCTAGATTCTTCTTGACTGTGAGATAAGTTCGATCCGCAACCAATAAAGAAAGAATGCTAATTTCTCATTCGTGCGACATGTTAGTAACTTCGACAGCCATTGAAAGACCCCATTAACCAGCGAAATCTCTTCCCTCCATACATGTTCCTTAGAGTGCTAGAAGAAATACAGTAATCTAATAGAAAGGAGATGGGCGATGATTTCTTACCATCAAAGACATCAATTCAGATTGCAACCTGTTTGATCCAGCGAAAGAAACAAAGCAAAAAGCAATCAGAACACAATCCGGGCCCAAAACGCCGATCCCAGCAGGAAAAAAACGAAAAAGGAAGCAAAATTTTAGGGTTTTGCGATCGGGGTGGACCTCTTGAGCACGGACTGGGTGTCGACGCTCTTCGCCGCCGGGAGCGGCTGCTTGGAAGGAGGCGCGGCGGCCGGCGTGTTGCCCTGGTACCTCTCCTGCGGAGTCTCGGCGTAGCTGTTGACGGCGGCCATTGCTTCCTTCTACCCTCTTCCCTTCGTTCGTTCCTGGATTCGCCGATCGCGACGGAGTGCCGAAAGATGCGGCACGCGAGCGCGAGCACGAGGCCCGGATCAGAAGGCGAATTCGGCCCCGAAAAGGAAATTACAGAACGGAAAGAAGAAGTAGAGAGATGGGGTTTCTTCTTTCGGGGGTTTCCTTCGCTCTCTCTCTCTATCTCTTCTTCTTGATGAGAGAGAAATCGGCCGAGCTTAGAGAGAGAGAGAGAGATCGAAGGAGAGACGAGTGAACAGGGGAGGAAGGAGAAGGGGCGGAGCTCTGCGAGATTTAAGAATGATTTTGGCAGAGGAGGAAGGGGCGGTGGGATTTATTTAATTTTTTGAAAAAAAATATGACCGTTGCACTAAACAAGCAAGGTAGGTTTCTTCTCCCCTCAGTTTCCTCGCTTCCTTTTCAAACGGCTAGTTTTTTTTGATATTCCGAGTAGTTGTTCGGGCTTTCCAATTTCGTGTTTGACTTTCCTAATCCGGTTTTATTCTCCTTTTTTTTTTTAAATTATTTTTTTTTAAATCCATATCTTAATCATCTCCACTATCGATATAATTATTTCAAACATTATGGTGATACAAACCTGCATTCTTTCACATGTATGCTATATATACAGGGGAGGAAGGAGAAGAAAATTAGAGCCAAAAGTATTGAAAAATTTGACTTCTCTCTTGTTTCGCAAAGATTTGTGATTTTTTATTTCGATTTTCCATCCCATCCCAACATTTGAATTTCTCCCTTGGAACTCAAATTCCAAACATATAGCATCTGGCCTATCGTGATGGAGGTGATGTGATTAAATTGAAATTATGAATGAAGAGTTTCGAGGTTATCATTGATCGTTAGGAAGTCGCACTTAGACGCATTTTCTTTATGGCAAAGAATTCTACACGCATCATCCCTCCACAGATATTCATAAGACCTTTTCCAATGGGGAACCTCTTCTGTCCATTCATCCCAGTTGAGTTAAACTTCGACATCCCTAGGCCTTTTCCCTTACGTGAGGCCAAGTGAACTCTCCTGGTGAAAATCTGTAGGGCAAGAATCCAGCCCCCAACCTCTTACTAGCATAATCGCGAGAATGACTTTGCCAATAGGACGGCATGCTAGGCGGGTTGGCGTCGTAACAGCGAGAACCGGAGATTAAACGGCTAAAAAACTCATTTCTGAGAGATGAGATCCTTTCATTCTTTTCTGTTTTGACTTTCATATTCACGCTTGTCTTCTTTGAGTTTGGAGATAATTCTCGTTTCGAGTAAGCTATAGAATAGGACTGAGTAGAATCAACTGCTGGTGCAAGCTAATATCTCTAGGTTAAGACAGATGAAGATCCTGCGGTTAAATTAAGGATGACCCAATCGTACAAAACATACTAAAAGCCTCCATTGCCCTGAAACTTCCCACTAAATTTGAACTCAATGGAGTGCTTGAACATTGTTACAAACACCTTCAATTTACAGGTATGCTTCACCGATTCATCTAATCACCCGAGAAATTCGTTGAAAGAAAACAGGGCACATGCTTATACTAAATTTGATAACCTCCCTCATCCATTCGGGAGCGATTCTCTCGTAGGTTCCCAGCGATAGCATGCTGTACATCAGCTCTACATCCCCTCCAGACGCTCCAGAGGCTCCGTTGGCCCAGGTGAGACTGAATGAATAGCCTGTCGGAAAAACAAGAATGAGGATTTTAGTGGGGCGATAACCATTTGGATTTATGACAACAGGTCAATAAGAAGTGCCACAGATACTGAAGAAGTAACATAAATGCTCGAGTTTATCTCTGAGATCACATCCACAGTAGATGATTCACTCACTTTATTCCATTCAACTTGCTATTTCAAAGCCCTCTGCAGGAGGGATGCTACCCTAATGCGCCTGATCCGATCCTGAATACACGGATTCTATTCAAATTGCTATTTCAAAGCCATCCGCAGGAGAGATGCTACCTAATGCACCAGATCTAATCCCAAACATTCAGTCCTTCCTTCCCTAGTTCCTCTTATAAAAGAAACCACCTCTGATACACATGCACAAGTTGAGTTCATAAAACATCCATGACAACGAAGAGCACATTTGCACGGCATGAACACGCAGATGCTTGTCTGGATTAATATATTTCGTACCGATGATAAAAGTAAATTGAGCAAGAAAATACTCTCAAAAGTAAAAAAAACCTGAAGAAACAAGTAGTATAACACTGTCTTAGTTCAAAAGGAAACACATGTCTTCACAGCATAAGAATTACCACTTGATTCATGGAGTGCTACGAGGCAAAATTTCCCAGTTTGATCACCAATTGAAAATTTCATACCAAGTATGTACTGAATTAGGGCTTGAAACATGCACTCCAATGTTGAACTGTCACTCACCCCACCACCTACAAAAACATAAGCAATGAAAAATACAGATTTCGACTAGAATAGTGAAGGCTTTGAATCTGAAACATACCTGATTTTTCATCTGTTCTTATGCAGCACCCTGGCTGTATAGTTACCCCAAACACGTCAGAAAAGATAAAGAACCAGGTATCTAGAAAAGGCAATAAGGTTATCATATACCTGATGAACATCTTGAACGGCTCCACGGGGCACAACATGCCCATGAAACTCTTCCTCTAAACCTAGAAGCTGAGAATTCTCTTGAACATCAGTATGAGGCCTAACTACATTACTAGTATCAGTTTCAGAACACCTCCTACGCTTTCTTCTTGATGATTGATAAGAGCCACGAGGCATGTCTGATTTTGGCTGTTCACCTTCAGGCGTATGCAGCTGTTTATCATCATTTTCCCCCTGATCTTGGATGAAGGTAGGGTCCCTGTCTAGCAGCCTACGGAGCCTGGCAACTTCTTCTGAAAG
Source organism: Eucalyptus cladocalyx (assembly GCA_017140615.1). NCBI lineage: Eukaryota > Viridiplantae > Streptophyta > Magnoliopsida > Myrtales > Myrtaceae > Eucalyptus > Eucalyptus cladocalyx. Next base: position 8,507,201 of record CM029525.1, on the reverse strand, counting down.
TTCTTTATCTGCCACAAAAATAGAACCACTAAATAAATCATTCATCAAGTCTAGCATATCTGGTACTGAACAGCCCAACAAAGATGCAGAGAATGCGGTAAATTAAATAGAAAGGAACATAAGAGCTATTCATATTCATAAGGGCAGCAACAAGATTTAAAAAGCGCTTCTTCAGTCTCCATGCGTAAAGCATTCATAATGACTCAAAATCTACATAAGCAATGATACTTGGACACGCAAAGTAGATGAATGGTGCAAATAATGAAGTAGAACCCTGCAAACCAAACTTAGCGCCCCTATGAAGCATCGATAGAAATGGGAGTTTTAACATATGAGAAACATTTTACAGCCTCATAATTCTATGCTATGCCTAATGTGTAACTGTAGTAACACATAACACCGAAGTCGACCTGAATAACAACTGAAACACAAGAATCTGACATGTTATGGAGATAGATCAGTCAGTCAATAGAAGGGGGGGGGGGGGGAGGGGAGCATAGTAGGAGACAGCAAAAGGGCAAACATGTAAGACCCAGTGCAAAGTGGGAAATTCACAGAGCGCACTAGAATACTTCAGTAAATGCTTAAAAATGCCATCTTTCAATCTACCCGGGACACTAGCAAGGGATTTTCTACAGTGAAGAACGAAGAAACCAGCCTACATCCAACAGATCGTGTCACGTAAGAGTTCGTAATCGCTTACTCTTCTGGATTTCTTCAATCAAAAGCTTTTGGTTTTCCATACTGGACTCGTCCACATTCGATCTGTCACGCGTTAAGATACACTGATATCATGTTACTTGCAACTCCAGCATAAATTGGAAATTCGACATGCCCAGAAATCTAGAAAGGAAGAGTCTTTAGAATACCCTGTAGCAGCCGCCAATTCATCAATTTTCGCACGCAAATTGTCATTCTCATCCCTCAAGTGCTGTATCAACTCCTCTGCAGCTGAAACACAGAAAATCCAAAATCTTTCTCTTAAAAAAAAAGAAGAACTTTCACAAAATTATTTGGGAGAGGGAGAGGGAGAGAGAGAGAGAGAGCACACTGACCAGTCATGTAATTCATGAACTTCAGTTCTTGCTCCTTGTTGACTTCCTCCAAGGCGCTGAATTTCTTCGCCTAGCGACCGGGAAGAAATCCCAAATCGGCAAGAGAAACAGGAAACCGAAATTGAGGGCAATGCCAGAGCCGACACCGTCTCCTCAGACGACGACGATCCGGGAAAACGCAGGGGTGGGGAAGAGAAAAATGGGGGGGCACGGAAGAAGGTAGTACCTTGAGCTTGGTGTACTTGTCGTACAGCTTAGCGTACAGCGGCTCCATCTTCGCGAGGCGAGGCGAGGAGAGGAGAGGAGAGGAGGAGGATGGAGGAGCGGGAAAACCCTAACTTCCGAACCGATTCGAGAGGAGGAAGACGACGACGGGAGGAGAAGCTTCTCGCGCGACGGGCCGAGAGGAATTCTGAACGCGGCGAGGCGCCGCCGCCTTTCGGGCGTCGCTACGGGACGGACGGCGGTGGCGCGGGGATCTTCTCTCTGGTCTCGCCGGGGAGAGGAGGAGCCAAAAGTTCGAATTTCGAAGAGGAGGCAATGTTTTCTACGGCCGGCTTTTTTCTCCTTTAAGTTTTCGCCGCCGATATGGTCCTTCAAACGGCGTGGGGACGCTGCGATTCGCCGAACGGCTCCTGCTGCGTTAAATAATCTTATTGAAAAAAAAAAAGAAAAAAAAAACACTACCGGACTGCTGGCATTTTGGTGTGAAACACTTGTGATAAAATACCTAAAGATCGCCGATGCTGCTCGTTAGTGCCTATTGCCCTCTCTCCTTCTAGAAAAAGTTCTTGAGTTTTCACGAGTCACGAACAAATTCATGCTTACATATTCCCAGCTCCATCTTGAAATGATCGAGTTTACTTTCACTGAAACTTTATTTATTTCGTGAAAAATAACTTCTGAGATATTACAAATTAAATGCGATAGTAATGTAAGGAGGCATAATATTCTAAATTAACCATGGCCTATACCAATGCGGCAAGTGAGCTAATATTCTTGGCGTTTGTCTCGTGGAAAACAACTAATTAATTATGTGTTTTATGTTTTATCAAATGGGGCAAAATATTCTAAATTAAGTGGTTTTGCTTACATTCACGATCAAAATATTTCAAAATTTGCAATATCATAAAAAAAAAATGCTTGAAGATAATTTTTATAACTACTTCCCAGTTTTGACTAGTTGATAAAAAAATTTGAGAGAAATTATCAACAAATTTTTAAACCTAATATACCAATGCCAATTCATTCTTAAATATTTCAATTTAGTCAATTTAGTTTTAAATTTTTTGACAATATGCCAATTGAGTCATTCCGCCAAACACGATAAGCACCGATGTGGATAGTTTTTATATATTTTTTAAAAACATTTTAAAATAAATTTTCATTTTCTTTTTCATTGAGGTTGACAAAGGCATGAATGCCTTGAGGAGTAAAAGAAGAAGAAGAAGAAGAAGAAGAAGAAAACACAAATCATTTTTTAAAAAATTACAAAAATTATTCATATTAGTATCGGCTATGTTGCGTGAGATAACCGGTGTTAGAAGGTTTATAATTAAATCGACATATGTACAAACAAAAGTTGTAATACAAATTCAAGATGAACTAATAGCGAGAGCAATCAGCCTGTAGGTGGATGGTGATATGGATACAGCAGCCTATAAACTCTTCCGTTAATCTCCTCGTCTCCACATTTTAAATTCTAAGAGATTTTGACTAGAGCTAAGCCATCTCTATCTCTACGTTGCCCAAAACTCTGCCGCAAAACTAGTCATCGTGTCTAATGCCTATCCATCTCCGGAAGCCCTTTTGCAGGTAGGACTCCGATGGAAAGTGCAATTCGAATTTTAAGAGCTACGATTGGTTGGTTTTATCGATATGTTTCTCCTTTTAATCTGTTATCAATTACTTGAGAAAATTTATCGTTGATTTCGATGTCACGATGGTAAAGTCTAGTGCCGATTTGGTCGAAAGAACTCTCAAGATTTGGCGGAGATATTACACGTGCAACGAAAGGTAAGGAGAGCTTGTTTTATACTAAGAAAGCGAATGTGACATCACATACATGTGAATTAGATGCGGCTTGATTTGACTCTTCGCTTGGCAAGCTATAAAACTGTAAAATTTGGATCACCTAAAAAAATCTGAATTAGTACGCAACTTCAACAAAAAGGTGAAAAAAAAAAAAAAAAAGACCTGAATTTTCCGACGTAGGGCATAGGGTGCGTTTGGCATTAGCTTTGCCAAGTACCTTTAGGTACTCAAAGCCCATTTGCCCAAATATTGGGTGTTTGGGAAAAAATTTTACACCTGCCTTGAAGAAATGTTGGCCTTCCAAAGGCTGAAAGCCCAAGGCAGGTCCTAGGCTGCCTTGGGCTTTCAAAGATTTTCTTGGAAGCCGAAGCACTGTTCATCTTCCTCTTCGTCGAAATCGAGATGTTGGCAGGCGGAGGTGGCGACTCGGCCGCGACGGGTTGGAGAGAGGCGGCGGCCGTCACCTACCCGGTCGCGTGACCCGGATCCGGGTCGCGGAGGTCGCTGGTCGCGGCGAGGTCGGTTGCGCGACCTCCGGCGACCTCCGCGACCCGATCTGGGTCGCGGAGGTCGCCCGGTCGCGGTGAGGTCGGTTGCCGCGACCTTCGGCGACCTCCGCGACCTAGATCTGGGTCGCGGAGGTCGCCTGGGTCGCGGCGAGGTCTGTCGCCACGACCTCCGGTACCACGACCTCGCCGCGACCCGGATCGGGTCGCGGAGCTCGCCGGAGGTCGCGGCGACCCGGACCTCGTCGTGGTGATCTTCGCGGCGCGGTGGGTTGCGCGAAGCGCGGCGAGGGTTGCCGCGACCCTTGCCGGATTGCCTACCCTTCGGCGGCGCGAAGCCTCGGCCGGCGGTAGCGCGAAGCCTCGGCCGGCGGTACCGGCGAAGCCTTAGCCGCCAACTTTCCTTTTTTTTTAATAATGAAAGTATTTTGCAAATTTAATTTACCCAAACACTATTTTGCACAAGTATATTTCACAATGGACTTTTACAAATAAATTTACCAAACACACTTTCATTTTGAAAACATCATTGACTCAAAGGTCTTTACATTTTCTCAAGGACTTTGAATTTTCCGACGTAGGGCATAGTCAATTCGACTCAAAAGAGGGTAAAATGCGCCAAAATTTTACTCGGGGCTTATTTCCTTAACCCCGCCATTCCACAACTTCGCCGGCGATAGCGAACTCACGGTGATGCTGCAAGCAACAGTGGCCCGCGACGCGCCGTCTCTCTGCTCATGCCTGAGCTCGTCAGTCGCCGGATCATAGAACCAGAAGCTGTCCTCGTAGTTGAGCGCGATCTGCCGGCCACCACCGCAGCGCAGAACATTAATCTTGTAGCGACTGCTCATCGGCAATGGCGGGATGAGCCGGACACTGTACTCCTTCGTCCACCGCCCGCTCTCCTCCTCCCTCACCCACACGTCCACGCTCTCCTCGCCCAAGCGGTCCACGAGCCCCAGAACTCCCTGGAGTTCCACTAGGTAGGGGTCTCGAAACCCTTCCGGGCATGGAGTCGGCGCGAACTCTTCCTTCGCGAGGTCGAATGACGAGATCCCGACAGCAAGGCCTGCTCCGAGGTCCGTCCAGTGGATTGATCCAGCGGCGAACACGGGTTCTTCGAGGAGGAGGTTGGGAGGGGCGCTGGCTACTTTCCTCCACGACCAGGAGCCCTGATCAAGGACCTCCGCCCTGAATGCGAGGACCGCGCCGTCCCTCAGGTAGCTCAGGCGCACGATCTTGTACCGGCCGGTCAGGCGGCTCGCCCCGACTCCGACACCGAACGGGCGCCACCGTTCACGCAATGGGTCGACGCTCGGCAGCAAGACGACTTCTCGGGTCAGAGGGTTGAGGACATAGCTTGCGCGGTCGCAGAAGTCATGGAAGCAGAGCAGCCCGTGACATGAAGACCCAACTCCGTGGAGCCACGACATAGATTCGGGGAGCGAAGTCACCAGGAACTTGTCGTCCACCGCGATTCGGGGCTCCGCACCGCCTCTCGGCTTCGAGAGCAGCAGAATTCTGGGACGCTCGACGGCGCTGGCGTGCTGCATGGCGGCGAAGTGCGGATGGTCGATGATGTGGCGCCAATCTCTGCAGACGGACCTGAGCCTGAGGAGCGATACTGTGGGTAGGCGAGATAGGATGTTGCGGAGGAGAGGGATTGAGTTCATCGTCGGCGTTTCGCGCCGAGAAGAAGATGAAGGAGAAGAAGGCGTGTCGCCCGAGATTGGCGAGGACATTGAGGAAGATCTGTTCTGGTTTTGATTACATCATCGCGAATCTAGAGCGCCTCTTAACTTCCTCGATATAGAAATTGACTAGGACTAGGGCTAGGCCGTGAGATTTATCTACAAGCGAATGAGAGATACGCATGCATTCAAATTTGTGAATATATTGGGTTGTTTAATACAAGCTCTTGGACACTTATTAAGATACATTTATTTGAAATAGTTTAATTATTAAGATATTGATCCAACATAACACACATCTGTGAATATATTGGGTTGTTTAATAAATGCTTCTAGTGAACGCTGTAGTAAAATTATAATGAGGACTTCGCATAAAGCCAATATCAAATAGTCCCAGCGAAGATTATCCTTACATTAATGTGCCACATAAGTATTGTGGAGGAAAAGTGCCAAAAAAGTCCTAAACCTTTTGTCTTTATGCCGATTTAGTCATAAACTTTTTTGGTGTTGATTTAGTTCTAAATCTTTTTACGTTGTGTCAATTCAGTCATTTCTAGCCAATTTTAGTTGGAATTTGCTGATTAGACGTCAGCCGGCTGACGTGGCCGATCGACGTTGATGTGGACCACTTTTAATAATATTTTAATATTTTTGAATTTTTGAATTTTTGAATTTTTATTTTTTCTTCTCCTCTTCTTCCTCTAGCCGGTCACCGAACCTCGACGACTAGCTAGAGGCAACGGCTGGCGAGGAGCATGGGGAGGAGAGCGAAGCCGACGATGGTGAAGCTCAACGAAGGAGACGACATGGAGCACGAGCCGAAGTCCGCAGCGCCGCTCGGCGGCAACAGCGATGACGACGATGATGAGGAAGCAAATGAAGACCTGAGCCTGAAAATCATCAAGAAGGCGCTCTCGATGCGCGTCGTGAAGCTCGCCTCCATGCCGCCGGGCGTTGATGTGTCAGAGGAGGACAACGATAGGCCTCGGTTCCGTAAGACCTCGAGGACCGAATCTAGCCACCTCCTCGTGCTTTGAGCCGGCGGGGCTCGCCCTCGCCGGCCATGGGCGAGGCTCGACCCTCGCCGGATCCGGCGAGGGCGAGGCTCGCCACCCGGCCTCGAGGGTGGCCTCACGCCGGCGGGCGAGGCTCGCCCTTGCGGCCATGGGCGAGCCTCGCCGCCTAGCGAGAGGCCGCCCTCGCGGCCACTGGCGAGGTGGCCGATGAGGTCGACCTCGATCTCGCCAGCAGTCGCCTCTGGCTGGTCGCCCAGGTTCGACGACCAGCTGGAGGAAGAAGATGAGAAGAAAAAAAGAAAAAAATCAAAAAGAAAAATATTAAAATATTACTAAAAGTAGTCAACGTCAACGCCGATCAAGTCACGTCAGCTGACCGGTGTCCATTCAGCAAATTTCGGCCGAAAAGAACTAAATTGACACAACATAAAAGGTTTAGGACTAAATCGGCACAAAGACAAAAAATTTAGGACTTTTTTGGCACTTTTCCTAGGTATTGTGACCCAAGTTAAATGCAAACTAGTTACTTTGCTCGTGCTTATCATGTGTTTTTGCACACTTTTCAACCGTTTAACAATCTTATTATATACCACATGATGTAAGAGGGGACGAGACTTTGTTCAATGTTGATATTTGCATTTATCTAGAGATATCACATTTTAAGGAGATTTAAGATTTAGTATGAGGCATAAAAGGCCTTCTAATGTTATGTTTTCAAAGCATGTACTACGTAAATAAAGAAATTATTTTAGCATACAATTTATGGAAGTTATATTTGAAATAAGTCCATTGAAAAAGAAAAAAAAAAAAAAAAAAAGAGAAAATGCGCATTGGTTAAACTAAGTTGAAACTTTAATTCCTTTTTCTTACTCAGAATCTATTGCGAGTTTAAGATTGAAAAAAATTATAATTTTTTCTAGTACTCTTCCTGAGCTATATGCATCATACATAATTTTTTTCTAGTACTCTTCCTGAGCTATATGCATCATACATAACCTGGCAGACGCATTGGTACATTTGCTACAAGTAAGTTAAGAAAAGAGAGCATTCACATTCATATTTCATTTTTAGAGTGCTGTGCTGACTGCTAATGCTAAGTAAGCCGAAGAGAACATGCGGAGTAAAGTCTGCCTCGGATCGAAGAATCGTCCGTTTCTCCTTCCTGACCTCAATTTTCTGAAATTAAGTTTGATCTTAGCTCATGAAACTTGGCTCACTGCTCACTACGACTCGAGCTTTAGCGATAAGGGGAAATGGCGGCGTAGTCTCGGGGTCTGCTAGGTACCCCAGAAAACACGGAAGAGAGTCTCCTCGGCATTAAGAGTTCTTCAAGGATGATAAAGCCTCCTTTGTCGTGGCTGAGATGACAGCATCTGAAGCATTGGGCAAGTAATAATATTTACCTGCAAATCAAACAGAGAACCCCAGTGAGATCGCTTCGGTTTACTTGCTGGAACAAGTCGTAATATTTTTACACAAGAAAAACCTTGCGCGACTCTGGCTATCTCCTTAGCGAAACCAGTGGAAACAAACTTGTTTTCTGTGTCAATTATGAGGAGTGACATCCCCGTTTTGTATATCTTCCCAGCCACTTCAAGGATTTCATCCTGAGAAGCCAAAATAAGAGAAGAAAATAACTTTCTCGCCACTACTCTCGCAGCGATGCATCAAAGTGCACAAACTTCCTTAAGCCAAATAAAAAGGCAAAGGAAATGTCGCACGGTGCCTCATCAGCAATGGCCAAGTATATTAGGATTCAAGAAAATAAAAATGCTGCGTGGAACTGCAACTTCCAAAATATAATGTCATTGGCATAATATGCCATGTTCACATACAGAGCCGAAACTTTACCTTTAACTCTTGTGATGAGGGCCTTGGAGCATCATTAGCAGCAGCAGCTTCAGGGTCATTGGATCTTTTCAGAGATATATTTGCTCTACCATCAGTTATGGCAACAATCATCACACGTCCAACATCACCACTCTTCTCTGCATTTAACCCAACCCTCACGGCCTAAGCAGATTAGAGTCTTTTTTAGATAAAAATCAACTATGTAAGATCCATTAGAGTGAGAGATGATTATTCAACAAGCGATAGGAACTGTAGTCACACAAGTTAAAAAAGCACACTAATAATTTCACCTAATAAGTTCACAATATTGAATGACACTGGAAGAGCATTAGATCTAGCTATCCATCTTCTCAGTTTACCAGGACATCTGGCAAAGATGGTGCCTGGCCGCCATTCCATAAAGATCTTACTCGTACAAAAAGGAAGATTTTCCCCCAGAAATGACCAGAGGAACACTCGAGTAAAACAGAAAATGACCAGAAGCAGACGCTCCACATACCGTGGTAAGACCATGAGCCAGGGGAGAACCTCCACCACAGGGAAGTCTCTCAAGACGCTTTCTTGCCATTGAAATTGACCTGGAAGGAGGCAGGAGAACTTCTGCAGCATCTCCACGGAAAGGAATAATAGAGACCTAAACAACATCACCAGTAAAACAATTCAAAAAGGATTGTTAGAAAAACACTATACACCAAAAAACTTGTTGCGAGGTCAACCTTCAGCTTCCCCAAATGTCCTGGATGTTCAGGGAGAGACTCAAAACTAGTTTGCAAGTTCTCTGGGCATTTACGAAGAAATAGGTTTTTCACTGTCTGTGATATGCTACCTATATCTGTATCTTTTGCATACAGAGCAACACCGGAAAGACAGATCTTGAAATAAGGTTTGAAGAGAATCCTTCTGGTTTCTACTATGCCTACAACAACTTTACCAACAAATGCCATCATTGTGGCTGTTACAATACGTGGTATGTCTTTGAAGTACGTCTTAATAAGGACAAAACTTTCCGCATATTTCAAGTGCTTCACATATTGCCATAAACATTGCCATAAACCCAATCCTCAAAGGCAAAGACCCTTTCATTTCACCTTCAATCCATCAAATCTTCCTTTCTTCCCAATTACTATAATTATTTATCTTCTTTTTTTAATTCATTCTTTTGAGAAATTTCCTTCCACACAGGCAACATAAATGTGGGGCTCCTGTTAAATAAATACTACTTATTAGAAATACAAAACAAACAGCGACCTTCAAAAGCATGGAAATTGTAAACTTACAAGGCTTGCATGGACCTTATCAAGGTTAAGCACAACAACTTGGATAAGTCAAGAGTGCATTACAATACGACATTTACAAACTTTCTGCAACTCACCATAGTGGATTGAAATTTTTGTAGTGCTATCTCCATCATCAATAAAATCTCCTTGTTTCACAGCGAAGTCTAAGATGTAAGGAAGTTTTCTAGTAATAAAGCATGCAATCCTCATCTTCTAATTCATCGGTGCTTATAATTTAAAAATGTTGCTGGCTGGATTTGTCTCTCTATTGTTTCCCCAGAAAGACCTCAGGTGCAATTTTAAATGCTGTCAACAACTAGCTATGCTCAATAAGTATGACGTTGAGTCCAAATCCACATTAATTACCTGATCCCTGCTTGTATAGCTCTCAGCCAGCAACTTAAGGGCTGCACCTTTGGCATTCTGCATTCGGTTCAAAGCCATACTTCCACTTGCATCAACCACAAATATTACCTGCACAATGTTTAACGAAGTTCTATTCAGCAAATAGCAGGATTGTCATGGCATATGGCAAATTCCATACATTATTTAATTTGCCAAAGCTGAGAAAGGACGACAAAGAATCCAACAAATTATTTGTACAACAGCAGTCAAGGACCCGATAAGATTAGATAACAAAGAGAACAACCAAAGATTTATCCTAGAATTAATGCAATCCTGTTGCAAGAGTAAAGGTTCAATACCAATGCTCCAGCTTTCCGAGCCATTCTTTTTGCCCTCATATCAGCTTTCTCTACATACACTTTCCTACTCTTATGGACATCCTTCATCCTGCGCAGCTTCTGATATGGCGCAGCTGCTCTTAGGGTAGCATCGACAGCTAACCTCTTCACCGGACCCTGAAAATAGACTACATTTAGAATTAAAAGATGAAAACGGCCTTCCCTGAAACTACAAAAAATGAGTTCATCCCTATGCTTTTAGCAAAGAGATGCCTAGTCATCCCCAACTTCCAAAAACTTTACGGATAATTGACAGTGGATGGCAATTTAGACTAAGCCACTAAGTAGTACAGAGAAGAAAACAAACTTGAAGCAAGCTTCTGCACCATGCATACAAACTTAGCAAAGAGCAAGATTTTCCATAAGAATATTAAAGAGGCACACTAGTAACCTTTGGAAGCATGGGCTTGATATACCGGCCTCTATCCTCAGAAAAAATAATATTCTTTGCTCGACCAGCCTTCCCTCGACGTCTCTGCGCTTGCTGAGCAAAGAAGAGGAGCTTCTCATCGACCAAACCACCTTCAGCATCAAAGATGAACTCCTCAGGTAGCTGTTCCTGCTGCTGTTCATTCTCTTCATCATTTTCTTCATCATTCTCTTCATCATTCTCATCCTGGTCACAAGGAGAACTACATCTCTAGGTAAACCTATACGATAGTTTTTTTTTTACAATTATGCGATAGTATAGAGAAAAAAAAAACAGACCTCTTGATCTTCCTCTTCATTTTGCTTGTCCCCAGAATCCTGATTTTGCGGAGGAGGTGGTGGAGGAGGCTGTTGGTCATTTTGTTCTGGTGGGTTCTCACTAACAATTGAACGAGGAAGGATCACAAGCTCCACCTGTATTCCACAGCATATTATAGAAGAGATTTACACCTTGCTGCATAATGAAATTGCTGTGATGATTACAAGGGATAACTCATTCAATGAACTGCAAATGCATTTGCAGATGGCAACATATTTAGGATCTCATAAGTAGTAACTCTGAGAAATGAGGTGCTATTTCTTCTTAAGTAAATATTTTTTTTGTGGGAGAACATCCTTGTGATCTTGAGCTAAATAGGCTATAATACTCTTATCCATATGAAACAGCGAGTCTTATAAACCTCTACTACATGCATCATAAGAAAACCCAGAATGAACTCATGGAAATGGGCCAAAAATTGATGCCAGTGAGGCAAAATCAACAGTTGAAATGAGCAGAAGAATTTCTTGAACTTTTTAAGGCAATCTGATCTGCTTATGAAATAACCCATGTTCTGTCTGACATGATGCTTGTAAGTTCAAAGAATCAGAACGAAGTATTCTACAATAATGGACTGCTGAGAAACCAGGAATATAATGTGTTTCAGATGGATACTCAACAGCTTTTTTAAGGTCATCCACGTTAACTTTTTCACGCCCTTCTAAAGCAGCCAAGCACTTTGCAACTCGGGCAGCATACAGCTCAGCTCTATGTCCCTGCAAAGGTTAAGAGATATTTCAGTGGGTATGCAGCATAGCCACTGAACAGATAGCTAACTCCATAACTCTTTTTGCCAGAACAGCAGAGTTCATATCTGATTTCACTTTCTAGGGAAAAGAAACTCGCATGTCTGCTGATGCAAAGAGGCCAATAGTGATTCACTCATTTATTTCTCGCCACCGTTTGTGCTGTAAAAGCCACATGATTTAGGTTCTTATTTCCAGGGAAAAGGAGTTTCTATGACATCATCCAACAACCTCCACCTACAACTACAAGTTCCCTGCATAAGTTATACAGCTTTTGTCTTTATTAGTTATCTGGATTAAGCATTTAATGCCATCTGCAACCTAAACACAAGAGATGGCAAATTAATAATGCAGAAAACTCAAAACTACAGGTTTTCTGAGAGGCATTACACATGAAAAAACTTGTCAAACGATTATACAACACACAAAAAATCATCGGTAGTTCACAGCACATAAAGCCAATATCTAAACAATGAAAACATACTTTTCTGAGGCTTCTAGTATGAGGAGGAAATAATTTCTTGGAAATCAGAAAAATGGCATTAGAAGCCTTCACCAAATTTAACAGTTGAGAGGCCGCACTGCCAATTTGAGGAACTACAAGCATGGAAGAATGAGGCCATGGCCTTGTAGTCCAATGATATCACTGACTCTACTTGTTGAAGAAAAACAGTGTACCAGAATTAGTGTCATAAAAGGTGAAGGACGAGGAGGAGCTGGAAGCATACTCTATGGAAATTTTCACTCTTTGTTTACACAAAGCCATCAGACTTACAATCCAAAAATACAGAAATATAATAAGCTAAGAAAGAGTCCAGATGTAAGAACCTGACAACCACCTCGAAGGGCTTCCATCACTAAGTACTTCAACTGTTCTCTGCTGATTGTGACATCTTTCAGATACTCTCTAGCCAAAATGATCTAAATGTGATCCGAATACCAGTAGTTAATTAACAAGCATCTCATCTCAAAACAATGCTACTCAAATAAACAAATATATCAGTACTAAAGTGTACAATGACAAATATAGCTTCTCAATTGAGTAAAATAGGCACTGCTAGATCTAACAGGAGCTCATAAATTGGAGTAGAAATTTAATAAATCAATTATATCTACTTCACAAATGATAAGTAAGTGCAAGTATGTCCAAGACCACTGTAGATTCAATAAATTAAACCACATCAAGAGTGTTTCTAAGATCTACACACAAAGCAAAAGACAGGACTATCAAGCAATCTTTAGTTGATGTTTATAAGAAGAAAATTCCATTTCTAGAGTTACATCTCAAAATATAAATGCAAACATAGTTTCTGAACTTTGCCACCAATTACAAGGTGAATTATCCGTAGCTCTTAGCATCTTCTATCCTCAAATCAATGTTGAAAGACTCGATGCATTACTTGTTCCACTGATTAATATCTCACATACAAAAAAATAAAATGAAATACCAACTTTACAAATCAGTGCAGAAGGGGTAAAGAGGTAAGTAAATATTTTTGACTTGGCAGAACTGCATGCAAAACTAGTTTATTGGATATTTACCTGAGTCTTTGCATAGTCTGTTTCCTCCTCCACCATCTTGAAAACCTCATTAGTACGCTCCTGGAACTTGGTTGCAATATCAACTGCAGCAACACGATCTTCAAAGCTCATAGGAAGATCTGCGCTGCAGCAGAAGTGTGTTATTAGTGGAGAAAGGAGGACAAGTTAGAGAACAAGAGCAGAGGGTTTACCTCAAATTTATGGCAATGCGATCTAGAAGATGTTCTCGTACAGCACCCTCCTCCGGGTTATAAGTAGCAATTAGAAGCGGTTTGCATGGATGTTTAAAGCTTACTCCCTCTCTTTCCACTGTATTAATTCCTTCAGTCAAAACATTAAGAAGCAAATTACTAATACCCTCATCCAAAAGATTGATCTCATCAACATACAAAACCCCTCTGTGGGCCTCAGCAAGAAGGCCAGGCTGGAAAACAGTTGTCCCTGTTTTGACAGATTCCTCAACATCAACAGACCCAAGGAGTCTGTCCTCTGTGACTCCAAGTGGAATCTGCAAGAGTGAAAAAGATTACGCAACACATAAAATTGTCTATTATCACGACTCTTTCGTAAAAATTACCTGAACAAAAGGAGATTTTATAATCTTCGTCCTCATATTACCAGCAGAATCATACTCTGCTCTTTCAGAAAGTTCATCTTCCCACCTACAGAACTTAAGCAAAGCATTCATAATCTTACGAAGATGTGTGCTACTATTAGAGCAACAATTAAAGAATAACTTTGTGAAATTAAAATTAAAATGTCAAACATATGCCTAGCAACATCATCAACTCAAGCCTTCTAACAGTTATCACCACTTCCTTTGAAATTAACAGTTATAGAATAAGAATTTAACGTGTCTAGGTCTTCCGTTCTTGGTGGTACTAATTGAAATAAGGGAACATAATACAGTAGACGAACATAAAGGAAATCATTTTTTGATCTTTTTGGTAACCTTGTCAGTAACGGTAACACAAACTACAAGCATCATGACTGATAGCTATTCCCAATAGTAATCTAAAACCATTCACGGTCTTTCTCCTTCCATGATGTAACAGTATAGATCTACATCTAACATATATTTGGAGAAAGTCCAACTCATAGAAGAAGATAATTTCTATTACATCAACTTACTCTTCTGGGCAGGATGGATCAGCATTTGCTATTGAACCAACAACTACTTCAATGGGTGGTAAAATAGCATGCAGTCCACGGGCCATTATTGTCTTGGCTGTTCCTCGTTTGCCACAGATGGCAATCCCTCCAATTTCCCGGTCAGTGGCACCAAGCAACAAAGAAGTTTTAATTGCATCCTGAAAACAATAGAAATACAACCACTTCTTACAAATGAGCTGTAAAGAATTACTTGACAGAACTACCAAATGATTTATACATTTCCACTGAATCTCAGAAAAAAAATAAAAGATCAAACAATTAAATGAGCATCCAAGCCAGAAAGATGAAAAGTGCAATGCTACTACATCCATAAGGAGGTGAAATTTCATCTTCAAGTACCTCTTTTTGTAGAGATAAAAAAATATATTAGCCTGCATTTCTAAAACAAAAGCACAACTGAGAGGAGCACTTAAAAACATAATTAATCAGATTACTGATCATATGCTTCCCAGAGTTTGAGCAACTGACTTAAAAAGTATAAAACATTTTCTTTGGCCAAAACTTATCTGATTGTCTCCTCTATAATTTTTCTCTCTCCAGTTAACACTCTGCCTTTGTCCAGTTGTTGAGACATGTGTGCGAGTTTTAGATATCTTTCACTAATTTTGCCTCATTCTGACAAAATCAAGAAACACACTGAATTCAAACAGTTCAAAAATTTCCTCTAGTTTCAATAACAAGAAGGGAAGACAACATTCAATATCAAGGATGCACAACATGAATATGTTGTCTTCAATTTGATTTTTCAACTATCGAAAGGTCCAGATTCCAGCATCAAGTAGCTAATCATAAAAAACGAAATTGGAGAAAATGTTCCGTAAAGAAATTCTGCATCTTATCTTGTTCCAATTAGATGCTTCATTCAATTAAAGCATTTTCTCCCCGCCTAATATCTTTCATGATGAAGTTGCTAAATTTCTATCTATAGTTACACTTTCCAGATTCATCACAGGAATCACCAAAAACCATAGGTACCATCCATCAAATCCAGCAATCATAACCAGTTGCAAACTAAACAATTGAAGAGCATCAATCAGAATTCAGGCATAGTTGCATCCCAGCCACTAATCTGTGGGGGAAAAAAAACAATTCTCTAACTGACTATTGTCATTTCTAAATTTCTAATCCATTTCGCAGCGTTCTTTCCTTTTCTCTCTAGCAATCTAAAATAGCAATCATATGAGAAGCAGCTACTTTTTTCCGCGTCAAATCCTCCACAAAAGCCCGCGTTTCTCAGTCACAGGCTACCTCAGACGGGAAAGCTTCCACCGCCGCAACGAGGACGACTTCAAATTCCCTATCTCTAATGCCAGCCACACAATCACATTACCACGTGAAACGACAATGCCGATGAACAAAAACGAGCTCAATCCAGCCGATCCTCACTTCAAAATTCAAGCACGCCACAGAAACGCCGAAAGCGACTACTAACGAAGACACAGGGAAGAGCCGTTACTTGGCCAACAACGGCGGCCAGAGGGAAGTACTGCCTCCCGTAGGAAGACGAATCGGCCTCCGGCCCGTCGGCGGCGGCGAGGACCGCTCCGTTGCCGGAGTCGAGAGTCGCGGTCCCGGAAGAGGCGCGGACGTCGCGGACGCGGACGCCGGCGCGGCCGCGGGAGCGATTCGGCTGCAGCGAGGAAGCGAGCGGGAGCACGCGCAGCTTGAAGGGAGGTATCAGAGAGGAATGGAGGTGGGAGAAGGAGGAAGTACATGGATGAGCATGATGAGCGGTTGGCGAAAACGCCATGAATGCGAGCGAGAGCGAGAGCGAGAGAGAGATTGCTTCCTTATCTGCTGCTGTACTGCTTTTTATATATGCGTGCAGTGCATTTCCTTTAGCCATTCCATTAGTAGGAAATGAAATGAAACCGTAAGCAAGAATATTGGCATGAAATTTTTCATTAGTTTAAACTAAAAATAACAAAACAGAAATAATGTTCCTTTTTTCTTTTTTTTAACAGAAGTCGATCAAATAGTCCTTGAAATTTTGATCAGATTTGCAATACCATCTCTAAATTTTTAATTTATTTGATATGGTTCTTGAAACATTAGTAAATATTGAATGTGGTCCTTTCGTTTGCTCAAATAGGAAATTAGATGTTATCCGATTACGTGAATTATCGGAATTTATAAAAATGATAAATTAATGTGTTCATCTTTTTATCCATCTATTTTAGAATATGACAAAAAAAAATTAGCGCATTAACATGTTTATCATTATTTCATAATGCTTACTATTATATCATCTTACTTGGATAATTCACATGTAACTCTTTTTCGTTATCTACCGTTTAAACATAACGAATTAAAAGTCACATTGCTAGATTTTGTAAATGTGAGTTAATTGACGAAATTGAACACTCTCAAACAGTTTAAGGATTATAGATTAAACACTTCAGAAAAATTCAAGTACCATATTGAAAAATTTAAAAGTTTTGAGAAGACATTATATATTAGATCAAAAGAAGAATACTTATTTCCGTCATTTTCACTAACGGGAATGTTTTCACATTACTTAGCACTAAAAGCAATTCTCTCCGTTAAATTATTTTTCTTAAGAACAAATTTCATCAGGGAGGTGGCAAAAGAGAAGTCACAGAACAGCAGCGTTCGCTCTCATCCAAATCTGCGTATTTCTCATCATTTCTGATCTTGTGGTGGAGGATGCAGCTCTAGATCTGTGAGCACGAGCTTTGTAGGACCAAATGCCTGCCATTACTCCATCCTCAAAAGCCAACCATGACATCTTCTTCCTTAAATCATTTGATCTTTCTAAGCAAAGGGCGTCCTGCAAATGCTAAAATGATTGATTTTCCTATGAGTTTTCTGGGTCCCAGCAAGACTCTGCGAAACAAGATTCGATTTCGATGCAAACGGAAAAATCTCCCTCGTCTGGGACGCTCGTGCTCCACAACTCGGTTTCTTTAGATCATATATAGGAATCCAAATCTGTCGAATCACATGATCTTCTACTATCCTAGGTCTTCCCGTTCCGTCATTTGGCTTATATTTTTCATGTAGCATTCAAACCAAATGACTATGAAATTACGTTGATACTTCCACATATTACGAGTAACATAGGAGACATATCTATTTTTCTCCCCAGGAATCTTTCGAATTACCGCTAAGCTGCTTAGCTTTTAAATTTGCCTTTGACCATTTTGTCGGTGCTTGAAACAATTTTGTCTTATCTATATTTATCTCTAGAGTCAATAATTTTATATGAGAAACTACTTAACTCAATCACTTGCTCCCATTACTCTTCAATTTTTGGATCAACAATCGATTTCTAGGTTTCGTCGTAAATTACTTTGAATTACATAAATCAATAGTTCAAATCGTACTAAAGGTAGGACATTTCCTATTTTTATAGGAACTTCTGTACCAGAAATAATAATATCTCCAATTATAGCCCCTCTATGATGTAAAATATAGGATGTAAAATATATCTCTTCTCACCATTCCGTGTATGCGACAAATGGATGCATTCCGATTAGGATCGTATTCTATGCTTACGATTCTACCATATATGTCTTTTTACAGTATAGACGCTTATTACCTTTGTCTTTTTACAGTATAGACGCTTATTACCTTCGCCTTATGGGTAATCAAGGATCTCGAGTATCTGAGAAATGATGGTTCTATTCATACGTCTGTAAGTCAGACCTGAATTTTGGTTGATGGGTCGGTTCGGGTATGCCGACGTCAACTTCAGAACTCGATGAAACCCAAGCAATTTTTATTTTTTTTTATCTCCTTTTCCCCTTGGTTTCAGTGCAAAACCCGAACCCAGTTTGCGAGACATAACTGTTCGCTCCTATAGCTTTATAACATGATCCAATGACCAAAATGTCAAAGCAGCAAAGGCCAAAAGGAACCAGCCAGGGGATTCAGAGCCTTTATGCAAGAACAAAACATAAACAGAAACAAGATTGCAACTTCTGCAGAAATGCTGTGATCCATTTAACTGACTTTGTTCGAGCTGTAACATATCTCTGCTCACCCCTCCACATAAGCCCGATAAACGAATATTATTCGCCAATGTAAAAATGAATCACCCTAGCATATTCTCTAAATCCTGCCACGAATATAACCTAAATCAGAGAATTTACAAACAACCTAACCCGACGGAGGTGGCAGCTTTGTTACGTTAAATGGGTCGCTAATTCAATCTATACACTTCTAAATCCTCTACTCTGACAATTAGCTTGATGCCAGTAATGTGAGGCCTCGATCTGATGTTAGCAACAGCTCTTCCCAATCAGCAACCCGATAACAACCATTTTGTTCACTTTGGTGGCTCGTTAGCAACTGGAGATGCTGGTTCTTCCTGACATAAACATTATCAGATGGAAACTCCAGCAGGTGAGTTTAATCTAACACATCCCTCTGTCTGTACTCAAAGTCTCTTTGAAAAAGAATGCAGTAAGTCTATCACAAACAGGCTTCACATCTCTGTTTGACTACAAGATGCACACGCTTTCAGTATCTCACTTGAAGGTAATGTCGTCTTCTGCTTCTGACACTGCAAACTGCTCGCCAATTGTTAACTGATCTAATGGCCCTAGCTATGGTGCCTCGTCCACTGGAACTGAAGCCGCTGAATTTTCTTTCCCATGAGAATCATCTCCAAAGTTCACCTCATTGGAGGGCGGACTAACATTTAATACTTCCTCTGAACACTCAAATGCAGCATCGTTCTGCACCTCGGCAGATTTGGACCTCTTCATAGTAGGCCCATAGGGGCAGATGGGAGGAGCCCGTTTACGGCACTCATGACACCTAAATCCCATAAGTTTATGCACCTTCTCATCATCAAGTCCAAAAGCATCTCCATGGTACCACTCTGCATCAGAGGAGCAGATATCAAAGTTATGTTGCGAAACAGACAAGCCAAGGTTATTTATGACATTTAAACAACATTCAGACTCAATGCACATTACCTTCACAACTTTCACAGGCAATATAACTTGACAAAGAATCATGAGCTGCTTCCCCACAAAGACGACACTTCACCTCAGCATGCTCCACTATTACATTTCCACTAGGATGGACGAGTCTTCTTTTTCCAAAATTCATCACTCGTTCTTCAGATGCCCTTGGAGATAATAGAAGACCATTTACCCAGCGGCTGTAACAGACCTCTGTTCTCTTCTTCTTCCATGAAGTATCCTTCTCTGGTTTCTTGGGCATTCGCCTTTTGTACTTCATTCGTTTCCCCTTTTTAATTCCACCACGGCTCTTATTTTGCAATGCAATGTTCTTTATAGCTTGTCTAGCAGAGCGGCGAAGAGGTACTCTTCGACAAGTTGATGATTGCTCACCAGTTGCTGCTCTCTTAACACCACGTAGCTTTACAAGTGTGCGCTTTGCAAGAGCCTTTTTACTTTTCTTTGACAGGGGTTTTACAACTTTAGCTGACTTCCCCGTTATTTTACCTTTCCCAATTCTTGCCTTCATATTACCTCTAGGTTTCTCAGTTTTCCCTACCCTCTCCATGACCTTCTGAGGGTTACCTCTGTGGCATTGATGACATGTATAAGTGCACTCATCAGCAATGGCTCCAGCAGACTTCCGGACATGCCGCTTATGGAAAAAACCTGAAGTTTGCAAGAGGGTTCACAGACAAAATAGCATTAGTTGTCAAGGCAGTGACTAAATCCAGAAGGCCAGAATAGTTGAGTCTGGCACCTAGCATGAGCAAGAACTTACGATACAACAACCAGTGCTTTTAAAATCAGACCAGACAGGCCGGTACATATCACACACTTAAAAACTGTTGGATGTCAAAACAAGTCAAGAACCGGTCAGTTTGAACCAGATCTTGACCTTTAAGAAGTAATTTACTTCCGTAGCCCCGCAGGCAATTAAAACTTGCTCTATTGGACTAGTACCCATGCTCAACCTTATGACATGCGGCCTCTTTTATCCAATGGGCAAACATATTAGTGAATTATAACTCTCTCCTTTTGTTAAAATAAATAAAGTAGCAGAGAACATGACTCGGACATGACAACATTTCAGGCACACCCATGCCACATGAGTAGGTCAAGGCTTGACTCAAGCAATCGTTTTATTTGATATGATAGCTATCTGTTTGGTGAAATACACTAAAACCAAAGAGGCCAGTCGAAATGGTCAAACTGTATCCGGTGACTAATCTGATTTACAGTTTTAAAGACATTGAAAACAACAAAGTGTAGTTAATTTTATCAATCAAGAGCATATAAGATTAAACTCAAACTGCAGACATGCCCAAAGCTAGAAGATTCTTCTCTACTGAAGAAACAAATCCTTACTCCATAGCAAGTCATATAAATAATGGCATATATGCATTGACTTTTACTTTTTACTTTTTACTTAATCAATCCATGTGATAGCAACAGAGTGCAGGTAGTTAAAATTATAAAAATCAGATTTAACTTGATGTGTAATCACAATCACATACCTTTGCAGTACTGACAGCTTACAGCTTCCCTGCAATCCAAAGAAAAAAGAGAAGATTCAGAAGGAAGAAATCATAAATGAGAATCAATGCAAACTACTGAAAGAGATAAAAAGATATAACAGCCAACTGATCATAGCGGACTTTTTCTGGAAGCATTGAATTATAAATATATTGTTCAGGAAAACCTTGAATTCAAGAATACGAAAGGACTGTCCTTCCTAGTGTTGCGCCTAACAATAAAATAGAGTAAAAATTCTAGCCTTTAAAGCGATAAGATCGATGACTGTTATATCACAGAGCAGAGATTTAACCAAAAATTCCAACACTTAATGCATTCTCAAGAAAACCCCTTAAATCTCTAGAGATAGATCCCTTCCTCTAATTTTATACCAACAGAACCTAAAGTCAACATGATTATTACGAGTCAAAAGAAGAGATTGGGTCAGAAGCTGACTGCAACAAGATTAATCAATTGTAATTGAGATTATGATATCACAAAGGTAACTCACTGCTTCAAAAAAAGCTAGTAAGAATACAAATTTCTTTATGTAGCATTAAAAAATAACACCAACCGCCCACTGGAATGAACATAAAAGAGCATGAAGACATTGGTTTTAATTTTTTCTAGAGGTAAAAGGGAGGAAAAGAAATGTTAACCAACAGTAAGCCACACTTCTTTGACTGTCACAGATATAATCACTTGCACAATTCCAGCCTTAAGATCTTAAGACTACAAGAAGAAATAGCTGCAAAAACAGATCATACCTGATTAGACCATCTCTCTTACAGTGCCCACATTGATAAAATTCAGCTCTTTCCGCTCTTGAGAAGAGATAGGACAACCCTTTTGCCTTGCGGAGTTGCTTCTTCAATGTCATATCAACCTCACAGAGTCTTGCAGAACTCATTTTATCAGAGAACTTCTTTGAACGGTGAGATTCAGAGTCTCCAGATATAATCGCCTTATTAGCGTTCCGGGCAATTCTCTTCTCTTCAAAGCTTTTTAAGAGATGCAAGGGGACAAAACATTCATTCAGCCAATATTTCTTCCTTTCGCTGGAGCCTTCCTGAACAATTGATCCATGTCTCACAACAACGTCAGGGATGACTCTTCTCTTTCCAAAATCAAGAAGATATTTCGCTGCATCTCCTTCTAAAGCTTTTCTGCGTATAATAACTTTTTTGAATGCCCTCGCTGACTTTTTGAGTTCTTTATCAAACTTGCTGAGAGGATTTGTGTTTTCAATATCATCCCACCGAATGTTTGAATGAAGTTCTCTAACCTGGATACAACAAATCAGCCATTACACTTCATAAAAATTATTTGCAAAGATAAATGACTATGCTTCAAAGTAAAGAAACAGTTTGATCAGCCCAGTACTCGAGTAACAACATAATACAATGGTAGCTGCAAGGTAAGATGCAACATCAACCAGAACGCAGTAACAGGACACTGAGACATGGCAGAAACACATGTGCAAGCCTTTAGCTTGGAAAAGTAATCAAACAAAGATCACTTGCTTCTGAACCCACGAAACCTTAGGCCATTTGCAATAATGGAACCGGATCCACATAAAAGAATTGGCAGCATGCACTATGAACAGTCCCATCTGAGTAATGACTGATGAGGACAAACAACTATTGACACGGCATCTCCATCCACAGCATAGATAAACTTTCCCTTTTGAATGATAAAAGAACTTGTTATTGATGTCGCAGGAGGTATATACTATGCAGAATCATTCACAAGTGGGACTGTTCTATTATTATCATTAAACACCAAAGCACATGATTAATTATGAATTAACTGAAACGATTCAAATATAATAGTTTGATAAATTTGATAGGAAGTAGCTATTTTTCTATGCAATTTATTAGTAGATTCCACTAACAAAGTCAAAGTATTTTGGTGCAAACTATTTCAAGGACCATTCTTCGTGAATCATCTGAATTGTTAGTACGGCCTCACTCACCTAAATACTCATTAAATGGACATGATTGGGAATGGACATATTTCAGTACATGTAGATAACTAGACACAAGATTATTGCAAACATTAGCTACTGGCATACTTCAGCACTAGAAGCCTAATCTCATATTGGGTGGCTTTGAATATTATTAAAGAAATCGCCAAAGAGGGCTAAGGTGAACAATCTTTGCATAGTAGTAAGAATGCATGTGTAATCGCATACACTACTATGATACATCTCCACAAATTGGTAGGCTAGAGGACAACCACTGCCTGTAGACAGTACTTACTACTATCTATACCAAGTGTAATTATAGTGTAATTCTCATTCTACCAATGGGACAATAGCTAATGAACCATCACATAAGACCCACCTAATGTAGAGTTACTGAATGCAGAATGCAGACACCTTGCAAGCACTGTTTCTTCACAGGGAAACAAAATCAGAATGCAAAGGCAAAAGTTTGGTAAACATAATCATATTTTAAGAGTGATTCAGGTCTAATGTAAGAATGCGTAATGGATCATAAACGATACACTACTGTAGGGGGAGCTGATTGAGGCATCCAAAGATAAACCAGATTAGGCACAAAAAAATTGAGAGGTTGAGACCCAAAAATATGAGAAATCCACAACCATCTCTCTTTCACTGAAAAATGCATGTGAGCAACGTACTGGAACTAAAGATTGAAATTTGCTGAACAATAGAAATAAGAACAAAGGGCATTCAAGTAGAGGACCTGAAAAGCAAGCTGCTCTGTACTTATTGATGATTCAACAGCTGCCCGCCAGGCGACATGTTTAATCCTCCTTGCAATATCTGAACTTTCAGGGTATAAGATCCCCGGAATCTTCATGCACCCACCTGCAGAAATTCAAAATCCAAACAGATTTTATATATACATATCATCCCCAAGAAAAGCATCAAAGAAGTGGTAGGGGCGCACCTTGTCTGGCAGCCTTGTGAATTAGTGAACGAGGCAGAACCTTCCAATTGAACACTCGACGAGAGAGTCTACCACCCCTCCACCAAAACATGCTGGGTCCACTTGAAGAACTATGTGAAGGCTTGTTCGACTCAAGATCCGAGCTCTTGCCCCTTTTTCTGCTACTACTAGGCTTTGAAGATGCACCTGACGAACTTGTCACAACATGAGAGGCTGAACCAAGCATCACAGAAGAGTCCTCATATTTGAACCACTCTTCCGAAATTGCAAGACGTCGCAGATTTGACTCTAACTGTGCATAAAGAAAAGAATTTTAATTTGACAATTCCAATACGAGACTTCATAGAATTTCCAATTTTGACATCGAAAGATTTGAACAATAAAGAGGAGAAACTTACATTAAGCAACAAAGACTTGAGGGAAGCCAAATCCAATGCCTTAGTGACACTTCCATGCCATATATTAGTATAATGTGGACTCAGCCATGGACCCAATAGAAGCCCACGTAAACGGTGTTCCATCGAGATGATTTGACCAATCACATCTATAAGGTGGCCTTTCTTGTCCAGCTGTGATTGTAGAATGTCCATCTCACTCCCAAAACCTTCCTGAGCAGGCTCCGCATACACTTTAAACAGACAGTCAAACTCGTCGCTCGGAAATCTGCATAAAAAACACCACCCACACTTTTCTTTTTGGGATGTGACGCTTATCTCATCTGGCCAATTAAATTTAGCAAACTTTTTTGAAATGGCCTTCATCTGAATTAGAATTGTTTCCTCATCCAATCTTACATGGTCTTCCTTAACTTTGTCTGGCGATTTTTCTGTCAACTCTTCTGCAACAGAAGCAGCTATTTGCCCAAACCTGTAAAAATTCACGTAAGTGGTTCGACCTTGTTCCGCTGGTGCATCATTTTGTGCAGAGACAAATGTCAAGGAGGCAACAGCTGCCGCTGCAGATTCTGTTTTATCTGCTTTGCAGTCTGAGATGGTAGATGTCATACAAAAATCTCCCTGATTGGGAAACTTCCCAGGAATCTCAGACTTTTCTAGCAACTGCACATATCCATTAGAACAGCTTTGCCATTGTTTGGGTGGCTCTGAACTAGTCAACGTAGTTTCAAATGAGCCTTCTGAACTCACATGTGGAGTTTCTGCCACTGTAGCCACTTCTTTTCCAGATTTTGAAGTTTCCAACCCAGTGATGTCAGAGGCTTGTAATAGAGATTCCTTTTCCAAGCGCTTTTCATCATCAGCTTTATCAATACCTTCATAAGCTGCACAGAAAGGCAGGGATGCCACTGTCGTAGAAGCAGCAACAAATTGTCCCTTCACAGGCACCTTTGAAGGGGCAACAGAATTTGAGGAACCAAGATTACCCTTCGTCTTTCTTGAGCTGTAATGAATGCCCCATTGTCTATAGATTGCCTCCAATATGTCAAAGTCAGATTTTTCTGATGAACACTGAAGTACTTCAGTAACAAGATTCAGATCATTTTTGTGGTAATAACAGAAAGAAGCTTCAGTTTCAGATGAATCCAACCTGCAACATGCAAAAAAAATTGCATGAGCCATGAGTATTATGTGATTAAGTAGGTAAAGTTAAGCATTTTTGAAACATAAAAAGTACATTTCATGCTGTAAAGACTCATGGCAAAGTGGAAACTAGAAAAGCTAATAGCAGAGCCAAAGACTGCTGAAGAAACTGAAAAGTGATTTCCGCCAATTGGTATGGACACAAGTTCACGGACAATGCTGACAAAGCACAGTGAAAACATTTAATCCTTCTACGAGTTACAGAAAAAAAAAGTCAAGACATCTTGACACTATGTAATTGTCATTGCAAGTGTGACTTTAGGACTTCATTAAACATCTAGGCAGTGGCATATCAACTAATGTCATGATTGTTAATGCCGACCACCAGGTCGAGCAAGGTAAAGTGAATAGTCCATTAGCATAGACCCTGCAAATCAATGAGAATACAAACAGTAATGAAGAGCCGCAAAGCAAACGACTTAAGAAGAGTAGCTGGGTTCCTAGCAGAACTATATAACTGTATTTGGGTTTATTTATTAAAGATGCTCTCTTAACAAGACAAGAAACTTACACCAATAGATAGTCACAGCAGCTGTAATAAAGTCGACCGTGAGGATCAATTCCCAACAGCTCTGCCCCACGAATAGATCTACGTCGTCTTATCCGTGACTTGTTTTTCTCCAGAGTGCAGTCAGGGCAATACCAGTCCCCTTCTGGCAGAAGATCATTCGCAACTCCAACACACCTTGAATGATATGCAGCAGGGCAACCATCGCAGCATATTAAATTCCCCTCCATCTTACAAAGGCAGCACTCATCACTATTCCAGTCAGTATCATCAGTAGTCTCCTCAGTCAAGCGAGCTTTACCTGAAGCACCCATTGCACCTGTCCTTTTCATGCTCCGATCTATATCAACATCAGGATCAGTCGCCGAAGATCTCCGACTAAGTTCTGACCTTATAACTTCCACCTCCATCACCTCATCACACAGACACCGCAGTACCTCAACTTTTACAGGTACAGGTTGTTTGTAGTAATCATCCTTTAATAGGTTTAGGCGACAAAGCTCGAGACCGCCCTGGAGTTTAGATCCATGCAGCAACAGGTATTCAACCAAGAATATGGGCCATGTCACTAAGTCCAGCAGGTCCCAGTCAAGGCTCCTACATTTCAAAATGCAAAAACACTTTCAGGAAAAGAATAAAAGGAAAAAAAGAGAAGCCTTTTCCATATCACGATGTATATAAACAATACAATGAAACGAATCAAACTATACCTCAAGCAATTCAATGCAGACATAGAACCTTCACAGGAGAGTTGCTCCAAATGCTTCCTCAAAGTTATGAGAAGGGAAACATGAATGGAGTCAACTAACGAACTAGCAGAATCTGATTTTAGTGCGACGACAAAATCTTCCAACTCAAAAGGACTCAAGAATAGCAAACTACTGAATGATCTCAAAAATGCATATACACAAAAGCCATCCAGGACCGAGGTTCCATCTAACTTTACATTTTGGGAAGAAGGGGGCAATTGCAACTTCGGAGGAGGGATGCGCTCTTTCGGTTTGTCTTCTGTTATTGCACTAACAGCAGGAGATGATGCCACATCATTGACAGCATCCAACAGGGCCACGCCAGCATCACAAGTTTTTGTCGATCCCCTCCGTGCACTTCTTCTCAATACTGTCCCAGCAGAGTTCGAATTATTCGAGGACTTCCTTTTCCTTCCCCGCCTACTTCCGTGTTCATATGGGCTAGCAAAGTCGTCTTGATTCCCACTATGCATGGCATCACTAGTCTCGAAGGCGCTATCTTTTTGAGGCAAATATACCTTAGAATCTCCCACACTATCGCAAGCTATACCTACAAAAGTCCCATTGCCCAATACATATGAAACTGAAACATCGACAGGACCAGACCTTGCTTCTTCACAAGCAGTATCTGCAGACCCACTCGTAAGCCTCACTCTAGTACGTCCGTCAAATTCTACAGGAACTTCTTGGGAAGTTCCATTAGCAATGTTCACTTCCGTCAATCCTTCTTCAACATTTCTGGCGATATCTACATTATTGTCCTCAACTAACTGACATGCCATGCTTTCACATTGCTGTCCATCGACATTGCACTCAACATCCTTTACTTCAGTATCAACTCCTAAATTCAAATCTATAAGACACTTTTTTCTTTCAGAAGGGGAATCCTCCTCCAAATTCTCATCCAAATCACTAGTTGCATCCAAATTCAAGTCGATCCTACTTCTCTTCACAGCTTTCTCCTCAAAACGTACATTCAAATCACGGCCAACGTTCAAATTCAAGCCTTCATTCAAATCCAACCCGGTATTCAAATCAAAGCCTCCCTTCCCATCCACATGCCCACCGGAATAGCCATTACACACCACCACATCCGTCAGATTATCCTCCATATTCTCCTCCGCGGCCGGATCATTCAAATTAATTTTCCCCCTCAAATCCTCGCTCACCCAGACATCTCTCTCCAAATCGCCACGAGACCCTTCCCCGCCCTGCGACCCCTCATTACCCACAGCCTCCAAACCAACGACAATCTCTCTATCGCCACACGCATTACCCGTACCTTCGACCCCTCCGGGGTGGCGCCGCTTCTTCGACCTCCGACCGGGCCGCGGCGTCGCCCCACCCCCACCACCGGCCGCCTCGGCCCCGGAGGAGCGCTCCCGGGCGAGCGCGGCCATCTCCCGCGGCTCCATCTCCTCCGATTCGCCGCCCGGGTACACGACGGTGCACAGCCCAGACGCGTGGTCGTATGATCTCACCGTCCCCGTGAAATTCGGGAACCCCTTGAACTCCTTCGTCACGCTCCGCCCAACGAACTCCATCCCCACACACGCTCTCTCTCCCTCTCTCCCTCTCTCTCTCTCTCTCTCTCTCTCTCTCTGTGTCCCTCTCCCTCTCTCAACTCCAGAGCCCCCGCGATCGCTCCGGCGGAAGGATCATGGCATCGCCGCCGTGTCTCGGCGCATCGGCGGCGGGCGGCGGCGGGCAAAAGAGAGGGTTTTTGCGGAGCGGGAGGAGGAGGCGAGAATTGGGTCGACCTCCGAATCGCGCCCCACCCCCACGGGTTTTAGAGAGAGAGACGGACAGACAGACGGGAGCTAGTTAGGAAAGTACCGAAACGAGATTCACCCCCCCTCCCTCTTTTTCTCTCTCTAGGATCGCATGAATTGGGCATTACCTTCTGGGGGAAGAGAGAGAGAGAGAAGGAGGTTGGAAAGTGTGAGGGAAGACCATTTCTCAGTTTTCTTTTTTTTTTTTCTTTTTTTTTTCTTTTTTTTTTTTTTTTTTGGGAGGGGGGGGATTTGAATTAGCGACGAATTTCTTTTCCGGTCAAAGGAGGGGTTCTCCCCACTCGTCGATTCCCCACGAGCCGTCGCGCTCGGGTGGGGTACAGAAGGAGGACGGAAGAATGAAAAATCGAGTTTCGTAGTTGAATTTTCCGAGAGAGTTTTGCAACAAATTTCGATTTTTGTTCTCCGTTCGATTGTCGCGGGAATTGGAGGCGTTTAATTTGTTTGTAAGCCAAAAAGAAAAAAAGAAAAAAACTGGTGTGATTTCTTTCCCCTTTCTCTCTCTTTTCCTTTTCTTGGATTGGAGGGTGGATCCTCTTCATTAATGAAAGAGCACTTACCTTTTTTTCATTGTGGGAAGGACCCGGGGCCGGTTGCGACGAGCGGACCCTGCCTTCTTCGACCATGGAATTGGTGGATGGAAGAAATAGGAAGAAGGGGGTTTGAGGGTTGAAAGCAACATGGGAATAGTTTGATCTACGCTCGTGGCGAACCTGTCCGGTGATCGGACCTCGAGACGGATGGATCTCAGCAATTGTTGCCGGAGGCCGAGAGGTGAGCGGAAGTAAAGCTCGAAAATGGTGTCAAGGGTGGATCTAGATAGATTATTAGATTAATAGTTTACGCATAACTTGATAAAGAAAAAATGGGTCTGACGGTGCTGCTGAGCACCGGAGGGTTGTGTGATCCGAAGATTGATCTCCGGTAGTTCCTCAATCATAAAAAAAAAAAAAAATGGGCCTATAGAATTAAGGTATATGCATGCGACATAAAACATGTGTAGATATTAAGGAAGACGGAAGCTGAGTATATACCAAATTACAGAAAAATGCTTTGATAAAGATCTAACCTTTAGGTAGGCATGCATCGATCCGGCGAGGAGGGGATCTGGAGAAGTCCTAGTTTGTTCACACCATTTGAGCTCGATTGGCAATCGACGGCGATCGACGGAAGCAGGCGCCTCTATAGGGTTTAGAATTGAAGAACGGAGGACGCGAATGAGACCGGATATGTTAAGGCCCTTTTATACAGAGGAAGATCGATAATACCGAGGCAGGAGTCGGTAATTATTAATTATATCTACCTAATTTTACGATAAAACCTCAATGTAGCAGTTCTGACGAAAGATAAATCGGTAATAAAAATCGCATTAATGCGAACCAAAATAAATTTTTGCGATGTTGGAAGTTCAAAGCGATTCTTTTGCGACCTCGAGAGGATATAAAATGTGAGACTCTAGTATTTTACTATTATTACTTTTGAATATTAAGAAGATAACAACCAATCGAACAAATACACACTGAATTTATATATGCATTTGTTTCGCAAAAAATAAATGATGTGGAAAATATATTTCTATAAATAATCACTTGTGTTGTTTACATAAATAAATAAATGAAATATATTTTCATTATTTACGAAAATGTTTAAATATAAATTATCATTGATAACAAAATCATTCTTTATTGATTAGTTATTTTAAGCGATGTGAGTAATAGTATTTTTCAAATTATTTATTTTTTGTGAAACAATCGGAGGCTATATATATATTTTTTTTGTCATGTGACTACTCACATTAAAATTTACCAAAACTTATAAGTTTGATCAAGAAGATAAGAACAAATAGAAAAGGTGGTCACCGAGAAATATTAGGAATTATAATTTAATGTATACATATATATTTCTATTATATACTGTCAGTGGTAAAAGATTTTTTCCCACGGGCAATCACAAAATGGAAACATTTATCGGGCAATGAAGTAAATGCAGTTGCCAAATTTTAAAATTGTATAATTGTCAATATCTCAATCTTGCCTGTGACCACCAAGTTTACCAAATAGAGATTTAGGAAAGATATATAAGGAAGCAAGCTGTACTCTTTCCTTCTTTGCATGGCAGAGTCACATTTTAGGTATCTTATCTAACTTTAAATTTATGGACACCATCCTATCGAAATCCAAGTGAAATCACATTTTAGGTATGTTATCCATCTTGATATTTATGGGAGATAAGAAATCCAAGTAAAATCACATTTTAGGTATGTTATCCATCTTGATGTTTATGGGAGATAAGAAATCCAAGTAAAATCACATTTTAGGTATGTTATCTATCTTGATGTTTATGGGAGATAAAAAAATCCAAGTGAAATCACATTTTAGGCATATTATCTAGTTTGATATTTATGGCCATTATCGTGAAATCACATTTTAGGTATCTTATCTAACTTTATAAATACGGGCACTATCCGATAGAATATCCAAGTCAGATCCACGTTAACACCAAATTTTCTTTTATTAATTGAAGGGGATATTTATAAAAAAAAAAAAGTCCTGTAATTAGACAAATATGTGATTTATGTCATTCGGATTGGATGGTGCCGAGTCCCCAAAGGGTTGGTGGGTCTCTAAGGGCCATGGTTGTTTAGTGCAATTTTTATAGTATTTATCCATTCATTATAAGATATTGAAAATTGTATATAACCCCCCCACCCTTTTCTTTTGCACCATGAGATGAAGCGGCAATTTTTCTTTCAATATCAAGCCAAATTCAAGTTTCTCCATTCGCCAACAACTCTATGCCTAGAAATTTGGCTTGTCGTTTATCATTCTAAAAGAGAACTACCTGAATGTATTGAGCTAATATGACACTGCACCTTTTTAATTGTGGAGATGAATTAATTAAAGTGCGGGAAAATTGTCCAAAGCAGCACATGATGGTTGAACTTGAAATAAGGGGGAAAAAAGAAGCTAAACATAAGACACATTCATCCTTGCAATTTAAACATGTTTGCACTGACATGAAAATAGGTGGTTGTTTAGTAAGCGGGTCATCAATCCAAAGCACTAAAGAATTGCAACTCCATCTCGCATTTCACATGAACTATTTTTTTTTTGTCAGTTCTACTCTATTCCTACTTTACACTCACTCTTAGACTTTTACCCTACCTTTTGTAAGGCGTAAGAATCGAAACCCACTTCTGAAACTTACCGTCCCCACTCCATCCCCCGAGAAGGTGGGCATTTCACATGAACTCTGAGAAGTGCGTCTCCGTGAATCAACGGATAATGCACCACTGACATTTAATGGCACACAAATCCAATGAATCTCCTACATAATCCAAAATCTAAAGGAAGAGTGCATTTTGCCTTCCATAGTGCAAGCATTCGTTTCTTTTTTTGGTCAAAGAAGTAGTTGGCACATTTAACCAAGAAGCACTCCGACCTAAATAGGGAATTTTTCAATTTTCAACTCGTTCACAGAATCGTTTTCTTTCTTTTAAATATTTAGAGTCACTTCGCCCGTAATTCACGTCATCTCTCTCCCCCGTTGCTTTTGGGGGCGCTGGGGGGCTTTCGCACGAGAGCCAAAAAGACCAGGACGCCTTTAATTCGAACGGTGGACGTAAGAGGAAAAGACGAAGGTGCTGTTAGTTGGCCTTTTTATCCGAGTTAATGCCCGAACAAGCAAGCAAAAAATAATAAAAGAAAAAGGGAAAAAAGGATAAAAGTGACCATTGGAAAAATAAATAATTTAATTAAAGCATATCCCGTATAATCTGGTCGAGCAACCAAATAAAAAAAAATATTGCCGTTTTTGATATATTGCTTATCGTGAAAATCGACATTTTTCGTAAAGCATGTTTTGTAGGTATTTCTGAGGTGCTCGTTAACGGGATTAAAAATAAAATAAGAATTAATTAAAGAAAAGGATAGACAAAATGATTTGATGCTTCCGGACGGGGAAAGGTATGGCATGCTCCCCGAGGCAAAAGCGATGGCGCAAAGTGAAGGAGCGAATGCCGGCCCGAGACCCGGCCAAGGACGGGTCCGCATTCGGGTCGACCCGAGTCCGGGGAAAAGCGTGTTTTGTTAAACGGGTCGAAATCCCGATTGATCCCCACCTTTTATCGTCCGTTTTAATTCGCGTTGACTCTTTTTTTGTCCTATTGTTTAAAGCATCCATTGCATGCCCACGGTATCGGATTTTAAAGGAAATATTGAAATTTATAATGCTTTAATGCTTGAAATTAATGTTAAAATGAAATGAGGCATGAGTGACATGTGTCTTGAAAATGCTTTAAAAAAGTTATGCGCGGAAATTAAGGTTAAAATGAATTGAGGCATGAGTGACACGTGTCTTGAAAATGCTTTAAAAGGGTCTCTCGCAAAGTAAACCCGTCGCCGTCTACCTCTGCCTTAGTCTCGTGGGACTTGCAACATGCAAGAAACCAAAACGGTCCGAGAGGGGTTGCACATAGAATGTGGAAGAGGAAACCCTTCTCGAGGTTAGTGGTTTCATCCATCGCTTTTCCTTCAAGGGTTGTTGGGTTTCAATGCAATAATACTGAAATCTCCGATTCTTGTCTAGTTTGATGACGACAAAACAACAACTTTGCATCATTTAAGTATACGTCAGACAAATGATTCGCGAATACGGATAGGCACCAAATACAAAAGTATGCCTTGTCATCACATTCATCCACGGATATTATTGATTTTTGACTATAACATGCTTGTATCATCACGTTTGATTTTAGATCCCTTTTTTCTCCGATGACGAGAAAATTCATTTTTGGGTAAGCGAGTATCGACTAAGAATGTTTAGACAGAGTGATCATGGGAACACAAAAGGTTATAATGACAAAAAGTACAAGTCAACATCGAATAGTCTTTCCAAGCAAAAATCAAACGTAGGATGTCCACAGAGCCAGGGAGATTGGATGCAAATTTGGTGTGGAGTCGCTGAGATTTCCGCCGTGCGTGTTGTGTTTGGACCGCGATCTCGTTCACTTTGACGGGAACTTTCGGTGCCAGGGCAAGCGCACAACGACATCGGAATTAGTTGGCCAAACCTCGCCAACACGCTCAAGTAAACGACAACGTCAGAGTCTTCCGGCAAAAAGGGCGATGCTGACTTGCTGAGGGAGTACGGGCTCCAGATGGGCCAAGGCCCATGGGCTGCCAGCTCAACCAGGTTTTTGGTACTGGGCCGACCTGAAGATAGCATTGGACAAAGATGTATTAACCTTTGGTAAAAGGCAACAAGCCGTCTCTTTCGACTGTTGTTTTCGTGCATCTCTACTGTTTAATTAATCGAAAGGATTACGCACCAGATCTTCTCATGCGTAATTAAGACCAGATTAATGAGATTTTTTTTTTTTGGGGCTATTTCGGAAAAGGCGTGTCCTCGAGCTAAGAAAGCCAATCTCAAAGGCCACGATGAGTTGGAGCATGCGAAGGCCAATTGAAAATCTCTGAATGCTTAAGGCTTTGTCAACAGGCATTATGGCTCTTTCTAGTGTAAAGATCCATTCCTTGCTCACAGTCACCGCCGGAATGTTGACCGCTGGAAACCTCCACACGGTGGCGCAGGAGTGTGGCAACTGGCAACGTTGCCAAATACCTAGTGAGCTGGATGCGCATGCAACTTGGTTTTCAGCACCAAATCTTTGAAATTATTTACCAAACATAATTGTCTTTTCCAAAGCGCAGCACGACCGGCATGCATTATGGAAAGATTGATCAGCATCGACTGACCTGCATGTATCATGGAATTGAGTACGACTCAACTTTGAAAGATGAATAATAGGAATTCTTATTTGCTCGTCCTAGTGGCAATGTAATAACCATGGTCGATTATGTCCGGTTCATAATTCACAAGCATAATTCAATGTGATTCTTTACTATAGTCTTAAAATGTGATTGACTAAATTTACTAAAAATAATTTCTTTCTCACCTATTGTGGAAACAGCCTAATTCCAATGAACATCAGTTTATGTCATGTTTTATCGGCATTTGCAATTTTTTCTTGGGGGCCAGATTTGAGGCTCTTGTCCTCGTTCTTGTATTCTTCTTCACGAAATTGTCTAAAATCGTCTATCGCCTCATCATCTAATCTTATGAACCGATAAGAATTAAGCAGCATATGTCAAGGACATGGATTTCTTAGTTTCATGAAAAAATATAGAACAGTTCCTATAAATTCCCGAGGATGATCGCTGGGAATAGAGGTGGTCACTGTGTCTGTAAAAAGACGAGAGTCCAAGGAACAATGTCGAATCACTCGACTCCTCTGAGAGTGATGAAGGTGCATTCCAAGGACGACGGTAAAACAATCCTGTCGATCCATCTTACCATCATGACCCGCCCAATTCGCAGCTCATCTAAAGCATCGTGGACATATACCCAGATTGTGCTATCTACATTTGGAAAAGAAATGAGAAAACGCTGCATCCACAACCAGGAGAGAGGGAAAATAAGTGGCGAAAAGCTCCAAACAGAAGAACTACTGGATCCGTCGTCCAAGATCTTTGGAAGGAACAGTGCAAATTGCATCCTTTTATCTGGCATTGGATAAACGAAAAGGGTCATCAATGCTAACATAAAATAAAACAATTCAAATAAAAGATCAAGGCAGTACAAACTCATCATTGAACCCAAGTAGTACCTGAGAGCTGTAGGGATCAGTTCAGCCTATCCTGTCACGAGGAGAAACATGTACCATATCAGCTCAGGTAGCCTGACTGTATCTTTACACCTTCTGTTCTTCCTTTATAGTCCATAATGAACCATACAGACAAAAGTTGCCAATATCCATGAATCATATTGAACCATGATTCTTTGTATCTTAGAACATTTAATTGTAGGTTTTTCAGTGTCTTCAATCAGATTGTTGGACAGTAAGTCCTTGTGCTGAATTCTTTATATTTTTATTTATTCTGTCAAATGCTAGCAATGGTTACAGAATAATGATATGCATTCTCATTACTCACCACTATTTTGATGTCCTCTGAGCTGAGCAAGGGCTGCTGCAATCTTAGCCCCGACTTGAGCATTGTTCTTCAATAATGCAATATCTGATGTCGGTCAAGAAAATCAATATTCCCCAAAAATCTAGATATTAGCTCAAGGTGCACCGGAACATTCTACTCTTAAGTTGGTCATCGAAGGGGTATGGATTGGCATGCTGTTAATTTAATTCATTGCAACGAAAAGGTCGCTAAAAAGTGCACTGATATAACTGGTCACTAGCATGAAAAGCAGAAATAGAATTTAACATATAAATGGTCAAAAGAAGGATACTGGATGCCAGCGAGGCTCCTCCAGTCAGCTCATTGACTCTCGAAAGCAGGAAAGGCGTTTCTGCATTTCCTGTTACATTCTTAGCCCTGAAAATACAGAAAAAAAGAACACATTATATGAAATACAGAAGACATGCAAGAGGATGATCAGGCTGAAAAATAATAATAATCAGATACACAATATAAAACAAAAAGAGAAGTTCACCTAGCTTCTCCAATGGCTCTCTGGATCGCATCCTCAATAAACCCACCAGAAACTGAGTGTTCTTTAGGAATTGGAACAGCAAAAAGGATTCCACTTCCTAGCCGGAGCTTATGATTAGCATCTGCCATGAAGAACAACTATGAGGAGATGCATCATGCAAGAAGACCCCACAATAAGAAGATTAAATCAGGGACAAAGGACCTTAGTCACTTGCCTATAAGTCGAGCACAATCTTCGGGTGTATCTACACGACAAGGCACCTAGACAATATTTGAGACAATTTCAGCAGAATTGATGCAACATCTTGGCACAGTCACATAAAAGATGCTATGCCAAAAATATAAACTTTAAGAATCACAAGGGCAATCATTTGTCTTCTATAGAATCTGCCATCAATTTCAGCCGATCGAGACATTCAGAATCCACAGGTCTTTAAAACCTCCAGCGTAACTATTTCTACATAGAGTACACGATCTTCAATAAGGTTGCTTGCTTAACTATGTAGAGTTTGTAATCTCTAATAAAATTCCTTACTTTATCCTCTACAAAAAACTTATTGTTGGAACTTGAGAAACTACACCAAAACCGTCTAAACAGCTGAAATTTTTTTCTTCAATGACAATTGAAAAGCATGACAGTTAAAAGCAGGTTCTGTTATATCTGGAGAACCTTGAGGAGACCACTTCCCCTTCTCTACCATCCCTAAGGCACACCTCCCCCAGTAACTCAGTTATTATGAGCCAAAACAGATGTTGCATGAAGATTGCAAGAATGTGGTTTTAGTCAAGTATAGGACTAATAGTAGGCACTCTGTTTTGTTCTGGCTAACCTATTGAATTTGTGATTATAAATTATCAATTACTCATTATATCACACGTAAGGCTTTTCCAA
The DNA here is from genome assembly GCA_017140615.1 of Eucalyptus cladocalyx. Lineage (NCBI taxonomy): Eukaryota > Viridiplantae > Streptophyta > Magnoliopsida > Myrtales > Myrtaceae > Eucalyptus > Eucalyptus cladocalyx. Next base: position 8,470,407 of record CM029525.1, on the reverse strand, counting down.
ACAACTAACAAATTAATATAACCATTATCGGAAGCTGGACATATGATGAACCATGCATTTGACCCCTCTTTCAGAATTAAAAATTTCCACATGTTTCTATCTTAACTAGATCACATATCTATCCGAACTGCCCATCTCATTTCTAAGTAAATGATAACGCGCAGCATGGAGCAAATGACAGATACAAATAAATAATTAGACGGTTTTCACAAAATAGGGTTTATTGTCCTGACCCGGCAACCACTCCTCTCTGTGAAGAATGCTGGAAACTCATTAGTGGCATATGTAGCAACACAAACTCCCTGGGTTTCCTGCAATAAATAAGCAGAATTAACAACTGATGTCCGAGTGCATGAAATTCTGTTCGATATCAATAGGTTCCAAAGAAAAACCCGATCATACCAAGTATTCAAGGGTCCTAGGAATGTCCAGAATAGATTTTACACCAGCGGAGACAACTGCCACTGGAGTCCTTCCAAGCTCTGTAAGGTCAGACGAAATGTCCAGTGCTACATGTGAATTACAAAGACGGTAATTTACATCAGTCCTAAGTTCACAAAGGCACCGATAATGAAAGCTCAAGGCAATGGAATTGTGTACAGCATGCACACAATGCCAGAAACAATAGTACAGATCCTCTTTTTGTTGAAGTAGATAGTTAACTTGTCTGGTGCATCTTGGAATCCTAAGTAGGAACAGGACAGGAGTTGTCTAGAGTTCACAAGAGAAAGCACACCAAAACTAATGAATTTGGTAGAAAAAGAGGAAAGAGAAGATAAAAAGTTAACATCATCTTATGGCTCTCTTCAAAATTTTGTAGCTATTGCCAAGTGGCAATAGCACCCTCACCCAAGGCCATTCGTCCCAAGAGCAATCATTACTCATTTTCACCTGTAGGGCCATGGATCAGGAGAGAAAGATTTTTATGGCTGCAACATTTAGGGTAAGATGAGGGTGGTGGTGTGGAAAAGGAGAAAGGATTTGGGGGCTCTGCCAATGGGTGTTTGAGCATAATGTCCAGATTCTACTAACCATCAGTGAATGTCCCAAAGTGCAATTGATGTTTGAAATATTTCAATGGCCGATGAAATAAACGTCAAGATAGGGGGTGGGTAGTGGAGAGAGAAGTAATATTAGATGAAGCACTAATGTTGCTTTTACAAGAGTCCATGAATGTTTAGTAACAGTATAGAATCACCAATTTTAGTTGCTTTTAAATCAAGTAGACGGACTCCAATCAAAGTAAACTTACTGTTTTCGCCATGTCGATGCACTCCTCCAATTCCTCCAGTAACGAAAATAGGAATGCCAACCTGCAGGAACTTGAGTACAACTTGAGAAAATTGCTCAACCAATAGCCTTTAAACGAAAGAAAAGGAACTAAGATGAGAAAAACAGAAGCATGGACCTTGGATGCAAAAAACATGGTAGCAGAAACTGTTGTTGCACCATTTCCTCTAGTGGCCACCTATAAAGGCCAAGATCAATCTTTAATATCAGTACGATCAAATAATGGGAATGTTAAGAAAGAAATGTCATCCATCAAGATTGTTCTCTGTCCCAATTTCCCACAATGCTTCACTCTAGGAATATATTTGGCAGTCCAAAAGTTTGATTGTTGCTGATGAGTACCGTTGATAAAGTCAATATCAGGGGATGACCCTTTCCACAGATTAAGTACACTATGCATCAAGAAAGCATTGTAGAAAGTTGTTTTGAAATTTCATTCATGAAGAAAATTCAGTGGTTTAGCGCAGCTCCTATTAAAAGAAGAGTCACTTTAGCATTTACACACTGTTCCAAGTAGTACAATTTTTTTTTTTAATATGCAGCAGTAATATTATGAATCACTTCAAGCAAATCCTTGAATAACTGGTCAGGGCCTGTTCCACCCCCGCAATAGCCTCATAATGCCCTTTGCTATTTTGGCATCCCAAGGTTTGCTGCCACCACCCTTGATGGAATGGGGAGCATTTCATAGGTACGATCTTTAGAATAAGGATTCTGAAAGCAGGGGCCATGGCTTACCAAGCTAGCTGTCACTGTCCAAAGCCACTGCCACATGGGGTGAGAGTACATAGGAATTTGCACACTAAATGACATGCCAAGAACTTGATCTTATACTAATAACAAACTAGCCATAAACAAAGCAGCCTTTAAAAAAGGAGAAGGTGTGGAATTAGCAATGAGAATGAACCTTGTAAATATTACATTTCAAACTTTTTTGTACTCCAAGTGGAACTTGGTTTACATTCCTAGAGCTGAAAACATGAGATCTTGTAACATAAGAGAGAACATTGTATGATCCATTCCATCAGTATATCCTAAGCAAAGAAATAAAATTCCTTCATCTTCACTTAAAAACAAAAAAAGTAAACTATGGCGAGAAACATACATGGGCCAAAGTACAAGAGCCACTAACCACATGCGCAATATCCCTACGAGCCGTCTTTTGAGCTCTAACTCCAAGATTAGCAAGCTTTTGTAGGTCTTCTGTGCTCAGGCCTGCACAAAGAATTACAAGTGAGATTTAATAAGAGGAACAGTGCTGTCACTATCTACATCAGAGGTAGGTCAGCACATCCTTACAGAAGAGCACTGAAGGAAAGATGTAGTAATATGCACATTCACAATTTAAGGCATTCTTCCTTCTAGATTTTATAGAACATCATGTCCTAAAGGCTGACAAGAAAAATATAGTAGCAGTCCTTTCTGGTGAATATAAGATGCCTCACCCTACAATATAACTTTTATCATTCCTACTCATGGAAGAATACACTTGAAGAAGAATAAGACTTGAAACTTTTGCAGCTAGAAGAGTATGTTTTTCATAACACCATATGAAAAGGATAACGAAGGCAACGAAGGTTTTGTAGACATAGGATGTACAATATCCAATAAAATTTGGCAAACACTCGAAAAAATAATTAAATGAATACCTATGCATGACACACCATCTAAGATGGCTATTGTTGCAGGAATTGCTCCATTTACCCTGACAATTGCCTCCAACTGCTTTGCAGTCTCAAGATTCTGAGGATAAGGCATACCTGATACCGAGCATACAGAAATGAAAACGATTCCTAGCAAAGAATGGCAGCAGTTAAAGACAGCTGGCGACAGGGGGGTGGAATTAAAGCATATACCATGAGAAATGACGGTGGACTCCAGAGCAACAACTGGTTTCCCAGTTGACAAAGCCTCAGCCACCTCTGGAGATATCTTCATCAGTCCACTGACATCATCACTCTACCAGAGAGAAACGCGAGAAATAAGCACAACCTTTTCGCACTCGATCCGCTTTGCAATAACTTAGAGCACAATCATAATCCTGCAACTCTCCAAAGTAAAAAACAAAACAAAATAAATGAAAGTTTGGCCACAAATGGAGCTCTAATTGGTGGTTACAAAGACGATTCACACATCTAGGTGACTAATTACTCGCACAAGACACCCTAATATAAAATCAATCGCCTATTTTCCTAGTGAAGTTTGCTCCACACTCGACATCTTTACCATCGGAACTCAAATTCGCCGCTATTTCTGCAGCATTTCTGGATCCTAATCTCTTTTTCACACAAGCTCCTCGGAAAGCCACTCCATCTCGGGTTTCAAACTACACGCAACTGCTTGTCCGAAATGAAGGCAAAGAAGACCCAAAAACAAGTTTTGGGAAGTTCTTGTCACTAGGAACTCGAATCCCCCCGACAACCCTCAAAATGCCTTAACCTCACCAAGAGATAAACAAATTGCGGTCAGCAGAAAAAATAGTCAATCTTCTTCTTCCGTTCGGGTGAGATCAGCTGCTTCAGTTCGGGACCTCTCGAGCAATGATCACGGAAAAATATAAGAAAAGAAAAGGAAAGAACCCGAGTTCGAAGAGTGTCAAAGGGTCAAACTTTCTTCGAGCCACCTTCGAAAGCTCTTCAATATCGTCAACTAGTAAAGGCAAACGCAATTCATTCCATCCGCTACGAATTAGAGGGCGATAACTGGTATCGCAGAGTGAGGAGGAGTGACTGTGCGTGCGGTGGAAAAGGACAAATTTTGAAGCTGGAGATGGCGAAAGCCGGCCTAGTTTCCTCAAAAAGGAAAGTTCTACTGGTTGCTTCGCGACGGGTGCGCGACGCCGGACGAAGAAGACGAAGCTGACGTTACCTCGAGAAGCTTAGAGTCGGCGGGTCGCAGGTGCCGCTGGAGGTTGGTTAGCCTCGACATGGCCGAAGACTCCATTTCCAAATTGTAATCAGAGAGAGAGAGAGAGAGAGAGTTGATCTTGATGTTGATGCTCGAGCTCGCCGCTCTGCAATTACGACCCCTCCTCCTCCCTCCGCGCTGCCACCACCGCCCCGACCGCCGCGGCTCCACCCGGCCACCACCTGGAACGCCGGGCACGCGACGCCCCCCCCCACTTCTCGCCACCGTCCTCCGCCGCCCTCGGCTAACCGTCCGGCACGAGCCGCCGACGCTCCGTCGTCCACAGACCTCGCCCCCTTTGGTCCGATTTCAAGCTACGAAGCGATTCAGGAAATCTAATGGCGAGAAGCGGTAAAAGAAGTGACTTTTTAAAACATAAATGGGCACGAGACCAGAAAGGAGCGGTAATTTTGGGAATTACCGAGACGATTGAGTGTTTTATTTTAAATATATAAACATAGAGTATGCATATATTTAATACAAAAGATTGTTCCACCGCACTGTTGACTTCTTTCATAAACCGAAATTGAAAATTTTCATAAATTCGTGTTATATACTATATTTATATGATACATAGAGATTGGAAATAGATACATTCAAAAGATTCGTAAAGAATGTTCCTCCTAGGAATTCACTTAAACATTTTTATTTCGTGATAATATGTAGTTAAAAATAAAAATCCATTAAAGTTGAGTAGCATAACGAGCATGTGTGAATTGATTTTTACATTAGATCTTACATTCAACTTAGATGGTGCGGTGCTCGCATTTTGATTTTTTTTTTTACTTGGGATGCAAAAATATTCATAACATATGAAATGTTTACTACATAAATTTGCATATAATTTTTGGTTTTTTTTTTTTTTTAAATTTGTATGAGTAAGTCTGGACAAGAAAAAATTACCTGAATGAAATCAGCCATATAAGCTTAGTGAGTTATATTTAAACAAAGCTATATTATCAACTTTTTTTAACATACACTGTTTGCACTTTCCCCCATTGAATATTACATTGATGGATTAGGTTAATTAACTATGTTTAATGCCACGCCCATCAAATGTTGTATATGTAAAAAAAAAAAATTGTTTCATATTTGAGGATCTAATAATAATCTCTATTGAAATATGTTTTTTCGATTTCTTCCTCTTCATCCTTCTTTTAAAGTCGGAAATAGAACTCCTAGGATGTAATTACTTTTTTCCATCATTCATTTTATTATTTTTTGAAATAAAAAAGATTTACTCTCGAGGGCAGTTTCGCTTGATGAACTAAGCTATACATTTTGACCCAAAAAAAAGAAAAAAAGAAGAAGAAGAAGAACTAAGCTATACATCAGCTCATAATTTTCAATGTATTGAGCAAGACGAATCATCGGTTTGTCACTTTATTCATATAGAAGCTTTAACATATGCTACGGATAATTCCAAACATCACAAATTCCTCAAGCCTGAAAAAGAAATAAAAAAATCAGCATCCCAAAATTTCATCAAACATCAGATGATCCTGCGTATGAAGCTAGATCAGTTTTCTTTGTCGAGAATGCATCTCTCATAGCAACTGCCGCCGTGGATGATTCCGAGCAGCCCATTTTCCTATTTGCTCGCGAGTACTTGTCTCTGTGGGGTCCAAAAGAGATGGCCGATGATGTCTTCTTCTCGCGGCGGGGTTCGGAGTTAACGACCAGCGCCTCTAAATGAGGGCACATCCACCTCAAGCTTTCTGTCAGTTGAGAGTTGCTATCAACTTCAGGAGTGTTGCAGAGGATTTGAAGTCTAAGATGCTTAACATCTCGCAATGGAGGAAGCATCTCACCTCTTATTTCTCGTGGAATAACCAATGCCTAACAAAATTTCAATGCTCAGTCCACATTAGCATGCAAGATAGTCGATACGAATTACATATTTGAAGAAATTTACTTACCTCAACTCCATTACAGGCTAGTGTCAACGAGTCGCAACAGCCGAAATACCTAAGAAACTTGGCCGCCTTGAGATAGCTCCTCCTCTTATTGCGGACTCCGAAATCCACCTCCAGTCTCGCATTCGCCAATCTCGTCGAATCTCGTGGACCGATGGCCACGATGTTGGGGCCATCGTATTGGAACGACACTAGATTAGGAGTTTGGGTCTTTACTCTTACCAAGGAATCGAATCCGGTCAAGGCGAGATGCTTGAGATTCTTGTGAGTTATCCTGATGCGCTCAGCGGACCGGCTCCCCTTGAGCCTCAAAGTCTCCAGGAGACGAAGCCGAGAGACGGCTTCTCGGATCGTCCTGATCCCGATCACGCATAGATCCAGGGCAAGCTCCCTCAGGTTTTGGGCGCCATGCACTTGGAGAGCCGACAACTGCCCATCCGGGAAGGCCACGGTAAACGTCGATGTGTAGCTGAAGGATACGAGGTTCGGGGCTGAAATCGAAATCGAAAAGCTTTTATCATGAACCATGGCCGACGCCTCAAAAGTCTCGAGCTTTGGTCCGCAAATGAGGAGGTCCCCGGAGCGGAAGCAACCAATCAGCTCCACGTGCCGGAGTGTGGGGCAACTCAGCATCAACTTGTTCACCACGTCGTCGCTCTCGTGGGCTTTGTGTAGGACCAGTTCTTCCAGGCGAGGCAGCCTCATCTTGACGCCCTGCATCGAGAGATGGCTCACGTGGAGGACAGAGATGGTGTCGGAGACTAAGTCGGGGCATTTTTCCTCGTAGGATCTTTTGTCGGGATAGTCGACGATGCGACCGAGCGTAAGGGCTTGGAGATTTAGCCTCGAGGCGGTGTCTATCCACTTGGGCACCTTGGAATTCAGCTTGTCGCTACTCGAGAAGATCAACAAGCTCATCAAGTCGATGCTGAGGTCGTGCTCACGGCGCCGTGATATGTAACCGTTGACATATTCTAGAAAAGTATCATTCTCGGTTTTGGCATCATGCCCGCTAATTTCTTTCCTCCCAAAGGTTTCCTCGTCAAATTCTAGAGCCGGGAGAGTGTTGAAGGCATGATTCCAATCCTTGGAGAGGATGCTGATTTGCGTTGCGATCTTCGGAGGCAAATACGACATGATTTCTTGAATTATCGGTTGAGGCAAGTAAAGGGTGCCGGAGTCCGGTGTATCGATGCAGCCTTCCGGAGATCTCCGCCATCATCCGTCAATGTCGGCTTCGTCGTTCTCCACAAAACTTCTTGCAATACAAGAAAGAATAAGAACTGTTGTTTAAAGTCCTATGAATGCAGCGAAACCGTACACGTGGAAATCCTAAAGCGCAACGAGATTAGGCAAAAAGAAACACTAGCGACCACTTTAATGGAAAGAGCTCGCAACACCCTCCATCGTACGCTAATAACAGTACCCCTTGGAAGAGCCACTAGAACCAACGAGTTATGAACCAATCTATCAAGAATACAAAACATCACATGCCCATTATACAAGAGGCCACAAGAATTCCGATAAAAAAAGATCAGTTAACTACTTCCTTCCAAAGGCTAATTTTACATAAAAAGAATCTGTAGATGGGCAAGCCAATTTACCTTCAACGGTCGCTTTTCCCTTTCTCTTCAGTCAAGCCGAGAATGCTCAATGAATCAATGAGCAGATGATCCTCGTTCTCTGCACGCCGACGTTTGCGGGCTTCTGCTCCTTCTCGGCTCTTCACGAGGGTCTCTTTGTGTAAGCGCAGGGGAAGAGCGGGGACTAAATAGCGCTTGTAAAACCAGAGTACTAAGCGGACCCGTTGTTTCCTGAAACATCTCCACCCAATCCCGAGCCCTGTCAGGATTGAGAAATATGCTAGGATTAGGAAACTTGAAGTACGTTCTGGTCGGATACATGTGCACTGAGTTTCGTTAATGCCTGGTGTTTCCTTTTCTGATCTTGTGTTTTTGAATCCCACGCAGGCCCCGTTTGTCCGTGATAAAACAATCGACGTTTTGAGGGGACCCGAGTTCAAGAAAGACCAGTTCAATTTGTATTTAGTGACTTGGCAACCAAGCAAGCGACGCCGAGGTGTAACTAATTTCTATTTCCTTTCCTATTCTATTGGTAAATTAAATCCTTAGATGTTCCCTGTTCGTGTTATCTTACGGGCTTCTTGTTCCCCCAAGTATATGCGCCTCTTCAAAATATAGATTTTTGCGAGTATCATTTCTTCCGAAATTATTTACCAAATTAGCCTTCTTGTTACCGCATTGCTCTTGAAGTTTGCCTAGTTTTCGCACCATCTTAACCATGGTGATGGAATTTTTTACCTCCCTCTCTCTCTGGAAATTTACCCAGACAATTGCTGGAAAACCACGCACAATTTTTATCCTCCTCAAGTTGAACAACTAATAGTATGCCACCTTCTTAATAAATTATTTCCTATGACTTTACCATAACGTTGTTTCATTCAGTACGGTTACTTTTATAAATCAACTTCACTCAAATGAAAGATCACGATAAAACCGATAATGAAAAACTAAGAAGTTATATTTAGTTTTAAATATGGCTTGGCCAATGCTTAGTTTAAATATAGATTATGGAAAAACAACATATCTTCTCATCGCATCACTTACTCATGATATTACAAATTATGGACATTACCCGCATACCAACTAAATTAAAAATAAATAATTATGATTTTCAGATTTGTCCCTCAAATCAGGGGATGACCCCAAACATAACCCAATCAAATGTGGCGAGACCCGAATAAAATAAGAACCGAGAAGCCCTCGAGATCTCATTCCATGGGTGCAGTGCTCCTGTTTTCGAACCACTAATCGATCATTTTTTATCCCTGAGATCTCACTCACAGAACTGAATTTACGGCTGCACTAAAAGGAGACATTAATCTGGATAGAATGATGAACAATGCCTGCTTCTACAGACACAATGCTAGCTCTAACTGAAGAAGAAGGTAGAATAGTTCGGGAGACTAGTGTGAGATGGTACCATGGCCAAAAATTCATCTGCTTCTGGGAATTACGTAAAAGACGATTCTCAAAGTACGAGAAATCCGCCTGATCCGGCTAAGTCAAAACTGATGGTCATAGTTCATGGGTAAACCTTGATGTTGCGGGGACGTTCTCACAGGATCACGCATGTAGCCAACATGAAAACTTCACATATACTCGATGACTGACGAATTAAACGAGGCCTTATGTTGCTACTCAAATCAACAGGCAATAGAAAGTTGCTTACAGGAATGATAGGTGCATTAATCACATGTAAGCTACATTTTCAAACTCTTGCATCATACTTACAGATAAAGGACTTATTTTTGGCAAGAACAATGAGAAAATTACAAATGACTGAGATAACAACTTTGTCAATTTGAGGAATAAATAACCAAACCCGAAAAGAAGCCGCTAACCCAAAGAGAGAGAAAAATCACTTATGTACTAGTTAAGTGCAGTAGCACAATGAAACAGACGCAGCCAAGGTGGCAACAGAAGCACAATGAACAGGGCAAGTTAGTCATTACAGTTTCCTATAAATTCTCCTTTTCTGTTCCATGGGCGAGTTGCAAAAGACTTCCCAAGCATGCTTCTCTTTTCATTTACTCTTCCTTCTTCACATCGATATTCTGGAAAGTAATCCAAAAATGTTTTGCTGCCTAGTGAATCAACTCCGTCGAATAGGAAGCTCCGGACCACATTCTATGTTTCATGACAAGAGATAAGTAACTGCAAATTCTAATATGCAATGGGGATGCAGATGTAGGAATAGCTGTCAATGACATTTCTACCTTTGCACGTGTCTCCCCAAATAACCTTTTCAAAACTTCATAACCCGGATCCTGGACACAAAAATCAAATGAGTTATAGATTGAAAAGGAAAGTCAGAGAAACATAAGAGCAACGGCATAATGTTAGATGCACCTAAAACACTTTACTTAATACTTTAGACCATCGGTAGTAGCACTGGTCTCTGCATGTGCATGTAATAAATAAACTTCGCAAGTAGACTGTAGATACTGACCAAAAAAAAAAAAAAAAAGGTAGACTGTAGATTGCAGGTGAAGAAATGCAAGATAAGATGAAGATAGGAGAGGAGATGAGTGGCCAGGTGATTCACCTTTTCTGCTCTCCAAGTCAGATACCGATGCTGTGCCTCACGGTTGGCTATAATTCGAGATGCATCAGTCTCCCTTATTCCTAGGTCCATCAAACCAAGCCAAGCCTGAGAACAGATCAAAGGTCAGAGAGGAAATTAATTAGAGAAATGTTCTCGCCTAAAAGAAACAATGCAATCCCTTGAAGAGACAATTTATCGAGCAAGGTACCTTGAGATAATCCATGAATGCAGAGTATAAAACGTCATGCATGTGTTGACTAGACTTAAACCTGGTCCATATGACTATTGGTGAGAAGAATCTCAACGATTCGCCCGTTAATTTTCCACCCCATGGTAAAAGCTGCATAAAGAGATATTCAGCTGATGCGTCCAAAAAGTACAGGAAAAGACTTAAAACTCTTTGAATGTTATTATAAAACACAATGGACAACTGACCTCAACATAATTGAGACCTAAAGACATCAGGCCTTCATAGTACTTATCTTTGTATTCTTTGTGCTTGACAATGTCATATAGAGGGTTAAGGTCCCTGCAGACAACATACCAGAGCAGATCAGGGAGCCTTATGTACAGCAATCAAAGTTAATATAGGATTGAAGGGGCGACGGGCAGCATTCAGCACCTGCTGACCCCCACTTGATGGTAATTATCTACACTAACCGAGAAGGATATATATTATCTATATTCAACTATTATAAAAGAAAATTGAAATGCATCACTCTTGTTTTGAGAAATTTAACATTGTTGAAATATTTATTGCACATCTTAAAACAAAACTACACACTCCAACAAGATGCTAACTGCTCATCAAGGAGCATTACATATCTCAAGCCATATCTCAAGCCGGAGGAAAAAGTTCACTATTGCACATCTAGCTTAACAAACACGATCCAGTATACTACGCCATGCCAGTAGGTACTAGATACTTAGATGTCAAATGCGTGACTGTTAAAAGCTTCTGCAAAAGTCAGCTCATGATACTCAAGCAGAACAGCTACACCGCAACCCATTTCAACTGTTCAACACTTTCTGTTATCAGAAAGGTTGTAGCAGGTAATTTCAGCAGAAAAACACACACATGGCTACTAATTGGCTCTCTACACATGGATATCACACGCACGTGCACGTGCAAATTTGCTCGAGACATACAGTTGACCATAGAGCACATGCAAAGTTGCTCAGTGCATATAGTTGACCATAGAGCAAGCACCTGCTGTCATTTTCATCAACTCACGTTGTTTCTTACAGCAAGGAATAAGTAACAAAAAACAAGAACAAAGAATTGTTCTTACAGAACAACTATGTTTGTCTCAGCAGCAGTGAAAAAGTTGGCACAGAATATAGGCAGATCATATTCTGGTTCTGGAAACATAGCAAAATCCAAAACCTGCATAGAGCATCTTCAGAAGAACAAAATGAGGCAGCTAAATGTCATGGCTAATTATGTGTTCAAGTAAACTTACTTGAACAACCAATTCGTCCATCAGCACAAGTGGCAAATCTAATTAGAGGAAAAGCTTACACAGAAAATACTGTCTTCTGAAAACAAGAAAGTTTACATTGGCGAAAAGTCAGAGGATCAATTAATTCTTGATTTATTTCCAAAACTATCAAAATCGTGCATCCATATGGAGCCAACATACCTATAGTTTTAATAGCAAAAGAAGTGAAGCCATAGTATCAATTAAGCAAAACTGTCTTCGCTCTCGAGGAAATTTCCTCTGCCCATCAAGTTCAAACTAACAGGGGGTTTTTGGAGCTATAGACTGGAACTACCAGCTACATTTGCTTAAAAACCATAAATTTAAGCTGTATGTGTAGATTCTGTACACTGATTCCATAAAATTTATTTGCTTTTGCTGTAACTTGTGTCTGGAGAAGCTTAGAGAAACTAAATATCGAGTGGCGAAGATATTAGACAATCATACCTGCAGTCCCTTGCTCCCTTGAATGCTCAAACTCCGAAGCAACCTAATTTTCGGCGCTTCATACGACAACAACTCGATCTCTGTTTTATCGTCCAGTGGCTTCATGGAGCCGAACCTTTCCTAAGGACACGAAGAAGGACAAGCCTTGATTAACCAAACAAACGGCAAATAGAGCAGACAACCAGAGAGAAAACCAAAAACTCGGCCACAAACATTCACAGTCACGCATCTCTCTCTCTCTTTCTCACGCACGCACATACTGAGCAGCATTGTCAGAACTTGAAACAGTGGAAGCGATGGAGACGCAGCAACGACAACGTCTAGAGCGCCGACGCAAGAAGGTCCGGAATGCAACGCGCGACGAGAGGATCGAACTCGAGTTCACCGGCAAAGAGCCACGATACCAATTCGAACTCCGATTGAGCACGAAGCCGAGTCGAGAAACAATCGCATGACCAGCAAAAGAGAAAGCCGAAAAGCCGAAAACCACCGCACCTGCAGAGGAGAAGGAGCCACGCGGGTGTGGAGCGCGGTCTCGTCCAGAGCGAATTGGACGAACTGCCGGTACGACAGAGCGGAGGCGCGAACGCACGGCCTCCCCGTCCGCCGAGGGCCGCCGCCGCCGCCGCCGCCGCGGGGCTTGGCGGATGAGGAGCGCCGGAGAGAGAGGGAGAAGGCGGTGGAGGAAGCGGACTTCATCCGAAGCTAGCGCGCCGTCGACACCATTAACGGAGTCGGAGACTCTCTATATCTCTGTTTTTTTTTTTTTCTTTTTTGACATAGAAATGTTTTTTCCATTACCCTTTCGAGTAGGGAGCGACACTGGTCATGATCTGACAAGGGAAAGAGATGTTTCCTCTATTCGAGGTAATAATAAATTTATTAATTGATTATTACCGTTTTAATTGAAGTTAAAAGAGAGAGAGAGCGCACGTGCGAGGAGACAGAACAGTGCCCGACAAGGAGGCGGTCCTGTCGGAGGAACCATGCTTCCACGCGTGCGGTTGCGTAAATAGAAATGCTCCTACGCGTGTGGGCGTCCACAGCGGCAAAACCGACCGCGTCATATTTTTCATAAAAAAACTTCAAATTAGTAAGACTGCACCATATTTACCATTAATTTATCTTTGTACTATAAAAACTCTCCAACTGTTACATCTACACTGAGTATTACGGTACTTGATAAATATATTGAATTGTCTCAATACAAACACGACACATCTAATGAAGCAGGCAACGTAGTTATAAAAAATGAGCAAAGACTAAAATTTGGTCTAAAACTCAAACTGACCAAACTAATACTTAATTGATTTGCATCAAATTTTGAAACTTTTTTCCAAATCAATAGACATAATGTCATGTTCATATACGAGGCACTATATAACATCATTTCACTATAAAAAAAACTTAAAATTTAGGATTAATATTACGCAAAATCCCAAATTGGTACACACATGACATACTTATTCTTTGTTAGTTTCCGTCAAGTTTTACTGTGAAATTGTTAAGTTAATGACGTAGAAATCCATAGAACATTTATTCTTGTTTCTTCAATTAGCCATAATTTGAAAACAAATAGGGCTCGCTGCCTCCCTCCCTCCCTCTCTTAGAGCATAAAATACCCTAGATGGTCTTTCTCTTCACTGTCGTCTTTGTCTTCCTGATTATGCATTGGAACTCGTTCAAGCACACTTTTCTTTATGGTAATATTCTCGCATTCTGATGTCTAATCACGAAGAGGAAAATGATAATGAAGGAGTATGCTCAATGAAGAGAAAGACCGTCTAGGGGGTTTTGTACTTTGTATAAATTTAAAACATTCACTGCCATATGTTTTAATAACTTCGTGATAAAATTTGACATTTAACGAAAGTAAACGCATCATATGGGTATCGGTTGGGATTTTTTATTATTAAAAAATTAATTTGGATAAATTTATTGCATCCATTATTTTTGATTTTTTGTGGTATTAATCATAAAATTTATTACTTAACTTTAATTATAATTTTTTTTTCAGAAATTAACTTTTTCTTTTCATTATTGTTGCAGACTATGCAAATGTTCCTCCGGCACTCCTCCGGCTGAGAACCAGAATGCATCTTCTTCGGAGCCATCGCCAATGTCGAGCTACCGTTCTTCTCCTCCTCATCCTCCTTTTTCATCTCCTTGCCAGTGCGAAACGCCGTCGATGAGCTCGGTCCCTCTGGGCCTCATCCGCATCGTCCTCTCTCACCTACCCACGATACCGCTCCTCAAGTTCAGGTCCGTCTGCAGAGAATGGCGTGACACCATCGACGATCCGCGCTTTGCCGCCATGCACACCGCCAGCGGCATCGAGAGTCCCCAGATTCTGCTGCTCTCGGAGCCGACCCGCGGCGTGGAGAGTCCCCGGTCATGGTGGACGACGAGGTCCTCTCGACTATGCTCTGAATCAGCTTATTGGTCGTGGTTCGAGGGAGATGGAGATGGAGCTTCATGTCATGGGCTACAGCGGCCACGGCGACCTATCTCGTCAACCCTCTGACCCGAGGAATCTTCTCGCTGCCGAACGAGCCGCACAGACTCGGAATCGGGGTGGACCACCTGACTGGTCGGTGCAAAATCGTGCGTGTGAAGTATTTTCTCGATAAAGACGGCACAGTCCTGACTGATCAGCACAGAGGTCCTCCATCAGGGCTCTGGGCTCGTGGTCGTGGAGGTACATAGCGAGCCTCCCTCCCAGCCACCTCCTTGGAGGCCCCGTGTTCGCCGCCGGATCAATCCATTGGAGCGTCGCTGGCGGAGGCTGCGCCGTCAGGATCTCGTCATTCAATGTTACGAAGAAAGAGTTCGCGGACGCCCACCTGTGGACCTCTGGGGAGCTCCGGGGCTCGTCAACCGCTTGCGTGAGGAGAGCATGGATGTGTGGGCGATGGAGGAGAGCGGGCTGTGGGCGAAGAAGTACAGGATCCCGAGGATGCTGCCGCCGTGGATGCCGCGGTTGTATAATTGTTACTATGAAATCGATCTCTTATCAATAAAGATGTCCAAACTTGTCGAAAAGATTTCTTTCCCTTTTCCTACTTCTCTTTTAAAATGAAATTAATATACAAATAAGGCATATCCTTGTAGATAAATCCTACCGCTGAAAACATAGTCATATCCGAGTCAAATTCTATATCAAGGAAAGTGAATTATTCGCGATTATGTGAACAAACCAGAACACATCTTCTTGAATGCTCTCGCCGATGTCGACCCATAACTCTTCTTCTTCTTGTTCATCTTCTACCTCTTCACTCCCTCTAGACCTCCGCCACAATGTCCTCTCTCTGTTCTCCCTATTTTCTCCTCGGCTACCCACTATAATGCTCCTCAAGCTCCGGTCCGTCTGCAGACAATGGCGTGACATCATCGACGATCCGCACTTCACCGCCATGCACGCCACCAGCGGCGTCGAAAGTCCCCGGATTCTGCTCCTCTCAGAGCCGAGCCGCAGCGTGGAGGCCCCCCGATTCGTGGTGGACGATTAGTTCCCGGTGGCTTCACTCCCCATATCGGCCGTGAGGCCGTGGGTCCACGCAGCTGGAGCTTCATGTCACGGGTTGCACTGCTTTATGGACCTCCGCAACGGTGCGACCTATCTCCTTAACCCTCTGACCCGAGCAATCGTCCCGCTGCCGAGCTTCAACCAGTTGGGTGGATTGTGGTGCCCGTACCTTATCGGAATCGGAGCGGACCGCCTGACCGGCCGGTACAAGATCGTGCGCGTGAGCTACTTGAACGACGACGCAGTCGTCGCACAAAGGGCAGAGGTCCTTGATAAGGGCTCACAGTCATGGAGGGACATAGCGAGCATCCCTCCCAGACTCCTCCCCAGAAACCCCATGTTCATCGCCGGATCGATCCACTGGTTAGCCACCGGCCAAGGCGGTGTCGTCGGGATCTCTTCCTTCGACATCGCAAAGAGGAGTTCGACTGGACTTTGTGCCCGGCGCTCCAAAACGCCTTCCTGGTGGATGTCCAGGGAATATTGGGGCTCGCCCACCGCTCGCCCAAGAGGGGCGACTTGTGGGTGATGGAGGAGAGTTGGCGGTGGGTGAAGGTGCATGGTGTCCGGCCGAGGAGTCCCTGCTACCTTAATGTTCTGGGCGGTGCTGGCCGGGATAGGGCGCTCAACGACATGGAGAGCTTTTGGTTCTATGATCCTGCGACTGGCGAGCTGAAGGATGTGCCGAGACTCGGCGCATGGGGGGCCAAAGCCATAGGCAGCATCACCGTGAGTTTGCTATCGCCGGCAAAGTTGTGGCATGGTGGGGTTAAGGAAGTAGCCCGTTTGGTTCAATTTTGGGGAAATGGTTCTATTTTCCCCAAGTATCTTTGAATGAATGGGCATTTTGTGAAGGTAAGTGTGTTTGGAAACTCAATTTTTGTGTACATCTTACAAAGCAATTTTGAGGTGAAAAGAAAAAGGAAAAAATAGAAAAGAAAAGAAAAGGGAGGAAGAGATGCAGTTGAAAATCGTGGGGTGGGCTAGTGGCGGCAACGCTGGTGGTGGTGGTGGGGAGGTAGCCGGTGGCGATGGTGGTGGGGGAGGTGGCTTGCCTACCTAAGGTTCTGAGGTCGGCGACCTCAAGCGCAGGGGGCATCGCTTGAGGCCGTGCGACCTCAAGTGACGCCCGAGGTTGCCCGACCTCGAGCCACCTCACTCGAGGTCATGTGACCTCAGGCGAGGCTTCCCGTGGCTAGATTTGGTTGCTCACGGCTGAGCGCGTCCGTCGGCTGAGTTTCGTGGTGGGCTTGAAGAAGACAATGAACAATATAGAAAAAGGGCAAAAGGGGAAAACATGATTAAACCTTAGATTAGCATTTGACAAATGGAGACTCAAAAATGTGAATCAAATGCAAAAAAAATTTCCTTGAGGGGCTTTGGGCCGAATCAAATGGGGCCTAAGCCCTAGGAAAATTTTGGTGCATCCGGCGAAGTTGTGGCAGAGTGGGATTAAGGAAGTAAGCCCCAAGTAAATTTTGGCGCATCATCCAAGAAATTTTTTTGTAATTTTTTGTTTGGTTGAAAGCAGAATAATTACTATTTTTTTATTGATTTTTTAACATTTTATCCCTTAGCCCACACTTGAAGAAGTTAAAACGGCTACATTTCAATTAGGTGCTTTAAAAGCACCAGGCCCGGATGGTTTAAATGGAATATTTTATCAATCTCATTGGGAAGTTCTAAAGTGGACATTCATAGAGTAGTTCAGCAGTTTTTTTATTTCTGGATCATTACCTTCACCTTTAAATAGAACTGCTATCACTCTAATCCCCAAAACCCCAAACCTTGAAAGCTTGGATCAGTATCGTCCTATTAGCTTGTGCAACTATGCCTATAAAATTTTCTCTAAAGTGCTAGCTAATAGGTTAAAACCCCTGCTGTCTATGCTAATTACTGAGGAACAAAGTGCTTTTGTTGCTGGAAGATAGATTCAGGATAATGTTCTCATAGTACAGGAAGTCATTCATCAGCTTAAGACCAGAAAAAGAAAGCGTTATTTTCAAGCGGTTCTTAAGTTAGATATGCAGAAAGCTTATGACCGTATCGAATGGGATTTTCTTACAGATTATTTGCTTCAATTAGGCTTTCATTCTCATTGGGTTCACCTAATTATGCAATGCATCTCAACTACATCTTTGTCTGTTAAAATGAATGGTGAGTATTTATAGAGTTTTCATCCTACTCGAGGGCTTCGGTAGGGTGATCCCTTATCCCCTTACTTGTTTATTCTCATATCCAATCTCTTATCTTTCCTAATTAGGAATGCTATGGATATAGGCTTACTCAAAGGCATTAAGTTGAATCCCTGGTGTCCTACGTTATCACATTTATTTTTCGCTGATGATGCAGTGTTCTTCCTTGATGGTACCTTGCTGGAGTGTCAGAACCTATCTAATATTTTAAACCAGTATTGCTTGGCTTTTGGACAAAGGGGGTGTTTGGTTCAGCTTTCCCGAGGGGCTTTGAGCCCCCAAAGCCCATTGGGAAAAATTTAAGGGTATTTGGTTTGGCTTTCAAATGCTATTTGGCAAAATGTTTGCATTTGGAATGCTGAAAGCCCAAAGCAGGTGGGGACCTGCTTTGGGCATTTCAGCATTCTCGGCATGCTTATGGGAGGCTTAATAAATTTTTGCTTATTGTCCATGTTACCCTCAAAATTTTGTTAAAACTCCAATTTTACCCTACCCCAAAACAAAACCCTACCTTCTCAACTGACGCTCTTTCCTCTCCTCTATTCTCGATCCATCACGCGAAGCTCTTTTCTTTTAAATCGATTCTCGCACATCTGCTCGCCGATTCTCGCAAAGATCTGTTTCTCGCCGATTCTCGCAAAGATCGCATCCGCTCTCGCCGATTCTTTTTCTCTCCTCTCTTCTACCTGGTATGCCCCTCTCTCTCTCTCTTCCTCCCTCTTTATTCCTTTTCGTCGCTGGATGGTAAATGCTATTATCGGTCTTCTCGGTTTGTTCCCTCTCTCTCTCTCTCTCTCGCACACCCGATCCCTCTCTCTTTTCTCCCCCTGTTCTTGTTCGTCTGTTCGGGTGTTTGTTCAATTTCGTGGGTATGATTCTGTTTTTCTTGGGTCTGCGTCGGAACCGCGTGATTGGGGTCGGACTGGCGTTGTCGGTTCGTTTGGAATTCGATTGATCTAGGAGTGTTGCGGTTTTTCGGTTCTTGAATTTCAGACAGGGTTGGGTGTGCGATGGGTGTGTGCTTGGTGGAGTTTGCTAGCTGAATTTCGGGCTCTTTTCGTTCTGTTATGTGCGAACTCGTTTCTCTCAGGAACGCCTGACCGAAGAAGGCGAGGACAAGTTGCTGTGTGGCGCTGAGTCTGGGTGGGTCGAAGCTCGGACGTGGTGCGATCACTTGGCTTCCCTATACTCCGATCTCGTTCACATTCCGACCCCGACACACCCTGCAACTGGTTTGTTCCCTCTCTCTCTCTCTCTCGCACACCCGATCCCTCTCTCTTTTCTCCCCTTGTTCTTGTTCGTCCGTTCAGGTGTTTGTTCAATTTCGTGGGTATGATTCTGTTTTCTTGGGTTTGCGCCGGAACCGCGTGATTGGGGTTGGACCGGCGTTGTCGGTTCGTTTGGAATTCGATTGATCTAGGAGTGTTGCGGTTTTTCGGTTCTTGAATTTCATACAGGGTTGGGTGTGCGATGGGTGTGTGCTTGGTAGAGTTTGCTAGCTGAATTTCAGGCTCTTTCGTTCTGTTATGTGCGAACTCGTTTCTCTCAGGAACGCCTGACCGAAGAAGGCGAGGACGAGTTGCTGTGTGGCGCCAAGTTTGGGTGGGTTGAAGCTCGGACGTGGTGCGATCACTTAGCTTCCCCGTGCTCCGATCTCGTTCACATTCCGACCCCGACACACCCTGCAACAGGTTGGTCTACGATCTTGCTTGCTTTGATTGATGCATTGTTATCGCATGGGTACCAATTTTTACCGTAGGCAAAGCTTTCACTTGGTCCCAAAATTGCAAGTTTTCACTGTTCTTTTTCCTGGTCTTCATTTTGCATAGTTGCGATAATTCATTTACATGCCTATTTGGAAGCTAAACTCTAACGCCCCTAGGTTGCCATTTTTGAATGTGAAGCTTCTTAGGAGCAGTTTGAACTGGTGAAAATCTTAGAAGGGGGTAAGGTGTATATTAATTGGTGTTTTATGGGCAAGCAAGAAGGTGAAAGTACTAACCACTTGTTGCTATAGTCTAGTGTGACCAGAGAGCTTTGAGAGCTGCTACTGTGTGTATTGTTCAATAGGTCATGCCGTACTTGGTGAAAGAAGTTTAGAGTTTAGCGAAGGACTTTCTTAGGTGAGAAATAAGAGAATCTCTTGAAATGGAAACTTTGGGAGTGCTTAACAAAGTGCTGTTGTAATCTAGTACTTTAATGTGAGTATGTAAAAGAGTTTAACCGACGAACCATCAAGAATTTTTTATGCAAGTATAATATTTTTGCGTGTCCTTATTTTTTCTCAATCTTAGTTTTCTTTTCTTTAAGTGAATATCTTTTAGTTTTTTTAATAAGAGAGGGCCTAAGTGGTTGATCTTATTTGTTTGTGTCTCTTAAATTTGTTCATGTCACTTTACTAGAAGATGAGTTCATCAAAGGAAAAGTCATTTTGGAGCTTGGAAGATGTAGAAATCTTTTATAATTTGTGCATCGAACAAATTGAAAAAGGCAATCCTCCTGCAAACAACAAAAGAGATGGATGGACAGCCATAATTAGTAAGTTTGAGGAGCTAACGGGTAAAAAATATGATAAACAAAAAATGAAGAGTAAGTGGGATAACCTCAAGGAAGAATGGAAAAGATGGAGGTCATTACTTTACAAGGAAAGTGGATTATGATGGGATTCAAGGAAGAAAACCATTGATGCGAGTGATAAATGGTGGGAGCGTAAATTCAGGTTTTCCTCAATTCTTTTTTTTTTTTTTTTTTTTTTCATGTTAAGCTCACATTTAATGATACAACTTATGCAAATGCTTCATTATAACAGGCTAATCCAAAGTTTAAGGCTTTTAGGATGAAAGACATACATCTTGATCTTGAAGTAAAGTTAGATATGATGTTTAGAGATACAGTTGCTACTGGAGAAATCACATGGAATCCTGGACAACGTTTATGTGTTGATAATGATGTGGAGACCACACAACCTAGTATCGATGATGTTGTAGGGTCTACTGATGAAAACTTTGAGAATCACGTGGATGAACCAACTGGAACTCAAACTTGTAAAAGAGCCACACAGACTTCAAAGATGCAAGCTCGAGGAAAGAAAGATAAGAAATTGAGCACAAGAGATGAGCTCGGATCACAAATTAACAGGCTGCTTACAGTTGTTAACAGTAGGAGTACTACCAGTGCTGCATCCAATGCAACCAGTTTAGTCGGTCCTTATGAAGACTTTATAGAGATATTGGATTCCATACCTAAGATTGTGGAAGACGAAGACTTGTACTTTTTTTCAATTTCTCATTTAAAGGAAAAGATAGACAATAGGCAAGTTTTCACGAGCTTAAAGGATAATGCAAAGAAAGTAAAGTATCTCAAATATGAGATGAGAAAAGAATCAAGTCTTCGTAGATAAGAGGATGTTAGCATCTTATTGTTTTCATGTTTGAAACTTAGTCACTCCACTTTGTTTCCATCTATGGATCTTTATTTGTAGCATTTGTGAACCTAATTTCAATTAATGTTTGATGTTAGAATTGTTTTCATTTGGTATTCTCTTAATATGATAGTTTGCATATTGCGATGGTTAATATATTGTTTATCTTTATATTTGTTACTTGAAACAATTATTGATGATTTATGTGATGGTTAATACATTGTTTCTTTTTATAATTTGTTACTTGAAGCAGTTATGAATGATTCACATACAAAGACAAATCATGAGCAAGAGGAAAATGAATTATGTGATCTTATCTCAGTCACTGAAACTGCAATTCTTTATCAAGCAACCAACCTTTGCAAACAACCTTGCATGACTTCAACATATACAGGTTATGTATGGTTAAAAGAATTGATTGGCGAAGATGCTAATCCGATAAGGTGCTACAATATGTTTAGAATGAATAAGATTGTATTTGACAATTTAACGCGTGATTTAGTAACACGTTATGGCCTTCAAGGATCTAGGAATACTGATATTAGAGAAATGGTTGGTATGTTTCTTCATATTCTAGGACATGGTATAGGTAATAAATTAGCACAAGAGCGTTTTCAACGCTCCGGGGCAACCATAAGTAGGCACTTCAACTTAGTTTTAGATAAAGTATGTGATATGGGAAAAAATTTGATGCAACCAACTGATCCACAATATAGAAAAGTTCCAGAGAAGATCAAGAAGGATCGGCGATTTTATCCATATTTTAAGGATTGCATTGGAGCTATTGACGGCACACATATTATAGCGGTTGTACCTAAGTATGATCAAATTCGTTTTATTGGTCGAAAAAGAACAACAACTCAAAACGTGTTAGCCATATGTAATTTTAATATGGAATTTGTCTATGTTTGGGCCGGTTGGGAGGGACAAGCTCATGATATCCGTATCTTTTATGAAGCTATTGGAAGACGTGACACAAATTTTCCCCATCCTCCTCCAGGTTTGTTGTAATCAATGGTTTAGATACATTCATATATCTAATTGGCATATGTTGACTAAATTTACAATATATATATGTATGTAGGTAAATATTACTTAGTAGATGCTGGATATCCAAATCCTACTGGTTATTTGGGGCCATATAAAGAAGCTAGATATCATTTGCCAGAATTTCAAGAAGGTCCTTCACCTATGGGATATCAAGAAGTGTTCAATCGTGCCCATTCCTCGCTACGCTCAACAATTGAGCGGGCCTTTGGTGTATTAAAACAAAAGTGGAGGATTTTAACTCATATGCCAAGTTATCCATATGAAAAGCAAGTGCAAATTGTGGTAGCGGCAATGACTTTGCACAATTATATCCGAGAAATAACGTGCACGATACGGATTTTGAACAAGCAGAATTGGATCCCGATTATGGATATTCAGTTGACCATGATGATGCAAATGAAGGGGTGGGTGCTTCAAATTCGTATGCATCTCCGGACATGACACTTTTACGTGATGAAATAGCCATAAGTTTACAAAGTCGTTGAAGTTTGTAATACTAAGTATAACGTATTTCTTTTTTCCAGATATATATTATCATGTTTACTATCATGAAATGACTCTTTCGAGTCAAATTTGTATGAGAAGAACTTGATTTTATTTCTCTTAATTAGGACCTCTCTTTTTATATGTGGTGCTTACTCAAAAAAATTAGCATCTATAATCGATCGCTTCACCATCCACCGAATAAGTTCAACTTTTTCTTTATATCATTTTAATCTTTTAACAATCAATAGCCCAACTTTTTATCAATAGACTAGATTGATCATTAATTAACGAAGATGATTAATACTACAATAATTAAAAAAATATTCAAAGTTAAAAACAAACCTAAAAGAACATTAGGCTAAAAGTTAAGTTTTGCATTTAATCTATAATCAAATTCTTTTAATATAATTTTTAATAAGTTTACTAATATGTATTTTTTATATTACTCTCAACATGAAAATGTAAAATGTTATATACCAATTGTTTCTTTTTTGCAATTTTAAAAAAACTAAAACTAAAACACTTAATTTTAAATGGTTGGCTTTTCAAATGCAAGTTTACCAAACAATTTTGCATTTCCTAAAGCACTTTTTAGTTTTAGTTTACCAAACAGCCTAGCATTTCAGAAAACCCCTTTCTCTCAAAGGTATTTGCATTCTCCCAGGGGCATTTCCCCAAAGTTGAACCAAATGGGCCCAAACTATCAATCGAAACAAATCTGGAATTTTCTTCAGTCCATCTTGTCCTATATCTCTCCAGGAAAATTTGGCTTCTGAACTAAGGGTACCGGTGTTACAGAGATGTGGTAAGTATTTATGGATACCTACTGATTGGAAGATCTAAAAGGGATATGTTTTCTTGGCTGTTGAGTAGAGTTCAATCGAAATTAGAAGGGTGGAATGAGAAACTAATCTTTAAGGGAGGGAAGGAAGGTCTGCTAAAGACTGTGATTCAATCTATTCCGCAATACGCCATGTCTGTTTTTAAGATCCCTATTTCATTATGCAAAGTTATTGAAAAGAAAATGGCTAAATTTTGGTGGAGCAATGATACAAACAAGTCTGGAATTCATTGGCAGAGTTGGAAAGTACTACAGAACCGAAAGGAAGTTGGGGGTTTGGGTTTTAGAGATTTGATAAGTTTTAATCACGCCATGCCTGGCAAGCAAGCATGGCATCTTATTCATCAACCTTTATCTTTATGGGCCAAGTTTTTTAGAGGTTTATATTTTCACTCCTCCACTTTTTTTAAAGCTATCAAAGGCTCTCGCCTATCATGGGGCTGGCAGAGTTTATTAATCGGGAGGGAAGCTATTTTACCAAATGTTAGTTGGTCAGTCGGGGATGGCAAATGCATCAACATTAGAGAAGACAAATGGCTACCTATGGGCATTTTAGGTGGACCGAAAGCCCTAGAAGAACCTCTTCTAGTAGCTGATCTTCTTAATCAGTCTACCAGTGCATGGAAGATAGATTTATTGCAACAATCTTTCAACTTGCCCATCATTCAACAGATCATAGACATCCAACTCAGACCTAACTTCACTACAGATGCACTCATATGGACAGCTACTAAACAAGGCACATTTACGGTCAAATCAGCATATCATTCAATCACTCAAACAAAATCAGGTATTCCAAATTATGGTGCTTCTACATCGTACCAAATTCCTACCTGGCTTTGGCGCAATATCTGGAAGATGCCTGCAGCACCCAAGATCCGTATCTTTCTCTAGTCCATTTGCAGCAATTCCTTAGCAACGAGAGACAACCTGCATCGAAGACATATATTAGAAAGCCCCTGCTACTTACTATGTAAAAAACAGGTTCCAGAAACTTTAGAACATCTGTTCTTACTCTGTTCGTGGACTAATCGGGTGTGGACACATTCCAAGATCGGGGTCTCAATCATCCCCAACAATATTCAGCATCGGACTCGTGGATTATGTCCACGGTAGGCGATGCAAACCGATTACCTCTACTGGCGCTTATCTCTAATGTTCTGTGGTAGATCTGGCGAGCCCGAAATGGCTTCCTTTTCAGGGGAACTTTTCCCGATCCGAACCAGGTTGTAGAAGCGGCACTAATTCACGCCCAGGTAGATCGGTTGTCTTCAGCCTCCTGCACACAACAAGAACTCTCGGTCAAAGATAAATCTCCTCTGGCATCCCCCAGATCCCGAGGTTCGGAAGGTTAATATAGACAGTTCGTATCATCAGGGAAGCAATCAAGGCAATATAGCTTGTATCTGCAGGGATTACCAAGGCCGACTTACCCAAGGTTTTTCCATAGGTGTTGCTGTGTCCTTTGCTATGCAGGTCGAGATCTAGGCCCTGTCTTTCTCGCTCAGACATCTTCTGAAACAGGGGCTCCAACACGCCTAGATCCTAGTCGAATCTGACAATCTCACCATGGTGGAAACGTTGAATTGCCAGGTAAAGCCGCCATGGACGGATCGCGCTCTTTTCTCACAGGCGGCCTTCCTATTAACCCTATTCTCCAATCTATCACTAGGGTTCTGTCGAAGGGAAGCAAACGCGGTAGCTGACTGGGCTTGTAAGGCCCATAATAGCAATCGTTTGACTTGTAATTAGGCCCTTCTTACGCCCCCTCCTCTCTTGAATCTGTTATGCGCGGATGCTATAGTCGATGGTTGTATAGGTTATTCGTATTAATACAATATGGGTTACCGTAAAAAAAAAAAAAACATTTTATCCCTTTCAAGTCAGAATTTCCTCTGCCTCCGTTGGAAAATCCAGTTTTTTTTCTTTTAATTTTTTGTGAAAGAGCTTACTAAATAAATGTAGCTTAAGCTCAAATTTATTTAGGTATTTAAATGACAATTTCATAGCTTGAACGCAAAATAAAACTCTGTTGTGTCCAATTCACATTTATGTCATTTTGCCTTCGTGGTCTTAGTATAGAACAAACCCCGCTTACCATCTAGAAACGGCTAGTTCTCAGTCTAGTTTTGCACAATTGAGTATAGGAACGGTTATTGCATGTTTAGTTTTGGAGTTTTTCTAAGGACAGTGCTCACCCTTATCTTAAATAGCGGCGGAGAAGATCACAGCCAAATTAGTACGCAATTAGCAAGCAACCTCACCATTCATTAAATTTTGTAATCCCAATTTCGTCTTTTTTTATCCACAATTCAAAATATTTAAGTTTATACGCATGGAAAAGTAGTTAAAGGAAGATATATTCTAAATACGTTTAAATGATATAGCTTATTTTTAAAATATTAAAAAGCGAGTTATAAAGTTGATTTTGTTTGCTTGTCCACCATTCCTAGATTTCCCTTGATTTCAACATATTACAAATACTTGTAGATAATACCTACGGATGAGAACAAAAGACATCTCCGACTAAATTCTATATCAAGATGGTGAGAGATTCGCGGTACCGGAACACATCTTCTTCTTCAATTCTCCTTCTTCTTCTTCTTCTTCTCTCGACCTCCTCCACAACGTCCTCTCTCGCCTACCCACTATATCACTCATCAAGCTCAGGTCTGTCTGTAGAGAATGAAGCAACACCATCACCGGTACGCACTTCGCAGCCATGCACGCTGGGAGCGGTCTTCTTCTTCTTCTTCTTCTTCTCCTTCTCCTCGGCATAAAGCGCCAAAGACGAGCTCACTCCCTGTCGACCTCCTCCACAACATCCTCTCTCGCCTACCCACAATATTGCTCCTCAAGCTCATATCCGTCTGCATAATACATCATAGTTCCTGCAACAAATGCAAAACAAAAATGGATTACTTATAATCTACAATAAACAAAAGGGAAAATGCATAATTTTCTATAATTCCTACAACAAATACAGAACAAAAGTGGATTACCTATAATCCACAATAAACAAAAAGGAAAATACAGAACAAAAGTGGATTACTTATAATCCACAATGAACAAAAAGAAAAATATAGAATTTCCCCTTCTTTTTTTTTTGCTGATCAACGCTGGTCAATAGATTAAGTCAATGGTCATACGGGTCAACGGGTCGGGTCAGACGGACCAACCCAGCACGTGCCGTGCGCGTGTGCGGCTGACGTCACAATGACTACAGTTGGCGCATGCCACATGCATGCGTGGCTGACATCAGCTGGCGAGTGCATTGCACGTGCCGACAACACCGATTCCTTCTGGTCGCGTGTGGCAGCGTGTTTGGCGATCTTCGGTAACAATCCGCCACTCGATTTTTTTGTATCAACGAGAGCTTTGACCCTACACTATCATAAATGAACTTCAATTTACAGAAAATCCAAAAATGAGGGGGAACAGTACGGGTGTCAGGATTTTCCGTCCCCAATCAACCGACGACGATGTTTCACGAAAATTCAATCAAAAGCAATTTATAAACATGAAGAGGGATCGGGAAACATGAATTATGTCTCTGATACCAATTTTGGGAATTAACAGATTCCTAAGACAAATCCGATACTCAATCGAACCCCTAAAACGAACGCAGAAGATGAGCCCATGAGTCACATGTATCACTGATCAAAGATACACTATGGAATTGAGTATACCTTGTCTTTCACAGATTAAACACTAATGTTGAAGTTCAAGGAAGAATTCTGATCTTGTTCTACCGAAGAGTGTACTGTTGCTTTTTAAGGGGGAAAAAACTCTGTTTTTTTTTTAAGCGTAGTGTTCTTACATTATTTTGGAAGGGGAGAAAGCAACTATTAGGAAAAACGTACATTCACTCAAAAGGTTCGTTCCTTTTCTTTCTTTCCCTTAAAGCGTCTCTTCCAAAGGACACAACCTCTCAACGTAACACCTCTTCCAAAAGACGCAACCCCTTAACGCACCATTTTCATATCTCAACCCTTCATTCATGGCCCCTTAACTTGCGGGCCGGGTTCTTAAGCCCATCATGGGCGGACGGGCCTATTTAAGCCCATCAACACATAGAAAAACTCATCAAGGTCATTACGTCAAATGCCGCACTTCTCTTTAGGTCACTTTAGAAAGTAGGTCGTGACTCTAACCTGCGCTAAGATTTGTCAACAGAACTTGCCTTTCAGAAGGTCAATTTCCAATTACTTCTTTGACTACCTCGATTTGCATTTACCATTTTCATTTGGTCAAATCCAGCTTGATTTATTTTTTGTTTTGGATTTTCCAATTAAAGCACGGGGATATTATATTTAATGATATGTACGAATAGATTCAGGTGCTTTATAGTTTGATCATACCCTAAGATTTGATGTTTTGGTTATTTTCCCACCATGTTGATTTGATTTCTCCAATACTGGAAATTTCTCGTACTATGTTGTCAGTGCATTCTCTCAAGTGGGTTTGTCCCGATTGCATCGTTCTAGGATGCTTTGAACTTACCTCAGATGGCAAGGAGGGAACTTATCTTTTGCTAGTAATCGAGTCTCACGGGCGGCGAGATTTTGCGTGTGGGTGAAACAATTTTGACATGATTGTCACTATCAATTGTTTATGTTCAAGTATATTTGGTAAAAATTATTATTATTATTATTATTGTTGTTGTTGTTGTTGTTGTTGTTGTTAAGCAACGAGAAGAGGTTTATGAGAACATGGTAGGTTTCAAAACTGGCTCCAGGCAAACATGATAGGTTCCAAGGTCAAAAAACTGTGTAACAAAGTAGGTTCCAAGTTCCAACTTTGAAACCTACCCACCTTGGAACCTATCACCCCTAATCGAAATTAGTGATGAGTTTTCTAAATAATTGATAAGAGATTAAAAGGAGAAATATATCAATAAAACCATACAAACATACCTCTTAACATTCGAATTGCACTTTCATCGAACTCCTCCCTTCAAACATACTTTTTGATAATTTGCTGATTGAGTGCTTTCAACTAATTTTGACCAAAAATCCCTAACATAAATCTTGTCATATTATGTGGCATGGCCGGAACTAACATGAACAATTTTTATAATTTTTTTAAAATCTTTTTTTTTTCATATTGGCCGATGAGGGTTGATGATAGGGCCTTGGCAGAGGCAACCCTCGCCTAGGTTTGGGCAAGGCGTCCATGCCCTCGTCAACCTCAATGAAAAAAAAAACAAAATAAAAAATTATTAAACAATTCAAATTTTCTTAAAAAATTACAGAATTATCAACTTTAGTGATTTCCGACTGAAATTGGCAAATTTTCAAAAGCTTTAAAACTAAATTGACCAAATTAAAATGCTTAAAACCTAATTAGCATCCGCACAATATAATTAAGAATTTGTAGGAAATTTATTGTAAATTTTGTTTTTTGTTTATCTACTATTCAAAATATTTAAGTTCAAACATGGAAAAGAAGTTAAAGAAAAATATCTCAACGACGCAAAAACCATCGCCACCATAACGAGTTCGCCCAAACATTTATACACTGCTGTTCACTTCGTCATTATCGATTATGGAAGACTGCCGGAAGAGCTCATCAGCTGCTCCATCGCTCGTACCTTCGAAAAATAACGCACCCAGAGGTGCGCACCACGTGGCCAAATCAGGACGTGACTCCGCAAGCAACCTTCGGTCCATGAAAGTCGTGATCCTATGACTTTCGGTTTTATTCCTGATTCCGTGAATGGAACCTCCTCCCACTCATATCATCTAGATCGGACCGATTTTTAAAATTTTTAATTTCTTACAAATTTGAAATATCTGAAGATATTGAAGAATCAAATAGAAGTGTTACTTTGAATTGGATCAAGCCGTTCAAGGTGAAAATTATGAAAACGACCACCAAAGGGAAAAAAAAGGCGATGCATGGTCAAGACATTCATGCACATCTCCATCAATAGAGGCAATAGATCAAGTAATTTATGCACTGTCGATGGATTCAATGATTGACCCCTCCTTTTAGGACGCCTAGATAATGAAAGGGGTTATCCCTTCGACTTTTACCCTCAACTGAGGATGGTTCAAGGGGCGACATTGATACATTTTCTTTTGAAAGAAAGTTTGGATTTGTGAACCAGGACTACAATATTAGCTTTCTATATGACAAGGTGGATATTGGAATTGGGAGGAGAATTTAATCATGCAACTAGTTCTATTGGCTCATTTAGATCGGTCCGGTCCAATTTTAGGAGACATTGGTTTAATTTTCGGTTCTAAAAAATGGGAATTGGTCTCTCTGATTCAGTTTTCAATTTCTAGATAAGAATCAAACCAACCGAAAACGATCACTTTTGGTGGAAGGTCCACAATTTGATTTTTAACTTGTTACGATGCCCTGAAAAGCAGAAATAGGGGGCTTCTGCATTTCCTGTTATATTCTTAGCCCTGAAAATACAGTTTAAAAATAAACAAGAAGAAGAAGAAGAAGACCACATTACGTGAAATACGGAAGATGTGCAAGAGGATGATCTGGCTGACAAAATAATAATAATAATAATAACAATAATAATAATAATAATAATAATAATAATAATAATACACAAAATAAGGAAACAAACAAAGACAAGAACCTAAGCTTCTCCAATGGCTCGTCTAGATCGCATCCTCAGATATTGTCACGACACTTGACCTAATGGTTCTAGCGTAATTTATTTCATCCGACTAGTTTAATTTAGTGCATTACGAGAACTACAATGAGCGAATGAATTCACTTAATTTGAAAAACATAGAAAATTTTAATAAAAAATATTTGAATTTCTTTCTTTTAATTATTGCTTTAATCTTATCATTTTTTTATGTCTTAAACTTGCAATGGATTCTTTGTAAAAAAAGAATTGAAAAGAAAAGAATAAAATTCAACTTATTTAAATAAAGTGCATTTTCTTTTTAGATGGACTTATTTAAACTATAGCTTCCATTAATCGTACTGAGATAACCACTTTCTCTATTTACACGTTACATGCCTAGGAAATACAACATTAGAACATCGTTTACGCCTCATATTATTCTTAAGTCTCCTTAAAATACGATATTTCTAGAAAAATACAAATATTAACATTGAATAAAGTCTCATCTCTTATCTTACTTCATGTGGCGTATAAAACGGTTGTTAACGGTTGAAAAATATGCATGAGTCGCACAAAGCACGAGTAAAGTAACTAGTCTACATTTAACTTATGCGTCACATTAATTCTAAGAATAATATTTGCTAGGAGACCATTCGGTGAAATCCTCAATATAATTTTACTAAAGAGTTCGCTAGAAGCATTTATTAAACAACCCAATATATTAGCATATCTCGTGTTATGTTGGATCAACACCTTAATATTTAAACTATTGCACATTAAACCATTCTTTTGTTAGTGAGGGTCTTATTAAGGAAGTAGTTGAGAATGTTTCATAATTTTCGATGCACCGGCTACTAAAATATTATATAATCGGTGGCTTTGAGATTGATCTCTTCTCGATAAAGTTACCCAATAACGTGATTTGTCAAAAAGATTTATTTCCATTTCTCTATTTCTCTTTTAAGAAGGAAATTAAAATACAAATAAGACATATACTTGTAGATGAATCCTTCGGCTGAGAATATAAGACATCTCCGAGTCAATTCCTATATCAAGGACAGTGAAAGATTCGCCATTATGTAAACACACCGGAACACATCTCGCCCATGTCGGCCGATAACTCTTCTTCTTTTTCTGGTTCATCTTCTTCTCAGCACGCCGAGGACGAGCTCACTCCCTCTGGACCTGCTCCACAAGGTCCTCTCTCACCTACCCACCATATCACTCCTCAAGCTCAGATCCGTCTGCAGAGAATGGCGTGACATCATCGACAACCCGCACTTCACCACCATGCACGCCGCCAGCAGCGCCAAGAGTCCCGGGATTCTGCTGCTCTCAGATCCGAGCAGGGGTGCGGAGCCCCCTGGTTCGCGGTGGATGACGACTTCCTGGTGACTTCGCTCCCTGAATTGTCCAAGAGGCGGATGCACTGCAGAACCGGAGCCTCATGTCACGGATTGCTCTGCTTTAAGGGCCCCGTCACGGCACTACCTCTCTCGTTAACCCTCTGACCAGAGAAATCGTCCCGCTGCTGAGCGCCGACCCGCTGCGCAAACAGATTTGCTCACACAGTGTCGGAATCGGGATAATTCGCCTGACCGGCCAGTACAAGATCCTACGCTTGAGCCGGATCTCGTTAAAGACCACCCAGTCCACCACGCACTTAGGGCAGAGGTCCATGATCAGGGCTTGCGGTCATGGAGGGCCATAGCGAGCATGACATCTCGAAGGAAGAGTTTTTGCCGACTTCATGCCTGGAGCTTCAATACCCGCACCTGGGGGACCTCCAGGGATCGGCAGCTCCTGCAGGGAGAGCATGGATGTGTGGGTGATCGAGGAAAGTGGGCAGTCGATTAAGGAGTACAGCATCCGACTGGTCCCGCCGTTGCTGGACAGTAGTCTCTGCCACCTTAATGTTTGGGGCTGTGGTGGCCGAAAGATCGTGCTCAGATACGAGGAGAGCCTCTGGTTCTATGATCCAGCGACCGATGAGCTGAGGAATGAGCACAGAGCCGGCGCGTCGTCGGCCAGGATTGTTTGCAGCATCACCATGAGTTTGCTATCGTGGAAGGGTTACGGAAATAAGCCCCGATTAAATTTTGGCGCACCATCTGATGAAAAGAGAGAGAGAGAGAGAGATCATGCTCGGACTGGAGGTACTAATCTTTAATTTAATCAAAAAAAAAAGATAATTACTATTTTTTTACTAGTTACAATATTATATCCTCGAAGTTGATGAATTTATCCATGAGTTTCCATATATTATCATTCGTTTTTTAGTTTTGCACATTCTACCGCATTTTAAGTCGAATTGACCTTGCCCCACGTTGGAAAATCCAGGTTATTGTTTTTCAGTAAAAAAGCACACTAACCCAGTAAATTTGGTATAGCCTGAGCCCTAATTTAAATTTCACAATTTTTTAGCTTGCCGAGCGTAGAATCAAGCCTTGATTTTTTAAATTCACGTGTATGCAATTATGCGTTCACAAACTTATTAGAAAACAAACCCTCCGTACCTTCATTATACATGTGATATCTCCGTTAAATCTTGATGGTTCTTCTGACCAAATCGACTTCAAAATTTACGACCCAGGGAACCTCCTCACACCGTTTCGCGGGGAGAGTAAACCCTGGGGTGGGCCATTCTACCACCGCAAGCCCAGCACAGTTAAATCGCTATCGTTAAATTAAAGCGGCGTGCCCGGGGTTCGAACTCTTCCCCAGCGATGGGGTACTAACTCCTAGGCCAACCGAGCCATCGTGGGTGGTCCCGTTGTGAAATATAATTGATAACAACTATTGTGCAAAAAATACCAAAAAAAGTTAAAAATCTATCGTGCGTATATCAATTTAGTCCTTAGTTTAATTTGGCTAATTTAGTTGTAAACATTTCAACAATTTACTAATTATCAAGACCTTGGAAGAAGTAGCCCTCGCCTAGATCCAGTTAAAGCCTTCGTGCCCTCATCAGCCTTCATTGAAAAAAAAATTGTAAAAATATTACAAAATTGTAAACGTGTTGACCGTGTCACTTCAAGTTAAATTGAAAGATTTTAGATTGAATTGGTATTTGTACAATACGTTTAGGACTTTTAAATATTTATAAAAAAATTTAGGGATATGTTTAGCAAAAGTCATAAAACTTGTCCATAAAGTATAATTGAGTCCTAAAATTTATAAAAAGTTCAATCAAGTCCTAAAACTTGTCAAGTTGATTCAATTGAGTCCTAAAATTAACACCGTCAAGAAAGTTAACGGAAATTGCGACGTGGCACCGACGTCATATTTTAAATGATTTTTTTATTTTTCAAATAGCTTTTTTAAATTATTTTTTATTCAAAATCTTTAAAAATTAGATTAAAAACTAAAAAGGAAAATCTAAATTTATTGAAAAAACAAAATTGTTAAAAAAAAAAAGGGACCGGTGGACTTTCGCCGCCGTCCATTGCCGGAGGGGCCGGCATGGCCGGCCCTCACGTGGGGCCGGCGACCGTCGTCGTCCCTCGCCTGGGGCCGAGCGATCGACGCTCACCCTGGGCGAGGCCTCGTCGGCCCTCGCTTGGGGCCGGCGAGGCTCGCCAGATCTAGGCGAGGCTCACCCAGGGCGGGCGGCCGTCGCCGGCCCTCGCCGGGGCCGGCGGGCCGGCCACCCCGCCCGGGGCCGACGACGTCGCTCGGCCCCTCCGGCGATGGGCGGCGCGGCGGGGAGAAGAGCCCGATTTTTTTTAAAACAATTTTTAAAATAATTTTTATAACTTTTTTTTAAAATTTTGGTGAAAATAAGATAAAATGAATAAATCTAATTTTTTAGTTTTTAAATATTTTTTTAAATGAATAAAAAATATTTAAAAAAATCCACGTGGAAAATAAAAAGTAATTTAAAATGACACGTCGGCATTTTTAACGGAAAAAAGCTAACGGTGTTAACTTTAGAACTCAATTGAACCAACTCGAGTTTTGGACTTGATTGAACTTTTTGTAAGTTTTAGGACTTAATTGCACTTTCTAGACAAGTTTTAGGACTTCTACTTAACATATTCCAAAAATTTAACACCTCCTAAGCATGTCTAATAAAAAAAAGGTTTCTTTCCCCTTTTGTATATACTTTATTTCATATGGAAATTAAGTTATCGATCTGGCAAATACTCGTAGATAATACCAACGGCTGAGAACATAGACATCTCCGATTCAATTTCTATATCGAGTAATAAGTGAATAGGTAGCTCCAAAGCCCTCGTCAATGCCAAGCTGTCATTCTTCTTCTTCATCTTCTTCTCGGTTGGGAACGCCGAGGATGAGCTCGCTCCCTCTCGACCTCCTCCGCGACGTCCTCTCTCGCCTGCCCACCATATCGCTCCTCAAGCTCAGGTCCATCTTCACAGAATGGCGCGACATCATCGATGATCCGCACTTCACCGCCGTGCACATTGCCAGCGGCATCCAAAGACCTCGGATTCTGCTGCTCTCGGAGCAGAGCTGCGACGCAGAGCGCCGGTTCGTGGTGGATGATGAGTTCCTGGTGACTTCGCTCCCCAAATCGGCCGCGAGGCCGTGGCTCTAAGGAGCCAGATCTTCCTATAACGGGTTGCTCTGCTTCAACGACCTCTGCAATGGCGCGACCTATATCCTTAATCCTCTGACCCAAGAAATGATCTCGCTGTCGAGCATCAACCCATGGCACGAACGGTGGCGCCTGCACCGGATCGGAATCAGGGTCGATTGCCTGACTAACCGGTACAAAATCGTCCTCCGGCGCTGCCCTAGGGACCGCGCAGCCCCCCACTTAGGGCAGAGGTCCTCGATCAGGGCTCACGGTCATGGAGGGACATAGCGAGCGTCCCTCCTAGCCTCCTCCTCGGAGGCCCTGTGTTCGCTGCTGGATCGATCCACTGGGAAGCCGCCGGCGAAGGCAGCCTCACCAGGATCTCCTCCTTGGACGTCGCCAAGGAGGAGTTCTCGTGGACTCCGCGCCCTGAGCTTCAAGACGCCCACCTGGTGGACCTCCAGGGAGTTCTGGGCCTCGTCGACAGCTCGCGCCAGCAGAGGGTGGACATGTGGGCGATGGAGGACGGCGGACGGTGGGCGAAGCGGTACAGCATCCGACTGAACTCACCCTGGCCCGTGAGCAGTCACTGGTTCCTCACCGTCCTGGGCTGTGGCGGCCGGAAGATCGTGTTCAAGTACTTGGAGAGCCTGCTGTTCTATGATCCGGCAACGGACGAGCTGGAGTACGTGCAGAGAGCCAGCGACGTGCCAGCCGGACGTGGTTGCAGCAGCATCATCGTGAGTCTGCTTTCTCCGGCGAAGCTGTGGAGCGCAAACAAAGTCCTGCCTTCGGTTGCAGGAATATTAGTTTTTGATTTTTCATGATATTAATTCAATTTAATAAAAATAATTGAAAATAAATTTATTATAAATATATCGATTTAAGATTTTTAGTAGTCAAAAAAATTAATTATGGGTAAATTTATCATTAGTGTATCAGTTTAGATTTTTTATTGTATTAAAAAAAAAGAAAGGAAGGATGCACGAGGCACGTGTTCTTAAATTAGCACAAGTATGGAAAAACGCTACCTTTTGCTTGTAGCCGCGTCAAAAGCCAAAATTCGGTGGAATCCCGTATCCACTACTTTTAATTAAATTCCCTTTTTTTTGTCTCTCCTGGAACTTTTCGTTTTTAAACTATAACAAAAATTTCACAAAATTGATTTAACACTCGTGCATTTTTAAATTTAGCTTTCCCATTATTTTACTTTCTTTGTAGAATTTAACTTTCGAATTCAATCATCATTTAATTACTTATCAATTCCACATATTATAAACTTTCTCCATTACATGAATGATCTGAAGTATGAAATAATATTTTTATCTTTCAATTTTTCTTTTTTCCCATTTTGACATGTATATGGAATGAAATGGGTTAGTCAATATAAGATTTGTCCATTGTCTGTCGTTGTTATCCACGTATGAAAGATCAATGATCATCTATGATCTATATGATGACATGACGACACTCGAGCACATGGAAGTGATTCATGTTCCATAAGTAAGGTTTATCAATCATATATGGAAAAGAAGAGGTAACATATAAGACCCAAAAATGATCGCAAACTTACATAGGACACTCTAAAAAACTAATGATTGAAGGAAAAATTCAAGAGTTAAAGTGGGCAAAATGAGTGGCGGACCTGTATTTTAGCTAATATTTATTGGATCGGATGACATATGGGCTGTCTAAAATTTAGAATATAGATGAGAATGGATTTAATAAAGCAAAGTCCAATTCATTCATCATAAGTTCATATGGACTTGGGCCCAGTGCTTCTGCACCATTGGCCTCTTCCTTTCGGCTTTTATGTGAACTCAATTTACAGTCAAAACAGAATGAAGAGTTTTGACCAAGTTTCATGCCAGGAAGGCATGTAAAGGAACAAACAAGGTCCCTTCATTTCATCTGTTTAGATGGAAAAATTATCCGAAAAATCTGAAACTTAATGCGTGGTAATCAATTCAATCCTAAAATTTAATTGTGTTAATTTAGTTGTGAATATTTTAAACATTTGTCAATTCAGTTATGAACGTCAAATTAATCCCAAGAAATTTTGGTGATTTATCAGTGTAGTCCCAAACCTTTTGATGATTTACCATTTTAATCATTTCAACCAATTTTGTCCATAAATTGTTGACGTTGCGGTCTAGTTAGCGTCAACCATTCTACGTGGCACAGACCAATCGACTCAATTTAAATGTGTAGGACTAAACTAGCACAATTAATAGGTTTATGATTGAATTGGCCGTCATATAATAATTATATTTATTCTTAGGCCATAGCCATATAAAGTTTGAGTCTATATATAATATTTAATCTTCTTTGTTAGATTCTTTGACGGAGGGGGGGACTAGGCAGGGCATGTAATTGTTATGCTTTAATTTGTAATGAATTTCTTTTCCTTTTCTCTTTTCTCTTTTGGGTTTTTGGGTTCTGACGTGGACACAAGGAAAAAGTAGCGTTTTTCCATAGTCGTGCTAATTTAAGGTCACGCGCGTTCTTCTGCACGAATCAAACGACCTCGAAAAAGAATCCGTAGGTTTTCAGACCACGTGCGCGCTCGCACTGGAAGTCCCACCCAGACGAGGAAGTTCAGAGGCAAAATCGATTTGGACTATCATTCTCGTCACTGACGAAGTACCAAATGCCGTTCCTGTCCAATGCAGCAGACCGACAATGGATTGTGGGCAGTCAGAAATAGCGATGCACTGGGACGAAAGTAGAAAAAGAGGAAAATTTCATTGTTTGCTATGATGCGATGTGATGCGATGTGATGCGATGCCGCTTGATCACCGGGAGACTCGGCAAGCGAAGACCATGCGCTTAATCGACGACGATTCCTCCACTGCCGATGACAATTTGCCCGCGTTGCTGCCTTCCACTCCGGTTCACCGTCGAGAGATTGATCCACGAGCAAAACACAATGTCTCTCGTCTACAACCATGACATTTTCACTATGGATATATGGGGTGTTGCCACCTTCTATTCCATTTCACCCTCAAGAAGTGATTCACGAGTA
The DNA here is from genome assembly GCA_017140615.1 of Eucalyptus cladocalyx. Classification (NCBI taxonomy): domain Eukaryota; kingdom Viridiplantae; phylum Streptophyta; class Magnoliopsida; order Myrtales; family Myrtaceae; genus Eucalyptus; species Eucalyptus cladocalyx. Next base: position 8,432,550 of record CM029525.1, on the reverse strand, counting down.
GATATAATGTATCTCGTCTATAACTATGATGTTTTCATTGTGGATGAATCGCTCTTTTTGCATGTTGCCGCCTTCTACTACAGTTCACTGCCAAGAGATTGATCCACAAGTAGACACGATGTCTCTCGTTTGTAATCATGATGTTTTCATTTTTGATAAACTGACCTTGTTACATGTTGCCGCCTTCTAACTCCAATTCACCACCAAGAGATTAATCCACAAGTAGATACAATGTCTCTCATCTACGGCCATGATGTTTTCAACCATGGATGAATCAACCTTGTCGCAAGCTTCTACAATTGTTTATTGCCCAAAGAGAGTTGGATAAATAAGTTCAAAGCCTTTTTGCACAACACTATCTCGTTTGCCATGAATGATTCGAGCTCATTGACACCTTTTATAGTTGTTTACTAGGAGATCATTAGATCTGCAAAAGTGAAACCTCATGTTTACAACCACTGTGATGCGGGCGATGTGGATGATTCTACCTCATCGCGGCCTTGGAGAATTGCTCACCTAGAGACTGATCGATGAACACTGCACCTTTCGTTAACAATCATGATGCTCCCACTTTGTGCCATCCAATCTAGGTGCCATCTTCGATGAGCGTTTAACAAAAGACTTGGCAACCAAAGACAATATTTGTTCACTGTAAATGATGATACAACCCGTTGCTGCATTCTATTACCACCGTTTTGAACCAAGACATTAATCAACAAGCAAACTCAATGTCTTTCATCAGCAACCACGACACTTCTGCTTTGGAGTATTCAGCCTCATTTTTTGCCTTCTATCACTATTCACCACAAGATTGATGAACACATAAAGCACAGTGCCTTTCGTCGATTATGGATGCTTCAATCTCACTAACACTTCGTGCAGTTATTTACTACGAGGAAGTAGCTACGGTAGAGGTTTCTCCCATACCGATGGTTTGCTAGCTTTTGATGGTAGCACAATTTGTCCGGAGGTGACAACAACCAAATATGAGCAATTCTCAAAGAAGGATTTTTCATTATACATTTACATAATAACGTGCTATCGTTTTTCATTATCATTCCAATAATATTATCAATTTTATTTCATATCCCGGTTCGAACAAATGTTTAAATATGTTATAAGCGAAATATTTCTTTTTTACGATGACCCGGGCGAAAGGCCGCTCGAAACCTAACCCTTGTAACATACATATATGTATGTAGTCCCTAGCCCTACAAGTGGTTTGAAAAAGGGAGCGCACGGGTACGAGTTCAATTCCTCGGAACATCGAAGGACGCAATTTTTTTTAATTTTCGGTCGCCCCTTTTTAACCTTTTCCAGTGCGAGTCCCCCACCCATTTCCTTTTCACCATCTTTTCCGTTCTCTGTGTTTTTCCTTTTTCTTTTTAAACAAAATTTTCAATTTCACTTCCGGTTCGTTCGAACAAATTTCCGAGTCCTCGAATATTCAGAAATTGTTTGTAAAGGAGGTTCTGAGGGTATAGATGCTTCTTCGCTGTGAAATTCTATTCGAGGTCATTCTTATTTCCTTTTTCTATTATACTTCTATTTTAGTAAAATCAATAATCTTTGTCTTATTATTTCAGGGGAACCGATAGAATGATGGATTTCCTCCCTAAACAAAAGGTCCATCGCTGCTCATGTAAATTGTTAATAATTAAATCCGACTATTTATTTTCAGAATGTAGTAATCTAAAAAACTATCTTTTTTGCATTTTTTTTGGCAAATGCATCCCTCTCAATATTCGACTTGCTGGTTAAGGATTTCTAGGTCAACAAATACGGCATATTTGAAATGAAAAAAATGATAGGAACAAAATATAAATGCAAATGCAATATTCCTACGATGAGGCAAGGATCATCATTAGTAAACACAATAAGGTTAGGTAGGGCTTGGGTCAACCGGCACTTTTGATTTTTTTATATAGGATACGTTTGGTTGAACGTTCTTAATGAGTTTTGAGAAAATGTAAAACAATTTAGTATATTTAGGTAAGTGAGGCGGGTTATTTATATATTCACAAATCCGTGGTTGGATTTGCTCTTACTTTTATATTATTGATTCCGAAAATACCCATAACAAAAGACAACATAGAATTTACATAATCACCATACACTCTCCGAATCGCATCGCTCTACTTGCCGGAAAATGGAACAGGCCATCGCTCAATAGGGGCACATCGGTCATTTCACAGTCTCCGTTCTCGAACCGGAATGCGGCACTTCGACTCCGCATTAGTAAACCCAATAAGGTTAGGTAGGGCTTGGGTCAACCGGCACTTTTAATTTTTTTATATAGGATACGTTTGGTTGAACTTTCTTAATGAGTTTTGAGAAAATGTAAAACAATTTAGTATATTTAGGTAAGTGAGGCGGGTTATTTATGTATTCACAAATCCGTGGTTGGATTTGCTCTTACTTTTATATTCTTGATTCTGAAAATACCCATCACAAAAGACAATATAGAATTTACATAATCACCATACACTCTCCGAATCGCATCGCTCTACTTGCCGGAAAATGGAACAGGCCATCGCTCAATAGGGGCACATCGGTCATTTCACAGTCTCCGCTCTCGAATCCCCCTCAGCCTCCGGTGCCGCCACGGGCTGCGGCCTCATCGGCCCTCACACGGCGGTTTCGAGGGACCGAAAATAAAAGGAGACCGCCGGAGGGAGATGCAAAACGAGCCACGCTCGTAATCGAAAGAGAGAGAGAGAGAGAGAGAGACTCCTTAAACACGTTTTCGCCCCAAGCGCAAATATAAGCCCCCCAAAATAACCCCAAAATCTCTTAACTTTTGCCCTTCTGTTTAACGCCCCCCCTTTCTCTCTCTTATCTCTCTCTCTTTCTCTCTCTCTCTCTGTGTACATCATCGGCGATTAATCCAAAATCACCTCCGCCTCTTCCCTCGCGAATCGGACGTCGGCCTCCGCCGAGCGGCGCATCGGACCCCTAGCCGCCGCCGCCGCCGCCGCCGCCGCCGCCGCCGCCGCGGGTGGTTCCTATTCCGATTCCCGGAAACCGAGACTAAAAAAGCGATTCGCGCAATCGGAATCCCCTACCCCAGCCGCCGCCCGGCGGTCTGCCTCCGGTCGGTCCGGAACTCTGTAGGTGCGCACGGTTGCTAACATGCGCGCGCGCTCATCCGATTGTCCCCGAGTGAAATCAATCCCCCGCTCTTAGTTTCTCCATATAGTCGCGCCCCGAGGAGGGGCGAGCGTCGTCGGTTTTCCCATCATCGGCGTCGCTGCTTGGGTCGATTTACTAATTTCACTGTAAACAAGCTCGAAGTCGGCCCTCCGCTCGTGAATTTCGGACGGGATTAGCGTTCTGAGGTTCCCGATTCGGTGTTCTTGAGCTTTTTCGCCTTCTGTTTTGGAGATTTAGTGAAGCCGCGGCCTTGATCCGTCGCCTGCTCTCTCCGATGCGTCCTGATTGCTCGTCTTGCTGCCTTGCGTGGTTTGCTCTCGTTTGGGATCGAATGTGATTGAATTTTTGCCCAATGCTTGCTTTCAGTACGAAGGTCGGAGCGTCGACGGGCGTGTTTTGAATTGCGTTTCAAATGTTTTTGGACTTTTGACTTTTTTCAAAATGATGTGTGACTTTTTCTTGATGTGAAGTACTTCGCTGAGGATTATATAGGCTACTTTTGCCTGAGCTTTTCTGTTTGCACTGAGAATTTTTGAAGTCCATCCAGTGCCAGACCCTCTCAAGCAAGGCTTTTATGTTTCTTTTTTTATCAGAAAGACCGAATTATGAAATCTGTTTTTTTTTTCGATCACTTGAACTGAATGAGATTGCCAGCTTTCTATCTGCTTGTTTGTGCCGCTGCTATTCCTATCTTTTCAAATAAAGGCATGTTTCATTCTTATGTAAGCCGTTTGAACTGCATAGAATCTTCATGTTTTTGCCTGCGGTGCTGTTATTATTATTTTTAGAAGAAAAAAAGTTTGTTTTTCAGTATGACAAGACCATTCTCATCAGTCACTTCTTACTTCTCCTTCACAGCAATCTGGACTTTTAGGGGACATTTTTAGTTCCATGTGATAGATGGCCTTCTTCAAGAATTTTCCGAATGAAACAGTATCACGTGGCATCGTGGAGGAAAATAGCCGGGCTCAGAGTTCTGTAGCGAATGACGATGTTGGTAGGTCTTTCAGCGAGAGATTTGATATGAATCTGGATGCACGGTACCCCAGTGACGGTGAACCATCTGGTTCCAGCAGAGTGCAGAAAGAAGCAGCTGCAGATAATGGAAGTAGAGCAAACAATCTGCAGCCTTCTGTAAGGAGAACGACTAATGCGGGCAAGTGGGGTTCCACATTTTGGAAGGACTGCCAACCCATGTGTCCTCCAGAAGGGTCTGATTCTGGACAAGATTCGAAAAGTGGGTCAGACTGTAAAAATTCTGGAAGGTCAGCAGGTAATTCAGCTGACGCAAGAGAGTCAGATGACGATGGGCATAAAGAAGTAACCAAGGGACAAAGAGGCCCCTCTGATGTTCCAGCAGATGAGATGTTGTCTGATGAGTATTACGAGCAGGATGGGGAAGAGCAGGGTGAGTCAGTTGCTTTTGGAGGGTTCAATCAATCCACAAGGATGAATTCGATTCCCTCAACAAAACCAATGCCCTTTACAGCTAATAGAAATGTCTCTCAGAATCCAAGGGCCCTGAATGATGATGATGAAGAAGATGATGATGAAAAGAATGACGATGCTGACTATGAGGGAGAAGACGATGAAGATGGTAATTAGTAAAATCAATTCAGCTCATCCGTTATTTAACTAGTACTTGTTTTAGACGTATATTGCAGTTTTGCAAGGCTTCTTTTGCTATTTTCTGATCATCTTTATGACCTTTTTCTTGGAATTGCCATTGATTACTGTTCCTCTGCCGCTGCAGGAGATGACCCTGATGATGCTGATTTTGAGCCTGATTCTGGGGTTGCAGGTCGTCAATTAGCAAAAAAGGTAAATTTGTTGGAGTCGCATTCTTTTGAATTTTAATGTTGGGTGGTTTATGATTTTCACCTCGCACAGACACAGACACATAGCCTAGTAGTTAATTGCATATTTAATTCCATGGACGAAGGCCATAGATAACAGCTAATGACACTGAATAGTTGGTTGCCGCGCTTTGTTATTTTTTGTTTCCAGCTTGCTCACCAGTGTTACCAATGATCAACTTAGAGAATATCATGGTATGGGCAGCATAAAAACAAGGAGCTTGTTGGTGCTGCGAAAACTTATATTGTTTCATGTGTTTGACCATATGCTAACTGTGGCAATAAAGAATGGGTAAAATTACTTTGTGACCACGAATTTGATTAACATATCAGTGAGGGCGATTGCTATTTTGCATAAAAAAAGACAAACTGGGGAGGTTTACCCTGAGGTTTTATTAGAAGAATGGGGACAATATTTAGACGCACAACTCAGCTTTGGAGAGAATGCTGCTTTTTATAGTTCTCCAGATGCATTCTCTAATCTCATTTTGAGTTGTTGCGGCCTGTATTTGCTTTCAATTGGGAGGTCGGGCTAACTTTTCAATTACACACAGGAGGGACCAGTTATTTTGGTGGTAGATGATTGACCTCTAGCAATGTTCAGAGTTTCATGGATAGGGTAATGTTTCAGGTGATGAGGAAATAGCTCGTGAAATGTTGATGGTGGTCATGAGCAGCTTCAGTGCAGACTTGGTAATTGTTTGAGGGATATTGCTATGAACTTACCAAAGTTGGATGGCCTGAGTATGAGGGATATTGCTATGAACTTACCAAAGTTGGATGGCCTGAGTATGAGGGATATTGCCGGAGACTGAGACTTGGCTTTGGTCCAATATAATTCCAGTCTCTAACTTAGACGTAGGGGTGTTACTTCGTTGCTTGTGCTATTGAATGACTCTCTTCTTAGTCCTTGTCGGATAACATGTTTTTGTCCTAACTCATTCATCCAAGTCTTCTTATTGCGTGGTTGTGTCCTGAGGAAAAAGAAGCTGAAATTGTTAGGAATTATTGAGCAATCTGAGCTGCGTATCAAAATCTATGCATATATGTTATCAGTGAATAAAGACAATGCTTGGTTGCAGCCTGTAAATAAATTTGAGTTATGTGAGAAATGGAAGATCAAGTGTTAATTGCATCTTGAGGTGTTCTCTTGTTATAAAGGAACAGGTTCAAATTCTCGGCTTAGCTTTTATCTGCTTCATATTTGGTATAAGATGAAGATGAACTTGGTATGTGGAAGACTAGGTTACCCACAGGATCTAGGAAAAGATCTCTTTTATTCAGTAGTGGGAGGAAAATGGAGCATTAAGCCAATATAGGTACAATTGAAAGAGGTTTTCATAGGTGTTTAATTGCGGCATATGACACTAACGACAGCAATGCAATTTATGTAAGGAAAAGATGCATTTCTAATGGTAGGATAATCTGTGACGCGTGTCGGCAATATTTTTTATTTGGTAGATTTGTTTCTACAGCGTGACTGTTCCCTGAATATGGTTTCTATTCATTGAGGATAGATTGCTCAAACGTTCTATTATAAGTTGGGTCTAATCAATATCAGCTTATTATCTTCTGTTGTTTAATCTCCTTAGATTGCTTTTAGCCCATTCTTAGTAAATTTCTTGTTTATTAGGCTGTTGGATTCAAGGTTTGTCTTATAGCTCCTATCATACCGTTTTTGGGCAATCCTTATACAATTTTATGTGGCAGTTCGATGACATTTGAGTGACCACACCTGAAACTTCTTTTTTTTTTTTTTTCTTTTCATTTATAGGACGAGGATTGGGATGCTGAAGACTCTGATGAGGATAATATATCTGATGATGATGTGGATGTTGTGGATGAAGATGACTCATTTTATTCAAATAAAATGAAGAGTAAAAAAGGAGGTAAAGGTGGACGCAGTGGCAAATCTTCCACAGAACGGAAGTCACTCCCTGCACCAAGGCGACCAAGAAAAGGTAAACGTCCGTTGGAGGAAGATGAGTCTTCTGCCAGGGATTCTGATAGTGAGAGTGCGGAAGATTTCAAGGGCGTTACAAGGAGGGGTGGGCAGCTTAGGAAAAATAACGTCAGGTCAAATTCTTTAACAAGCAGCATAAGAGAAAACAATGAGGTCCGTACCTCAACTAGGTCAGTAAGGAAGGTATCTTATGTTGAAAGTGATGATAGTGAAGATGTTGATGAAGGAAAGAGGAAAAAATCACAAAAGGTACAACTTTTTAAACTTTAATACCATATATTCGACTTTGTAAGCATTACTTAAGATTGGCTCTTCCTTATCTATTTTTTTTGAAGTATTAATCAACACGTGTCTTGTGCTTGGTGCTTATCTGGGCGGACTTTATTTGTTGGAACTTTGCAGATGGGTAGACCTGCTTTTTCTTTTCCTTGTTCTTCCTAGCAACTGGTAGACTGAGTTGGCTGCAACAGTATCAGACATTCATATTCAGGGCCTGTTTGTTTAAGCTTTGTAGAAGCCAAAAGTATTTATTTTGCTTTTCCCCTAGAATGCAAAATTCTGTTCAAACTTTATAACCTATGAAATATAAGAATATGCGAATCTATATGTGCTAAAATTTATTTTGTGAAACTTTCGTGTATCTCATGTTAAAAAATTCGAAGTGCATGCATCGCTAGATTTAAATTAAGCAAGGAGTATAAAGTAGAAGTCAATCTAGACATGCCCTTTGTGTTTTATCTAATCGATTTTTTTTCTAGATGAAGTATTAGTCTTCACCAGAGAAAATGGTGTACAATGTGAAGCACATCTTGCCTATCAAGACCTACTAGAACTATATGCAGTATTGTTGCCTTAGTTGTGCTTAATTCGGCTCATAAGAAATTGATTCTTGCGAATATAAGGATGATGACATCGGTGTTGCCCAATGTTGGGGTTTGGTGTGGTGTGGCATATTTGGCTTTTTTTTTTTTTTTTTTGTGGCATATTTGACTTTATGTTATGCTAATACATTAATTTCTTCAAGTTGACTTGGACCTTTTTCTTTGCTTGTCTCTTGAAAACATAAAAAAGTGAGATTGTGCATGGCTGCAATTTTTATTTAGAAGAATTTCCTAACTGGTTTTGTGAGAATTTTTCACTGATTATTCTTTAAAATGCCCTCAAGGAACTTGATAAATATTTAGATAAGGAAAGTCTCCCATTTCCATTTAACAACCTCTTTCATGTTATGTGTAATTGGTGCATTGGAATGTTTAAGGTCGTCCGTTAACCAGACCCCTTTTTAATTCACAAAACAAGAACAAGCTTGGCTGTGTGCCCATGAAGTTGAATTTTCTTTCTTAGTGGCTTCATCTCTTGCCTCTTCAATTTGCACCTAGAAGGATTCTGATAATCGTTCTCAATTGGTTATCTAGGAGGAAATGGAAGAGGAAGATGGTGACTCAATTGAAAAGGTTCTCTGGCATCAGCCAAAGGGCACAGCTGAAGCGGCTAGTAGGAATAACAGATCAACAGAGCCTACTCTCATGAGCCATCTGTTTGATTCTGAGCCAGATTGGAATGAAATGGAATTTTTGATAAAGTGGAAAGGACAGTCTCACTTACACTGTCAGTGGAAGTCCCTTCCTGATCTACAAAATGTAGGTTCCTCAATACCTCTAGCCATGTACATCCTTTACAAGTGTGAAACTATAACATATTTTTGAATTTTTCATTTTTATTAAGTATTGACATTTCACATATATGCATTTTCAGCTCAGTGGATATAAGAAGGTGTTGAATTATACTAAAAAGGTGACGGAGGATGTGAGGTATAGGAGATCAATCTCTAGGGAGGAGGTAAATTATCTTTACTGTGCCAAAGTTGTTCTCTTGATCTCTTATGATGAAACAACGGAGTTGAAATGGCTGAATTTGCTTCCACATCTGTGCAACATGCTAGATGGGAATACTAAATGTCATTGTATTTAATTTTCTATGTCTGACCAAAAAAAAAAAAAAGATTTCTATGTAAGTTTTTTGTGGTTCACTGGCCTGTTGTGCTATAAGGCTATTCAATTCATATAGAGGGGGTATGATGGATTATTTCATCTTATTGTAGCTTCTGTCCTAGCAATTGAATCTTGATACCAGATTCTGCCTGAGAATCTTAGATTTCGTGAGGGGTGGTTGTGGCTTTTGGTGCTTTAGTTTGGTGTTTAATTTGTTGAAATGTGTTTTAGCTGCCATTAGGACAGGCATCCAATAAGCAATATTTAATTGTGTTATTGGGATTGATTAAGAAAGTGAATAGTATATTGGATTACAATTATTTCTTCTTGAGCAAAAAGAATTCTTTTTAATCTTTTTCTTGTATTTGCTAATTATTGAAGTTAAAAGAAACTTTTGTAATAGAAAGGTAAAAGAAAATTTTTAAATCCAAGCTGAGTAGATAGCAACCGATGCATCCCTGGGTCGCTTCCTGAAAACTTGTTTAGTTGCTCCAGCTTTTGGATCCTTGTCGAAGACTCTTCTTATTGTCTTCTAGCTTCATGAGATAGAAAATGAAAAAAGTACGCAAAAGCACTAGCAAGCACCTAGGTTGGTGAAATTCCAAGCATTTATGAGAACCAGCATGGACACTGCACTAGTTCTACATGATCTCTAGGCTAATCCATGAAGTTGGGTTTTGCTTATGGTGTAAAGGGATGGATAGTGTAAATAAGGCTAAAAGTTTTAATCCAGCTTCTAGTTTAAGAACCTCATGCTTAGTTAGTTGAGTGGCGTATTGTTCTACCATAGATCCTGGTCTAGAAAGGGAGATATTTACTCCTGTGCTTGTATTGGGGGGTATTGATGGGCGGATGATTATTAAATTGTTCCTATACTAGTACACTGGTTACCAACTTCTGTGTTTCTACTTTCTCTGCAAATAGTTCGGATGAGCATTTGCATTTGCAAGTGAGCAAGCAAGTTGAGGATTTTTGAGTTTTCCATAAAATTTAAGAAGAAGAAGACGGTCTAGTTGTTTGCTGCATTCTTGACTTGGGTTTTCCTGGATTTGTGGTTTAACAAGTTTTGTCACTCAGAGGGATTCTTTCGATATGTCAGGGAAAATTCTTACTGTGCTGAAAAATTGCTTCCTTAAAAATTTTATTGGTCTGGCTTCGAGACCCAGTGCGACTCTCTTGTTGAATTGTTTGTGCTTTTTCCATCAGTGTACTCATGCAGTAGCAAATTGATTGCTCCGCTGAACACCATGAAAGTAACTGATTGTATCTGTCATCCAGATATACTGAATTGCTTTGCATAGGGGTTTAGTTAACAAGTGGCCAGGATATTACATGATATAATTTCCTTTTTCTATATGTCATATATGTAGGTAGTATAGGAATTTTATTTTCGCACATTTAAAAGCAAGAATATTTCACATCATTAGAACTGCAACATGAAAATGTTACGTGTTTATATTTTAAAATCATGACAAGTCTAGCTTAACATGCACATGGGGCAGTTGTTGGCATTCTCCTCTTTGTAATGACAATTCTTTTATTCTTGAGAGGAGGCTTTGGTTGATGAATTTGATATTAGAAGGTAATTGCAAAATAGGGTGAACTTTTTGAGGCGATTCTTTGATCCCAATAATGGCTTGCACAACAACAACAACAACAACAACAACAACAACAACAACAATGATGGTGGTGGTGGTGGTTTCTTTATCTTATGATTCTAACAAATGACTGATTCTTGTGTGGTTTGCTTGCTGCTTATATACTTTCCGGTGCTATGAATTATGTGAATTTAGGGATTCATTTGTATGTAATCTGTTAATATTCGTTTTTATTCTTGATCTTTGTTTAACCTTTAGATTGAAGTCAATGATGTGAGCAAGGAAATGGACTTAGATCTCATCAAGCAATATAGTCAGGTTTGCTCTTTTGCAGATTACCTTCATGCAGTTTTCTTTGCTTCTGCTGCTTTTAATGTTGTTATATCCTTTGTTTGTGTGATTTATTTAGGTGGAAAGAGTAATTTCTGACAGACTTAGTAAAGATAGCACTGGAGATGTCGTCCCTGAGTATCTAGTCAAATGGCACGGGCTATCTTATGCTGAAGCAACCTGGTATGAAAAGCTAAACTGGCATTTTTGTGCCTTTATGACTTCCATATTTCCTCAACAATTTAGAGAGTTCATTAGCTCTTTTGTCTGAGTTATCTGTTTTTAATTTGTAAAATTACAGTTTTATTTGGTGAAGGAAATGTTGAGGTCCATTCATTTTTCACTTCTCTTTTTGGAATTAGGGAAAAGGACAATGATATTGGGTTTGCTCAAGATGCTATTGATGAGTACAAGGTAGAACACTGGTTTGACTGAACTTACTTTGCTATTTGCCTGAAGGATTTTTCCAGTTTCTTTTTTATCATAAATGCATTTGCTGCCTGTTATGCTTTAATGTTGCTGTTGCATTGTATGTCGCAATAATTTCACAATATAGTAAATTCCATAATTCTGGAGATGTTTGTTTTGATTATTGTTTCTGTGAATATACAGACACTATTTAGGGTCTTGATTTGTGGTTTCTTGTTGTAGTTATGTCATGTCAAATGTTAACTGCAAAGTAACACGCCTATTACTTATAATGGCTTCGAAACCCAAACCCAAACACCATACGTTTCGAAACTAGTTTCATGACACGACATGTTAAACATGTCCATGAAATGATCCGTCATTTGTAATGGGAACATGTAAAAAGGTGAGTAGATAAAATTTTGTTGAATCAATCTATGTGTCCATGTTGACGTGAATAATATGTTAGTATGCCGAAATAAATGTGTCTGAGCTTGTTATAAACAGGTTGAAAGTGTCAACCTGCACATCACACATATGAATGGATTGACTTTCTGGGGACCTTAACATGATTAAGGTTGTCTCAAACACTTTCAATTGACTGTTCTGAAAAGTCAGTTGTGCTGGAAATTGCCAACTTTAAGTTTGAATTTACCTTTGCTATGTGCTAACGTGAATTTAAGGTAACTCTTGTCTTTTTCTCCGCTTTAGGTTAGAATGATTATGTAGTTGATTTTCTGTAGTTGTGGAACTTAATCTTGTATCACAGTGTGATCTTCCGCCTGTAAGGAAAAAACTGCTTGTTTAATTACGAAATGATGTTTTTGAACCTAATAATGCTTGAGACCAGTGAAGAAGATGTGATGTCCTGGCACATTTTGCAAGCCTTGATTAGTTTCAGACTTCAGTATGTATGAAAACTTGTAGTGTTTGTACTTTGATTTTATTTTGCACCAAAAGTTTTGCAATTTTCTCAGTAAGTACTTGTCCTTAGGTTACTACGGTGAGATCTGAAGAATATGTAAGGCAGTAGTACAGTTGGGGGATTAAATAAATCATCGAAGTAGTAATTGCCTCTGATGTTTTCACTGAGCAGGAACGATAGCACTTTCTCCAAGACTCCCATAAGATTGTTATTCTTGTGGGAAATGAAAAGCTGGAGATTGGCTTCAGTCGCTAATGAGTTCATTTCTAAATAATTTTAACTTGACTTGAAAATGGATGTGATTTGGTGGCTTTTTTTTTTTGTCAGTAGCATTATATCGATAGAAGCTTCTTGAACCTGTCCTAGTTTGTGTTCTCACTGCCAGCGATCAAGTGACTTTCTTGGTCCCTTGCTGTGGGACGCTCTCTCTCTCTCTCTCTCTCTCTCTCTCTCTCTCTCAGAGGAGGGTATGTGCGCATGTGACTGTCTGTATGCTGATGAGCATCTGTTCCAAGTTCTGGGGTGTGTGATACATGAAGAAGGGACAAATGAAAGAGATTTTGTGTCAGATTATGATCATTTGTTGTGTTTTTGTGAGCAGGCACGGGAGGCTGCTATGGCTGATCAAGGCAAGTCGGTGGACTTCCAGCGCAGAAAGAGCAAAGGTTTGCACCACCTTTCTCCTCAATATACCTCTTTCCTTTCTTTTTTTCTTTTCTATGTGCAAGTTGAAAGCAGTCATTGTCTTTGGGGACTGCTAAATGGTTTTCTTCTTGCTCGTTTTATGGTGTGAGGATGATTCAATTGAATTCTGGACTCTTGCTTGCGTGTACTCCTAATGTGGTGGCCTATTAGTGTAATCTAGTATTTAGGGGAATCCTTATCCCACTTGGGGATTCCATTATTATAGTTTTGGGCTTGATGGAATTGCAGATGTACAAGAGTTCATTAGAGTCGGGAGATCTGTTAATGTGAGGATAGAGTTATTATTTGGTTATGCCATTGGTTTAATTTTTTGGGAGGTCCCAAGAATTGCTTTTATCACATGTAATTTGTGACGAAGGGCCATCTTTACCAAGTTTCAGCTGGGAAACCAATTCACGTGAGAAAGTTTTTCACATGTAACCCTGCCACCCGCCCCCGGGGGGGGGGGGTGTTTGTTGGTACTTGGTGTTCTTAAATTAAATGTTCCACAATTTCAATTTCATGGCTGCTGGTAGTCCATGAAATCTAGAAGTGCAACACATACTTACTATAGAGTTGCTCGGTCTATTGTGAAAAGCAGTTTCTTTTCCTTGGTAGTTTTTTTTTTTTTAGGGGGGCGAAGTAGTGCAAACTGATGCAGACAATCAAATTACTCCACTTGATAAGTGTTCTTTACTCATTTGGTAAATGTTTAAGAAGAAAGAGGGCCTCTTATTAAGTTATGGTGCTCATAGGTCCATCTGGTGGAAAAGATAGGCAAGTTAGTCATGTCTGAAACTTTCCTTTTGAGAAGTAGTGATAGAAATATATTAGAAAAGCAACATTTGAAAAGTAGGGTTCTTGCCAGTCAAATACCACACATTCTCCTTATCTGCAGTGTCAGTGAGAGGCCAGCTTTGTTATGTTTCAATATTCTGAATTATCATGTGCTTGACTCAATTAACTATGTCTTGCTTGACTCACTTATTGAGTTACTGTGCTCATGGGTCCATCTGGTGGAAAAGATAGGCAAGTTAGTCATGTCTAAAACTTTCCATTTGAGAAGTAGTGATAGAAAAAATATTAGAAAAACAACATTTGAAAAGTAGGGTTCTTACCAGTCAAATACCACACATTCTCCATATCTGCAGTATCAGTGAATGGGCCAGCTTTGTTATGTTTCAATATTCTGAATTATCATGTGCTTGGCACAATTAACTATGTCTTGCATGAGCAAGTTCTGGTATTCTTTGGGTGTCTTCATAGGTAACGATGTTTCCATGGAGCATCCATCTTGAATTTCTGTGACGTATAGCTATAGTTTGAAAAATTGACTTCTAATTAAATTGTATCTTTCATAACTTTTTGCTTTTCCTATTCTTTTATGCATTATAATTTTGTGTGGTCCCTTTATATGTGGATGACATACCTCATCTGACTAGCAAGTGGCAAGTGGATAGCATACTTTTTCATTGATTGCCTAATGAGATATCATTTCCACTTTTTTCATATTTATATGTGCAAGATATGATTCTGTTGCAATTTTCTCATTTCTAGCAAGTTTACGAAAGCTTGACGAACAACCAGAGTGGTTGAAGGGAGGAAAGCTTCGTGACTATCAGTTGGAAGGTTTAAATTTCCTTGTTAACAGGTATGTTTGTCTATCTCTTCTAAAATTTGGCAGTTTTGATAAAAGAAAGGGTGAACTTGGAGTCTTAGAAGAATATGTGTGCCCTTAAGTGTGGTCAGTCTTGAATTATATCGTTGTTGATTGGCAACTTGTATGTGACAGTTGGAGGAATGACACGAATGTTATTTTAGCTGATGAAATGGGTCTTGGTAAGACTGTTCAGTCAGTTTCCATGCTTGGTTTTCTGCAGGTAATTGGCAACCTGCTTATTTGATTAGGCCATATATCTGCTCATCTTCTTTACTCTTTACTATCACCATTGTGTTGAATGTAGAAACTCTTTTGTTGAATGCAGAATGCACAGCAAGTCTATGGGCCATTTCTTGTTGTTGTACCTCTATCTACTCTGTCGAACTGGGCGAAAGAATTCAGAAAGTGGCTTCCTGATATGAATGTCATTGTTTATGTTGGTACTCGTGCTAGCCGAGAGGTATAGATTATTTTATCTTCCTACTTTTCAATCGCACGCAAGAAGTTGGCATTTTAGTTTCTTTTAGCTCATAAAGTTATTTATTATGCCAGTACATGTGAATGGATGACCCTTTTTTATTTAATGACGTTCTATACCCAAAAAAAAGGTTGTGTATATTCTAGTCAGTTAGTTTAATATTTTATATGACTTCTTTTTTTGAGAGCGGAAAATTTTAGTGTTGCTTAGGCAATATTAGGCATCTGGCTTTGGAAAGTTCATACTCATGCACAGCGTCTTTATGTTCTGATCTTGCTTAAAAGGAGCATTACAAGTTCCATCCAGTCTCTTAATAGTGTTTCATTCAGTCTCTTAATAGTGTGGTGAGTCTCATAAGTGTAGTGAAGAGCTGATGGATATGTTGTTGATCACTAATGGTGTAGAGGGCAATGTAGTATGTAGATGCGATTTTATTCTAGCTGGTAGACCGTTTATTCTTGTGAATCTCTGTATGACAATTTGTTCATGTTCATTCTTTAATGAACTTTCTTGTAAGGTGAAGATGCTGTACTCTTACGTGAAACTTCATGTTCTTTGTGTTGGTGGTGTTGTATGATTTTATTGTCTTTTTTCATATTAGAGATGCTTGATATGATTCAGGATTAGTGTGAGTGAATTAGGGTTGTACTTTCATAGGTTTGCATTGTACACCTGCATCAGGATCTTTCTGACATCGTTGTGAAGTCTCTGTTGGATTATGTGGTGGTCATGTGAAGAAGAGAATTTGCAACTAACAGATGTGAAGTGTCTTTTCCTTATGCTGCGAGTACATTGAAGATCAGTTCGCCATCATTTTATATTGGATGACTGAGTTGTCATTACAGTTTTGTTATATTGTACATGAATTGATCAGTTTTCATAGAACTGGCTGTGTGTGCAATACATTTAAAATATATTTGTTAGCATTTCTTGGTTTTATTGTTCCTTTTGCTTATTTTGACAGGTCTGCCAGCAGTATGAGTTCAATAATGATAAGAAAGGTGGTCGAACCATGAAGTTCAATGCCTTATTGACCACATATGAAGTTGTCCTAAAGGATAAAGCTGTTCTATCAAAGATCAAGTGGAGTTATCTTATGGTTGATGAAGCGCATAGATTGAAGAATAGTGAGGCACAGTTGTACACCACCCTTTTGGTACTTTCTGGACTAGTCTGCTTCCTTTTCTTTTCTTGTGATTGGCTATATAGGATGACCCAAAACCTAGTTCATCCGGTATATCTGTTTGTTTTGACCTTACTCTTTCACAGGAATTTAGCACAAAAAACAAGTTGCTTATTACAGGTACCCCCTTACAGAACAGCGTGGAGGAGCTCTGGTAATTGCCTCTTTCAGTTATGCCTTTGTCTTCTATGTAGGAATCGGAAGATGATTAAGTACTTTCTGTCACAGTGGAGAGTCTCTTGTGCAGTTTCATTTAGTTAAGGCAGTTGGCTGCATCCATAGACAAGGATTTTGTCCATTTTTTACTTTGTAGTTCTTTTGGATCTCTTTTCCACATTAAATAAATTTTTCTTCCTGAAATATCTGTTATTTTCTTCATGTAGTCAAAAGTCATTAATGAATGGATTTTCATCTGTCAGCGCTTTCTCTTGGATGTGAACTTTTTCTGGGTAGTGGGGGGTACCTTTTGTTGACATATCTGCAATTTTAGTATGCGGTGAAAGATTTTTCAATCTTCACTTTTTTGAAGCTTCTTCGAAAGGAAGTTAAGGGGTACATTTAGTTTTACCATCTTTATCGATAATCTGGGTCTCCCTTTTGAGGACTAAAATTAATTAGGTGTTGTAATTCACGTGAATCTTTGCTGCTTTGTTTTGCAAAATTCTAGCAGTTGCTTCTTACTGTGCGGACTTCATATTAAAACAAAAAAATCACATGGCAACTTGTACTTGGCAAATTTGATTTATGCGAAATAGATGGAGGTTCAATATGTTCCCTCCCAGAGTTTGGGAAAATTTTTTGGAAAGAAGAGGATACACAGTTCCCCTTAGTGGACCACTTTATTTAACTGAAAGAGAACTTGTAACTTCATCAGAATTCTGAATAAGGGCAATAAGTTAAAATAAACATACTGCACACATATGATAACATTCATCTGCAAATAGAGGTGACTGGTGCACATATGATAAAAATGGATCATCTGCAAAAAGAGGTTCCAGAAGTGTTATAATACAACATTAGCATGTGAGAAGATGACTCATTGTCCTTTTTTGCAGTTTATCTGGGGGTATTGATCTGGTTTTTGGTAAATGTCCAAGTAGACGCTTCTGGAGTGTATCTTTTTTTCTGGTTGGGTTAGTAATGATGGGGTAATTGCAGAATGGGATAGAGAAAGGAGAAATAATTTGTGGGGAAGACTTAAAAGCAAAAGGACTGGGAATTGGATTTAGTCACTTGTCTTGAAGGCATGAACTTTAAGGGAGGAATCCTTCTAATATGACGAGAAGGTGATGAGATCATCTTAAGGTAGAGTTAGGAGCTATATCACTGAACAATTGCTTTCCTATTAATAAAAGTTGCCTACCCATTCTGGCCCTGTATCTGATGGAAATGGTGTATCTAGATACAAGTTGACAAGGGTATGCCTGTGACACAGTTAACTCTGATGTCTTTATCCATGTGAAAAGTATTTTCTGTTGTAGTTTTTGTTTCCAATGGACCATTTTTCATGTCCTGTTCAGATGCATTTGCTAGTTAAGTCCGCTGTTACATTGGTCCTTGTTCAATCGCTTGTTCTGTTCCTTTGTCATTGCTCATCAACTGATTTGATTCTTCTATTGAGTTATTAATGAATAGGGCTCTGCTCCACTTTCTTGATCCTGATAAATTCAAGAATAAAGATGATTTTGTCCAAAACTACAAGAACCTCAGCTTGTTTAACGAAAATGAGGTATATTTTCTTGCATCTTTTTCTCCTGATTTCCACTTTATTAAAAGTCCATTGATTATGATAATTTTTGTTGTCTGTCTTTAGCTGGCCAATCTTCATATGGAACTAAGACCTCACATTCTACGGAGAGTTATCAAGGATGTAGAGAAGAGTTTGCCTCCAAAGATCGAGCGTATTCTTAGAGTCGAAATGTCCCCTTTACAGAAACAGTGAGAACAGTTCTCCACTTCTATGAAGAGTTTTTCCCCTCTTTTTTGTTAAAACTGCTTATGTCGTTTTGGCCGTGTTCACTTTCTAATTACTTTGTTCTTAGGTACTACAAGTGGATATTAGAAAGAAATTTCCATGACTTGAACAAAGGAGTTCGTGGGAATCAGGTGATTGGATAACTTGACCTTGTTTTCAATTGGAACTTCTATTTCTGCTCCACTTTAGACTCTTATGTGATAGTGCTTGTATCGTTGGTAGTGACTGACATGACACTGTATGCATTGTGTTAAGACAATGAACAGTTTTTGCTTTAAGATTTCTTTAATTTTTTTTTTATGAAAACAAAATGGCTCCCTCTTTATTGTTTCTTTTTGGGATTTTGCTTGCATATATATATATAATTGATCTGAAATTGCAGGTCTCTCTTTTAAACATTGTTGTGGAGTTGAAGAAATGCTGCAACCACCCTTTCCTGTTTGAAAGTGCAGACCATGGGTATGGAGGGGATTTTAGAATTAGTGACAACAGTAAATTGGAAAGGATCATTTTGAGTAGTGGGAAGCTGGTTATTCTTGACAAGTTGCTTGTCAGATTGCATGAGACAAAGCATCGAGTTCTGATCTTCTCCCAGGTATGTTTTAGGGCTGGTTTGGATAGTTTTCGGAAGCTGGAGACTATTGTGCCATGCTTCTGGAAATTGCATGGTGCCACAAACCTGTTCATGGTTTAGGTTTTGTATTTCATTGCTTTTATCTGGTGGTGAAGATGAGTTGGCCTACAATGACGTAATGTTTTCTTTGTTGTTGAGGTTGTAGTGCGAGTAGTGCTCAGCTTTGTTCTTATCTACTGGGAGTGGTTCAAGGCAAACGTCTTGAAGATGTATGCATGTCAATATGAGAGGGCATAGAGACTTCATGCTGAATCAAATTCAGTTGGTGCTGTGTGCAGTTTTTCCTCCTCCAGCATGACTAGGATTGAAGAATTCTTTTAAAGCATATTAAAAACTTTTATAAGCATTGAGAGATGGAAAAAGTGCATAGTTCACCTGTAAAAAGAAAGCATATGAATGGCAACAGATTAGGAAATCACATTCCCTTTTTCTTTTTCAATGAAATGGTATTTATTAAAAATGTACCAAGGAGTAGACCTAATTTAATGGCACGCGGAGTCCAGGAGTTGAGAAGAATAATAGGCATAGTGGTCAGTGTGGCAGTGGGCCAGACCTAGCGTCAGGAGCTTATATGCAATCACATGTGCATGCTTGTGCAGATTAAGTAATTTGCGAAGTTGGAGAATAGACTGCATTAACTGCTTCAAATTTGTCAAGTTCCAGCTAGAATACTCTTTTCTTCTCTCCCTGCATTGCTGCAGAATCCTTGTACTGCTTATCACGCCAATTGATGTGGTTGAGGGTTCCGGAAATTGACTTGTAGTTGCATTAAGAAATCACTGTTAGAATTAATTGAACATCCATTCAGATATTTACTTATAACATACCAAGAGTTTTCTTTTCTATTAATTGATGATCTCTACAGATGGTTAGAATGTTGGATATACTGGCGGATTACATGTCGCTTAGGGGGTTCCAATACCAGCGGCTTGATGGTAGTACAAAGGCCGAGTTGCGCCAGCAGGCTATGGATCATTTTAATGCTCCTGGGAGTGATGATTTCTGTTTTCTCCTATCAACTCGGGCAGGTGGCCTTGGGATTAATCTTGCTACGGCAGATACTGTTATTATATTTGATTCTGACTGGAATCCACAAAATGACTTGCAGGTGCAGTTTTCACTCTTTTCCCTCCTTTTCCCTTCTTTTATATGGACATTTTACTCTATCAGGAGTAGCACATGTCTTGCTTGATGTTTTGTGAATCTGATTAAAGTTTTGTGATCTTTTATTGTTAGGCAATGAGTAGAGCTCATCGAATTGGGCAACAAGAGGTTGTCAATATTTATAGATTTGTTACAAGCAAAAGTGTTGAGGAAGACATCTTGGAGCGTGCCAAGAGAAAGATGGTAGGAGTATCTAGAATATTTTTCCTAGTACCATTTTGCTCATCCAAGCTGCCAACTATTTGTTAGACATTTTAAAGTGACATTGCTCTTGACATGTGCTCCTTGTGGTCATCTTCGCTTTTTAAGGTTCTTGACCATCTGGTAATCCAAAAACTGAATGCGGAGGGTAGATTGGAGAAGAAAGAAACAAAAAAGGGGAGCTATTTTGACAAAGTAAGGACGAAACAAATATTTGCCCGTTCTTATTGTTAGGTTTTCTTTTGCCATATTTTATACTGCTGATGCAATATTTTGGTACACATTGTCCCTATTACCATTTGCAGAACGAGTTGTCTGCTATCTTGAGATTTGGGGCAGAAGAACTTTTCAAGGAGGAAAAAAATGATGAAGAGAGCAAGAAAGGACTACTAAGCATGGATATTGACGAAATTCTTGATAGAGCTGAAAAAGTGGAAGAGAAGGAAACTGTGGAGGAGGGGAATGAATTGTTGGGTGCTTTCAAGGTAAAAGGAATAGCAAATGAATGTAATGTTATTCTGGGAAAATAGACTCGTTGTATTAGGTTTATCAACCTCTGTTTGTATTCTTCTCTATGTTGAGTCCGGCACTACGAGCATGACATATTGTAACTGTTTAGTTTTCAAAGCAAGGAAAATTGAAGTATGATTGTGAAGTTTCTATTCTGATGACATTCTCCTGTTGTATCCAGGTCGCTAATTTCTGTAGTGCTGAAGATGACAGTAGTTTTTGGAGTCGATGGATCAAACCAGAAGCTATAGCTCAAGCCGAAGTATGAGCATTTTTATTCCATAGACACGTTGCTTTATGTTGGAGTCTTACAGGAAGTCTTCCAAACTTAAATTAACCAATTTTAGCAGAGTTTTTGATTTAAAATATTCTCTGTCCTTCCTCTAGGAAGCTTTACTTCCTCGTGCTGCGAGGAACATCAAGAGCTATGCAGAGGTTAATCACTCAGACCAACCTGAGAGAACCAATAAAAGGAGGAAAAAGGAATCTGAACCACAAGAGAAGGTCTTTAAACGCCGCAAAGCTGATTATTCTGTGCCCCCTGCTACAGCTGTTGAAGGTGCAGCTGTTCAAGTAAGAGGATGGTCTCATGGCAATCTGTCTAAGAGAGATGCATTGCGCTTTTCTCGTGCGGTAGGTCCTACTTTGTATGTTTATTGTATATAGGGGTTACTGAAAGATATCATGCCTAACTTGATATTGATATGGCAAGTGAGCGTCTATTTGTTGTCCTATCTGTTTTGTTTATAAGTTTGAGTTCTTTTCTTATGTTGACTCTGTGTCGTTTAGCTGATTGTTATAGCTAGGAAGAGGGTGGAACTTGCATGGTCGACCAAGCCCACCGAGAACCAACCTAATAGTATGGGCTGATCATACAACCGACTTTGTAGGCAATAATGTTTATTGTTACTTCACAATTCTTAATTACTTGGGTGTTAATCTGTGTTCGCAACAATTTTAGGAAAATTACCCTATGTGGAAATCAACTGGATTTTATATAGCTGTCAAACTAGAGCTGAATTTGAGGTTTATATTTTGCTATCCTGAACTCCTTTTTTTCTTTTGGGGGGGGGGGTGTGTGTGTGTGTTTGCAACATTCGTTGAAGCTGGTTTGTGTTTCTAAGTCTTGGGGAAAGGGATTTTATTATGTGGAACATTTGAAGTGCTGAATGTGTGGGAGTTTCATGTTTACTCACATCCCAGTGGCCTTTATGCCTAATGGAACATTTTATTTATTGAGAGGGATTGCTCCTTGTTTTCTGCTGGAACTCTCTATTCATGACTCTAGTCTTGTGATTTTTACAAATATTTGGCTGGCAATCTCTTGTCAACTAGCTGTGACATTTTCATTGAAAAGGAGAGAGTTAGGAGTACAAAAATCTCTCCTTTGATTGGATTCTAACTTGTTCTTATCCCAGCCAATATATTTGATAGAGAGGTGTATGAAATTACCACTCAAGTTGTCATGCTCTGTATGTTATATTTTTGTCTGTGTTATGATGTTAAACAGTTATTTCTCTTTCATTTCTATGGTCTTAGTCCTGCATTAGTTGTTGATTGTCTTGTTTCTCTGGTTATTTAGGTCATGAAATTTGGGAACGAGAATCAAATTGCTCTTATTGCTTCGGAGGTTGGAGGATCATTTTCTGCAGCTCCTCCTGAAGCGCAGATTGAGCTTTTCAACTCTTTGATTGATGGATGTCGAGAGGCAGTTGATATGGGAAACATTGATCCGAAGGTTGGTTCTGTAATAATCATCCCCAACACCCCACCCCCAACAAATTAAAAGGGAAAAAAAGAAAAAAAAGAAAAAGAAAGGACCGAAGCCCCTGATTCTCTACTGATTGCATTTCCCGATTGCTGTACAGGGGCCACTTCTAGATTTTTTTGGTGTCTCTGTGAAAGCTAATGATCTTTTTACTCGAGTTCAAGCACTCCAGCTTCTAGCAAAGCGCATCGGCCACTACACTGATCCAATCAGGCAGTTCAGGGTGTTGACTTATCTCAAACCTTCGAATTGGTCCAAAGGCTGTGGATGGAATCAGAGTAGATTGCTTCTTCTCCATCTTTTTGTCATTTGTTTGCTTTTTGATGTTTATGAGAACGTTTCAGTTTTAGCTGAGACTTCGTATTTGCTATTTTGCGCTCTTTGCATATACTCAGTTGACGATGCAAGATTACTGCTTGGCATCTATTATCATGGATTTGGCAATTGGGAGAAGATACGGTTAGATGGAAGTCTTGGCCTTACAAAGAAGATTGCTCCAGTCGAACTTCAGCACCATGAGACATTTCTACCACGTGCTCCAAATTTGCGAGACCGTGCAACTGCTCTTCTAGAAATGGTAGATCTCTTCCGATTTTTAATTCCATGTAGCACAAAGACCATCTGTCATTTTTGCATCTCTATTTACCATTCTTTATTTGCCTTGTATTTCTTGTCGCCATGTAGATTGCAAATTTTCAGGCCATCTGGATGCATCCCTCTGTTTTTATTGTCCCCAACACCATCCAAATGCATATGATGCCTTAGTAAAATCACCAAGTTCCAAGCTTCTCCAGTGAAACTTAAAGCTTGTCGCTTGAGGCAGATTCCTTTGCTCTCTTACCCTCAGAAGTCTTTTGAATGTTTAGAGTGATCACCTCTATTCATGTTATGTAAGAGAAAGTGGAGTCAAACTAAACAAAACATAATTATTCATCTCAAGTGGATTTTTTTTCCCCAAGTATTAATCTCTTACTTTAATCTGATTTGGAATTATTTTTGTCAATGTTGCTTAATAGTTTTCTTTTCAGTATCTCTGCTCCTGAACTTCCTTTTCTCCCTTTTTTTTATGGGCAATTCTGCGCCTGGACTTAAATGAACTGATAACCTGTGCAATTCTTGTCAGGAACTTGATGCTGCTGGAGGCAAGAATTCTAATGTCAAAGGAGGACGTAAAGCCTCTAAGAATGTCAAAGATAATGTTCTCAACACCGCTCAAACAAGGGAGAACAGAGCTGCTGCTCCTGTGAAAGTTAAGTTGCAAGCAAAAAAAGAAAGGCCTCAGAAATTGGCGAAAGCTGAACCATTAGCTAAAGAGGAAGGTGAAATGTCAGATGATGAAGAAGTGTATGAGCAGTTTAAGGAAGCGAAATGGATGGAGTGGTGTGAAGATGTCATGGCAGATGAGATAAAAACGTTGAATCGTCTTCATAGATTACAGACTACCAGTGCCAATCTTCCCAAGGAAAAGGTGTTGCGAGTTTTTATATTTTTACCTGTTAAGTTCTTATCATGTGGCAAGATTTACATTTCTTTCTTTACAAACCTTTTTCAGGTGCTTGCAAGGATTCGAAATTATCTCCAGCTCATTGGAAGAAGGATTGATGGAATCGTTTATGAATACGAGGAGGAGACTTACAAGCAAGACAGTACGTTAAGTTCAATACTCTTTCACATCCTTCTTGACATGATGTTTTCCATTTATATCCAGTCTCTCTTCTCTTTCTCTCTCTCTCTCTCTCTCTCTCTCTCTCTCTCTCTCTCTCTCTCTCTCATGAAGGGAATGTCTTCACTATGTCTTTACTTAGTTGTATATAAACATGTAGGGATGACCACACGACTATGGAACTATGTGTCTACCTTCTCAAACTTATCTGGGGAGAGACTCCATCAGATTTACTCAAAACTTAGACAGGAGCAGGATGAGGAGGTTGGGCCATCTCATGTTAATGGTTCTTCATCCGGCTCAATGGGCAGAGATGGTGATTCTGGCTATTTCCCTCCTTTCTCCAACCAAAGAGGCTACAGGAATGCGACCTCTTACCATATGTCTGACCCAGCAAACAAAGTCCATGATCCAGTTAAATTAGAAGCCTGGAAACGGAGGAGGAGACCTGAAGCAGATGCATATTCTTCTGCTCAGCCTCCAATGCAACAGCAAATGACTAATGGTTCCCGTTTAGTTGACCCGAATTCACTGGGCATTCTTGGAGCAGCACCATCTGATGGTAGACGATTTGCTAACGAGAGACCATACAGAATGCGTCAGTCCAGCTTTCCCCAGAGACCAGATTTTTCTTCGGATATCAAATAAGCATACACTGCTATGTCGGAGTAATCCGTTGATTGCATGTGGTTGGTTGAAACCCCAAGGTTTCCATCCGGTTGCATCCGGTTCAGCCACTGGTTGTTCCTTGGAAATTTTGACTTGTCCATCGGGACGACACAATGATTCTTGTTGGTATTCTTTGACAGAGCATTTGGACAGAGTGAGACGTTGCGGTGCAGGCGCACCCCTTGAAATTGGTGAAACAGGTGGCTGACAAACAGAGGCAAAGCTCATCTTTTGGAGACAAATTTGTTTTGGCTACAAGTTACCTTCAAATAATTAGGTCAGCGATTTTCTACATGTAACGTGTAAATTGTTAGAGGTCTCATAATGTATACATACAACAAAGAGGTTCACATGTAATCCTGAAATGGAAGTGTACATTACAAATTTTGCGTAGTACTCGATAAGTCGTGTGCTTTATCTTGAGCAACGGCAAATGCAAATGTAGTCTGGTTTTCAAAGGAGTTATTGAATTCATTTTATTTTATTGTGCGACATGAGATGATGCACCCTCTCGCGGTCCATGGACTGTCGTCGTGTTTGGATTGTTAAAGCTGATTTTTGGTTACGGTGATGTATTTGTTATTGGAGGCAATTTGCTTGCTATTTACCTGTGGGAGGATTTCTGCAAAAAAACCGGTGGGTAAAAGCTTCATTGATTATAATTATCGTCGGGAGTTTGTGTCGAAGTCGCGAGCAATTTGCATCGGCTTCTACTGGAGGTTGTGCTTCACTACTGGTGAATCGGAATTGGTTGGTCATAGGGGGAAACGAGGATGATGAAGCTTTTGACCAAGCCATACTTCAAGGAATGAAGTTAAATTCCGTTACCGAAAAGAGACGAGGCTAGAGTTGTTTTCGTTCTGCACTTAGATCGAAAGCAATCCCGATCGATTCTTAAATCTAAGGAAATGTCCCGCGACGGCCGTAATGAGAGGATTCGATCCTCTGAATAATTCTCTCAAGATAAATTGTGCTATCCATTACGTAAGGCCGTCCATCGAACGCTTGGAGTTGCTTATTTCTGCTTTGTGTACTGACTCAAGTCTCTGTCGCCACTCGCACCACGACACTATTCATGGCACTGCGCGAAGTACACGAGTCATTACACCGACATTGACTGATGTTCCTAATCTCCAAAATTTGGTGGGGGGTCTATTCCCATTTTTCGAACGTTACCTTTTTGGATGGATTTGTCGACTACCGCTCAAGACCAAGCCGAAACATAACATACGAGGAAAATTCATCTTCCAGAAGTCAAGAGAAGACACGCCCAATTTCTGAAGAGTCCCCTCCAACATTTAAAGTCTGGCTATTATAGTGGAGTCCGAAGCAGTAGCTAAGCACATTTATCGTCACCCCGGTCGACTCTGCCCTCTCGAGGTAGCACGTTGAAAAGGTAGCTGATAGGTAATCAGTAACTTTGGAACCGATGCTTACAAATTCACAATATGAATACCGACAACCCAAATAGTTAACAACTCAGGTAATCCATCATGTAAACATTGACAACTCAAATGATCGACCAATTCAAAGAATCAACCACATGATTAATTGGCAACATTTAGCTAATAATTCCGTAACCTAATCGAATTACAAAAATACCATTTTTAGGTATAGTTTCACCATTTCCATATTTTTCACACAAAAAGTGTCATCACATCTCACGGAAACAATCAAATACCCCCTAAGAAATTAATCAAATACATTCTAGAGATGTAACAAGCTTATCGATCCAATTCAAGAGTACACAAAGATTTCACGTACCATCATTGAAACTCACCTTCATTTTACTAGAAAAACTAAACAAAATTCACATCCATCAACCAACCAAGTCAAAAACAATAAGTAGATCAATCTAACTTAGGCCCTGTTTGGTTTAGCTTTTGCAATGGCCTTTGGGCTCTCCAAAGCAGCCGGGGAAAATACAAAATGTTTGGCAAGTATTTTTAAGACTCCTTTTGGCCTAATGCTAACATTCCGAATGTTGAAAGCCCAATGCAAATAGGGACTTACTTTAGGCTTTCAAGATTTTAGAAATGCAAGTCCACTATTCATCTTCTTCCCCATTCATCCACGACCGTTTGTCTTTCCCAATCCACCATCTAAGAATCTGGCTTCTCTAGTGACCACCACCATTGCTTGGGGGTTGCACATCCCCGGCAACTATCACCTAGGGTGATGACCATCACCTAGGGTGGCATGACCCATGACTAAAGCGACATTGCTTAAGTGCACAACCTTAGGCCGCTAGATCTGGCCATTTGACGGTTGACTAGCAACCAACCTCCATTGGATTTAACTTTCAAACTTAAAAAAAAAAAGAAAAAAAAAAAGCAAAACTCTTTTATAAATGTGAGTTTTACCGAATGGTATTTACACCAAAATTATTTTTTCAATGCTATTTAAAATTACAATTTACTCAAAGATATAGCATTTTGAAAAACTCATTTACCTTAAAGGTATTTGTATGTTTCTAAAACAATTTCCCCAAAGCCAAACAAAAACGGGCCATTAGTCTTTAGAGTTTTCACTTGCTAGAAAAATGACTTGAGAAATAAAAGTTATAACTACCTTTAAAGCAAAATAATCAAGAACATAATTTTAACTCAATTTTTTTAAACAACAAAACTAGTTTGATAAGATGAAGAGGAATCCAATAATTTACCTTGTAAACACTTGAAATATCAAATTAGAAGCTTTAAAAATACCAATGCGAGGTTACTCAGAAGATTGGAAAGTAAAAGTTGACAGAGAAGTTGAAGACCTGACGCATGTCGAAATGGATTTTCATGACCAAATGGGATGTATTTAGCAACTTACATGAGGTATAAAAGCATAAGAACAATTAACCAAAAGTTAACCATTGGGATGCCATCCTTCCCGCATGGGAAACAAGAGGTAAAGAGTTAGAATCCCCATCTTTTTAGGAGGAGTTGATGTGGGGACGATTTAATTTCAGGAACGGATTTCGATTCCCACAACTTGCAAAGGGATAAAGGCAAAAGTCCAAGAATGACTGATAGAGTATGAGTATAATATAATCGACTAAAAAGAAAAAACAAGAGTTAAAAGTAATGATGGCTTAGGTTGAAAATACATGATGGTGGATGAAAAAGAAGACATGATTAAGTTACTAAAATATTTAGTAAAATCAGTACACAAATAAGAAAATCAGTGTCCATACTGATAATTCAGAAAAATATTTTGAATCCACTAAGACGTTCGAACTTCTAACCTACCATTTGTCCTATACATAATCTCAGAGTGTATTAGTCTTCATTAACAACTATTGTGGCATTACGCATTTTATCACCACTTTTAATTAACCAACCCAGTGGCAAATATTTATTAATATAACCCTAATGGAATCCCTTTCCGAAAACTATAATATAAAATAAAATAAAAAACACACACACACACTTTGAATCCCTTGCGCACTACAACATTATTATAATCCATTTGAAATTTCGACTCGTGATATTTATCACACTCATTTCCTTTATATTAAATTGATGTGGGAATTTCCAAATGTCACAGCTATCAGCCCTCGGTCCCACGAGAGAAACATGCGGCTCTGTCCATGCGTCACCTCACCTCTCAGTTGCGACTCGAACTTCACCTTGTCCAGGGTTTCTTTTTCCTTGCACGAAAGTATCCCCCCACCCCACGGATGTTCTAGCGTGAAAAACGACCGAAAAAACAAGACACAAAACCTGAAAGCATGAGGCGAAAAAAAAAATACAAAAACCCACGTTTTTCCGCATATAAAACCAGCCGTCGGTCTCTTCTTTCTCATCATCCAACTTCCGGTATCCGTCACCACCGATGGGAGCCGTCCACACGGCGTGCCATCCGCGTTTCGGTAATCCGCATATAAAACCAGCCGTCGGTCTCTTCTTTCTCATTATCCAACTTCCGGTGTCAATCCGTCACCACCGCTCCCCCAATCATCATCATCATCATCATCATCATCATCATCTTCATCTTCTTCTCCAATTCAGTCCTCCTCCTTCACTCATGTCCATGTCCAGTTCTTTCGCTGCTTTGGCCATGTACGTCACTGAGGTCGGTCGTCCTCTCTCTCTCTCTCTCTCTCTCTGGGTTACAGAAATCTTTGATGGGTGATGGTGGAGTTCTTTGCAGGTTCGTGCAGTTTCGGACGGCAAAAGAAGCAAAGCGGGCGATGACAATGGGAGGGATCCTCATGGGGTGCGCTCGTCGCGGGTCCAACCGGTTTCGTCTTCAGCTCCAAGAATCGCGGAGAACGAGCCATTGAGAAGCTCGCCTTACCTCTCCGAGAAGCAGAGCACGCCGCCGCGGTTGGCCCCTCAGTTTGATGGGCTCAACTGCTTCGAGACCATCGTCCGTCGATGACCGCCGATCGCTGTATGTTGCTTCTTCCTGTACACGTCCATTTAGCAGTTGGTTTAGAGTTCTTTCCTTGCGTCGTTGCAGATTTCGTGCCTTCACATATGTCTGGTAAATCCTTAATTAAGATGCAAATATACAAGAAAGTATTTTAGAAGTTCGGCTACTGCTAGTAATTTCTGTCGTCTCGTTGCAGTTATAGCTCCTAATTGCGTGCGCCGATTCTGTGCCGACATGGGCACCTGTCTTTTTTAATTCAACTTGTCAAACGATTGATTGATGATGAGATCGTACTTACTTGAGCTAATGTGCATGTCGTGTTGCGTCTTGTTGGTTATACATTTTATACTATGTTAGCCGTTGCATAAATGTGGTTTTGTATGCCATTGGCCCATTGCTAGCTTGACTCTTGGATGTAATAGTGGATAACATTGCAAAGTATGCGTCGAATTTGATGACTATGTCACCTCAGATGTATTTTGTACTCTTATGTAGGTTGCTTATCATGTTGAGATTTTTCCAGACCCCAATGGGTTTAGATGTTCATATTTTCATACAAAGACTAGATATTTTGAAAAATTTACTATTTATAGTTAGGTAGGTGTTTAGTAGACTATACAACATTTTCCTGTGCGAAAACTCAAGTACCTCCTTGTGGCTAGCAATTTTTCTAAGTAGTTGGTAAATTTCAATGAGAAAAATCGCTTTTCATGAAGAAAAAAAATCAATGATTTCTCTTGATTGATTCCGCGCATGACACAAAACAAGAGCAAATTTAATTATATCAATAATTGCAATGAATGACTTCAGCTGCAGTTGGTGATATCCTTTATTAAAGGATTGACTATGTACCATGTACCTAGTACCTACCTGTAATTTGCTGTTTTTCCCATGCAATTGCAAATTTTGATAAGGAAATGTAACTTTCAAGCTTTCAAAAATCAAGTACTCTTTCATTTGCCGACAGGCCCGACACCTTTCTAGTGTACAAAAAAGGTAAACAGTACATGCCAGGTGGTATGTATCAACTAATGATATGCTAAGTATTTTTTTTTTCCTTCACTACCGTTAGCAATTTTTCATATTAGAATGGTCAACATGCACTTAAGCCTAAATAGCGATTTTCCCATTTTAATTATAAATTCAAAAATCGGAAGTTATATGTCCACATATCTCTACCAGATAGTAATAGCTTTTCCTTATCATGTGAGAAAACGTAACCCAATCTGACGGTGAGAATTCCATCTAAATTTGGAGTTTCAAGATTCCTGAAATGATGAAAAGGCCATCCAACCCTTGAAAAAAGATGTGGTCGAAAGTCAAATAACTCAGACGGTAGGTTCTGACTAGCCTTTTGAAAATAACCTACAGGTCGTACGAAAATCGACATAACCATCCATGTCATGTCTTTTTTCCTCTTTTCTTATCTCGACATTTCCGAATGATTGGTCCCCCCCTCCCCCCGCATCTCGAATCAAGTGTTCGAATGCATTGACTGACTTTTAACAACATCAAATTTTAGTTGGGAAAGACCCCCAATCATTTGATTTAATCACTGTCGTCATTTCTCCCCAACTTTCTCCTAAGGTAAATAGAAACCGGTAAATCAACAGCAAAGTTGGTAAAATAATAATAATAAGAATAATAATAATTAAACGTGAATTATCGATTCAAGTTAGAGCTGTGTTCTCAAAAATTAGTAAATTTAGTAAATTCGAATTTTATGCAAAAGAAGATGTCGGCAAGGTAGTTAAAAAGATTGCTAATTTTCAAACAATAAAAAAAAAGAATCGGGTAATTTCATGAAAATGCCGCGAAGAAGTCACAAATCCTTTTCTTTTTACCGATACATTCTTTAACTTACCAACACGTGCTAAAGTTTGCCGGCACGGAAGAAAAA
Organism: Eucalyptus cladocalyx; assembly: GCA_017140615.1. Classification (NCBI taxonomy): domain Eukaryota; kingdom Viridiplantae; phylum Streptophyta; class Magnoliopsida; order Myrtales; family Myrtaceae; genus Eucalyptus; species Eucalyptus cladocalyx. Next base: position 8,401,469 of record CM029525.1, on the reverse strand, counting down.
AGGAACCGTGATTCTTTAGCCCCAAGCAAAAGAAATCTACTTACCGTGCAAATTATTTTTCCATTTTGATGGAAAATAAATAAAAAAAAACTTTAAAAAAAAATGCCTTTTTCTTAAAAAGAAAGAAATCGGGCGTCGACTATAAATCTTCTACGTAGGGTGACGTAGCGACCCCTCACGTGCGTCGCGTGACCTCAATCAGTCCCATCACCGTATATACATACATACAAACGTTACCTCCAATCCAATCCACACACGCCAACACATCACCACCGCCATTTCTATTCAAACTCTCTCTCTCGATCTCTCTCTCTCTCTCTCCTCCTCCTCTTCCATCGTCGCCTCCATGATTCAAGAACCGTGCGCTCCTCCTCATCCTCCGCCGCCGCGGGGCCGCGCCGCTCCCGACGGGAACCCCTTCGATTCGCTCCCCGACGCCCTCCTCCTGCTCATCTTCTCCAAGATCGCCGACCTCAACGCCCTCGTCGTCTGCTCCTCCGTCTGCCGGCGCTTCCGCCTCGTCGTCCCCCAGGTCGACGCCCTCTCCCTCCCCCTCGACTACTTCGACCGCCACGGCGGCTCCTCCGCCCGGAGGAACCCCGCTCGCGCCCTGAAGCGGATCCTCCGCAGCTTCCGCGCCAGGCTGGTCGGGCCGAGGTCGTCGGCTTCCGTGTGCTGCTCCAGCGGCCGCGTCGCCCCGTACGGCGAGCTCTCGCACCTCAAGCACCGGTTTCGCGAGCTCGGAGATCTCCGCGTCGAGCTCCGGAACTCCACGAGGTCGAGCGGCGACGATGCGGCTCGCGGCTCCCTGACCTGGTGGAAAGCCGTCTTCGGATCCCGGCTCGAGACCTGCGTCGTGCTCTCGGCGGCGTCGATTTGCGGGACCTCGGCCGGCGCCCCCGGGGGCGGCGGCGGCGTCAGGGAGAGGATCAGCGAGTCCGACCTGAAGTCGATCCTCGAGACGACGAGGTGCTCGCTCGTGAGCGCGTCGTTCAGGCTCGTCTACTTCGTCCCTCGCGACCACGGGGGGCTCCGGAGCGTCGTGGTCTCGGACGACGCCGGGAGGGGGAAGCTGTGCATGGGAGAGGAAGAGCTCGCGAGCTTCAACGGGAGCTCGTCCGCGAAGGGGAGCTCCGCGGAGGAACTGAGGTCGCAGAGGCTGAGGAGCCTGAGAGGCCCGCTCCGAGTGAGCGTGTGGTACGTTCCCGTCCTGGATCTGCCGGCGAGCGGCCGCCGCATGAAGCGAGTGAAGATCGCCGCGGCTCGAAGGGCGGACGACGATCGGGAGATCGCGATGGAGAAGGACGCCGAGCTGTTGATCGGCGCTTTCGGCGGAGACGAGGAGAGAGGGAAGGCGTGCGACGAAGCTGTGGTGGAGATGATGAGAAGCAGCCAAAAGAAGAGGTACGAGTTGAGGATTCCGCGCTGCTTGGACTAGGGGGACGACGATTCAGTCGATCATCCACCTTCAGTTGACCAAGTCAACGGCGGATCGAATCCAGTCCAGGTTCAAATCATTTCCTTCATCGCGACCCGTTCGATTCTCAATCGTTCTTCGAAATATTTCGATAGCCGCCTGCGGCTCCCGCCGCCACGAAGATTTGTCTTGTCGTTGTCGTAGTGTAGCGTGATTTCGTCAATTTTTTTTTTCCCGTTCTTCTCTATAGGAGCTTTCGTGTTATAAAGTTTTGAAATGGTAATATAATGTAGATTGGTGTGGAAGAATATTCTCTTTTCTCATGGGATGGAAGGTTCTTTGAACGCTCCCTCTCTTTTTCTCTATGTCACGGTAGTGCTTATCTTGACGTGCGATGCACATTGATTATAGTATCTATATGTATGTATCACGGTCAGGAGGCTTTCAAGGCTTGATGTACCGACATATGATTTAAGGAACCGAATAAGTCTTGAACTACCAAAGACCAAAGACCTAAGATTTCATAAAAATGCATATTAGATATTGTTTATATTTAATGAAATAGATAGAGGTCTTGTATTTAACGGGGAAGATGGTTGTTGGGGAGATTGAAATTAATTGGGAGGCCTCATGTATAAACAAGGGTACGCATTCCTTCTTTGTATCATCTAGCATTCAAGCAATAGATTATGTTTAGGCATCCAAACAAGAGCCAAAGGAACCTAAGTGCCACACGGTTCACAATCTCAAGCATTAGCCCATGACATATGCGTGAATGTAAACCACTCTCTTGTGAATTTTAAGCCAAGGGAAAATTGAGTTGAGCCAAAATTATCTCCTAGGTGACAGGGAAAAGTATCGAAAAAAAAAAAAAAAAAAAAGTCTTATATCTACTGCATTGGTACAAATTCAATCATTAACATTTCAATTTGATCAATTTTAAACATTTTTTTTTTTTTATGGTTTTCCAGTCAAGTCCATCCGATCAATCTAGCTAAAAATTTCTAACATGAATATCAATTGTCCTACATGACACTGAACTGACATGGACATTTATTTATATCTTTTTCTTTCTTTCTTTTTCTTTACCTTCTCTTTCTACTAGTGCCTAGCATACGACATGGCTAACAAGAGTTGGCCTCACCAAATCTGGCAAGGGTGGCCCTCGCCCTCGCCTAGGCATGACCTGACAAGGCAGACTCTCGTTAACCACCATAAAAAAGAAAAGGGAAGTAAAAAAATGAAAAAATAAATAAAAAAGTAGATTTTTTTTTTAAATGACCACATTAACACCAAGCATACCACATAGGATGATTAGCATCTATATCAATAATTTATGACCTATATTAACTAAATGGATTCAATTAACAAAATCTGAAAATGTTTATAACTTTATTAATTAAATTGAAAATGTTTATGACTGAATTAGCTCTATGAATTTTTTGATACTTTCCCTGTTAGGTGTCTTTTTATGTGATACTAGAAAATTGGAGTACGAAGGTATCCTTTGAATGAGATTCAATGCTTCTTTGTGAAAAACGTCTGTCGACTTTCGCGGGTCTTTCATTCAAGACGGTTCAAATAGCAGAGTACTTTCGAGACATCCACATGGCAAAAGGAAAGTGATATCAGAATTTAGGCTTCTTGAATGATTTAGAAAAATATTTCCTAAAAGAGTTCTCTTATAATAAACAAAAACTATTTTCATCGTTTATGAAAATGCTTGAATATAATTTGTTTATAATGAAAAAAATTTTTCATTAACTAATTCTTTCAAATTATACAATCAATCATTTAAAAAAATTATAAAATAAGTCATTTTCTAAAAGCCTTGGTCTTCGTTTGATTCTGCATCGAATGATGAAGGATTGTTATCGTAATGTTTTTATGTAGTTGATGGGGTCAAGTTGTTTAGGTTTTGTTTGGTAACGTTTGGGGAAATACTCGATCTATTCTTTTGTTCCCTAGAACAAAAATAGAATAGAAACGCATTTTTGTAATTTTTTTTATTCCTAATAATAGATTTAGAATAGCAATAAGAAACAATGTTCCCAGAACAACTCAAGAAACAAGTTTTTTCTTTTTCTTTTTTTTTTCTTTCTTCCTCTCTTCTTCTCTAGCCTGTCGCCTACCTTGGTAATGGCCGGCGACCAGCCAAATGAGGCCCAACAACCTCGATGGAGCCTCTTCGACTACTGGCGAGGTCACCCCAAGCTCACTGGCCACTAGCAAGGCTCATTGGTGAGCCTCACCGTGGTTGGGTGACCCCCCCCCCACTCCGAGCCTCACCATGGCTAGGCGAGGCTCGACCTCGCCCAGATCTGGCGAAGGCCACCGCAAGGTCAATGTCACCTAGCCTCGCGGTTCAACGATCAGCTAAGAAAAGAGAAGAAAAAAGTAATAAAATCATTAATATATTAAAAGAAATTTGAAGTCTCAAAAAATTTGGGGTTGTACAAATTGTATTTATGTTCCTAAAACAGAAATTTTTTATAATTATCAAATATCGTAAAATATTCAGAAATTCGTCCGAGAATAGAAATTAAAAAAAAAAAGTAATTTTAAAAAGAAACTGTTCCGACGATAGGAACGTGCCTACGAGCATCCTTAATCTGCATTGGAAACTTTTGACGACCGTTCTCGTGTTAGTGGGAATCATATTCAATTACTGACATCTTCTGACAAAAAAAACATATACGGACACCGTCCTTTATAAATCAGCTTTGCAGATTCATCCTTCTTGGTCCAAGTTAAGCAAATTCATTTTCAAAGACTGCGAAAGACTTCAAATGCCCATTCCCCTCCTGTCAGTCCTTTCTCATAATTAATTTGAGCATTGCTTGAAACTTCTTCTTTCTGTTTCGAATTCTAAGCTGACTTTTGGATTTGTCTCCCCCACAAAAACACTTTGTTCTCCTGCTATCAAATTCGGAATAAAAGGTTTAAAGTGATTTGCCAAAACCTTTGAAATAATCTTAAACTCAAAATTAACAAACTAATTGGGCATCCGTGCTTTGGCAGATATGAAAAGCAATTTTGTTTTTAGACAATGAACTCGTGAGCCATCGAAAGTGGTGGACTTTGCAATGGTGATTTGCAAAAGTTTTGAGAGATGGAACCGAGAAACAAGAAATTGAGAAGGGAAAAAGGGTCATTGCCTAAGGAATGGAAGCCTTATAACGGTAAAGTGGTGGATACTATTCCACAACAATTTATTTTTAAAATTTTTTATAATGCCATCTTGAGCAATTTTACCAAAAATTTAGTCACTTCAGTTCGCCAACAATTGAAGGTGCCTGTTAATGGAATTCTCCCTAGAATCCGATCCTCCATAAATCACATGATCGGCGATCGCACCATCGAGTGACGTGGGCTCGAGCGATACTAACGGCTAATTGAGCTTCATCTAGTCCACGATAGACAAGGATTCACAAGTACTTTTTCGCTTTATATATGAGAATGCAAAAAATGTAGAAAAAAGAAACAAAACATAAAATTGATACATGCAGAGCTTCTACACTGTCGAGACTAATAATCTCAACTATAGTACAAAATTAGACCCAAGAAAAACTACAGTACAAAAACATCTATATATGTATATGTATATATATATGTAGGTATATGTGTATATATGTGCGTATATTTCTAAAAGTGAAGATAGAATGTTTCATGGTCTTTTTGTGGAATGTCTTCCTTTTCAATCTCTCCTCCTCCTCAGCCGAACGGGCAATCCTCCTCTCATCTTGAGGACCAACGACAGCGAGTAGGTCGGGTCCGCCGTCCTCCTCGCGCTCTCGCCTCCGTCCGCCGCCGCTGTAAAACCTCGAACTCCGCCATCACGGCGGCTGCCACGGACTTCATCTGCACGTACGCCATCTCCTTCCCCAGGCACATTCGGGGCCCACAGTGGAACACCGGGTACTTCCACTGGTCGGACGGCCTAAACCGCACGCTCTGGCCGTCGCCGTCGCCGTCGTCCAGCCACCTCTCGGGCTTGAACTCCCTGCAATCCGGGCCCCACACCTCCTCGCTCCTCCCCACCGCGTAGGCCGAGTAGTCGGCGAACCACCCCTTCCCCACACGGGTCCCGTCGGGCAGCACGTCGTCGTTCACCGTCAATCTCGAGTTGATCGGCACCGGCGGGAACAGCCGCATGGACTCGGTCACCGCCGCGTGCAGGTAGTGGAGGCTCTTCAGCTCGTCGTAGCTGAAGATCTTCACCTCCGACGTTGTCGACGCCTCCGCCGCCGCTGCCGACGATAGCTCTGTGAGGATTTCGCGCTCGCACGACGGGTGCGCGGCGATCAGCCAGAAGAACCAGGTCAACGCCGTCGATGTCGTGTCCTTGCCTGCAAGAACGAAGCTTATGACGATGTCTCGCAGGAACTTCCTCTTCTCCTCCAGGTCTCGGAACTCCAGATCGGCGCTCGATGACATGAACCTCGACAGCAGATCTCGATCGCGGCTCGTCTCGTCGCTCTTCTCTCGTCCGGTCGCCGATTCGAGTTGTTCCTCTTTCGATCTGATGACCTCCATCGCGAACTCGTTGATCACTCTTATGTTCGATTTGAACCGTTTCTCCGACCCGAGATTGAAGAATCGCTTCAATTTCCACAGAACAGGCAAGGGCGAAATGAACCGCGACGAGCAGTTCTCGACCGCCTCGTCGAAAGCTTTGACGAAAGCCGAATTGCGGCCGGAGATCCCCCACGCTTCTCCCCGGCGGCGAAACAGTTAGGATCGACGCCGAACGCGACGCTGCAGATGTTGTCGAAGGAGAACCTCTGCAGCGCCTCCTGGAGGTCGACGACCCTGCCCTCGTCGCAGGCCCTGGATAGGAAGGGGAGGAGGCGGTCGGAAATCTCGCGGCTGACGGTCTCCGAGATGAACTGCTTGAGCGACCTGGTGGTGAACTCGTGGCTGGCGACCTTGCGCTGGAGGGACCAGAGGTGCCCGTCGACGGCGAAGATGCCGTCGCCGAGGAGCTCGCGGAGGACGGCGTGGTAGCGGGAGCCTTTGACGTAGTTGGGGAAGTTGGAGGAGAGGAGGTGCTGGAGGTTGATGGGGTTGGAGGTGCAGACCCCGCGGGAGAGGCCGAGGAAGGCGTGGACACGGAGGGTCGAGGAGGGGGTCCGCGACAGCATGTCGGCGACCCAGTCGTGGAAGCGGTGGCGGTTGCGGAGGAAGCCGACGAGGTTGCCGATGAAGGGGTGCGACTCCGGGCATGGGGCGTCGGCGGGGCCGCCGGGAGGGCCGCGGGAGGCGGCGGAGCGCGAGAGGCGGAAGAAGAGGAAGAGGAGGAAGGGGACGGAGCAGAGAGAGAGGGAGAGGGGGTCGAGGTCCAGCATCTTCTGGCGGTCTGGCGGTCTGGTTCCGCCGGCTACCGGTGGGCCACTTAATCATAGAAATAAAAATTACATAAAAAAGACACTTACGAAATCCTTGAGGACTACATTTAAAAAATAAAAATTTAAATTTGAGGACTAGCTGGCGTCCTAAAAAATAGAAAAAGGAATACTATAATCTTCAATTTTCTCAACTTTTATATACGTATATTCTAAGATATGGGACTAACTGCTGCCCCTGCAGGTCACTTAAAAGTTCTATCCTAAGGGACTCCCAAAACCCCAAGGAACAAGAGCCGCTAATGAAGGACCTTCCTAGGGTGGGGAAGGTCAGCTGAGGTAGGACTCGTCCCAAGTTTGGGAGAGCCTCTTTCATTTTCTCAACTTTTATATACATATATTTTAAGTATATGAAAAACATAATTTTCTTCCTTTTTGCTATATTCATATGATTTAGCTACTTAATTATACTCGTAGGCCGTTTGAATCATATAATTTGAGTTCGATCTCAAGTCTCAACTTTGAAATATATAGACACTCATGCTACCTTAAATCGATTGTCAAATATAATCAATTAATCAATTTTGATTCAATATAATTGCCAACATGCCTAACTTCAAAATTGATAAGATTTGAGTGTCAATTTTTATGTATTGTGAAAGTTTCAAATATATAAAATTTTGAAGAATGTGCATTGCAAGATTTAGAAAAAGCAAATGGGCAAAAATCACCAATAACTTAAATTTATATTTACTAGTAAATTTTCATTTATCTTTAAACTTTGTTTTTCTATTGATACAAAATTATACATTTATGATATATTTCCCATTTGTTAAAGTTCTACCGACAAGAACCCAAGAATTGTTTTTGCTAAAAAATCATCTAACGGAATATCGTTGGATATATTTGCCATCTATTAAAATTCTATTGACAAGATTGATGGAGGGTAATATGTCATATATAAAAAAAAAAAAAAAAAAAAGTTTAAGATAAATGTGTCATAATGGATATAGTTTGGGATTTTTGATATCACAAAAAAAGTTCAAAATAAATGGACCACGATGGATATAATTTGGGCTATTTTGTGATTTTATTTTCAAAGCAAAAGGATTAGTGTGTAAAAATTCTGTAAAATGAAAAAATCATAACTGTATGACATATTCAGTATGACAAAAACAAAATCGAACCATTTGTCTCGACAACTTTAAATATTACAATATCTGCCATAGATATCCGCTTTCCCGCCCGAAGTCGCCAGAACCAGAAGCAGGGACTCTCTCGTACTCGAACAGTCTCCCATCTTCTTCTTCGATCGGGAGGGAAGGGGGAGGGGTTGGATCCGTCGCGAGTCGGTCTTCTCTCCATTTGCCCCCCAATTCCAGCCGCAAAACTGCTGAGCAGGTGATGATGATTCCCGTTTCTCCGACGCATGTCGTCGCGCTCTCTCTCTCTTCCCGAGCCGCCGAATCGATTTCGATGCCGAATCGCGCTCTCGATACGCTTCGTTCCATCTAGCGGAATTCGTCTGATTCGGCGGCATTTGTCTCGTTCCCAATTTTCTGTGCGATTTTTTTGGAGTCTGGTGTTCTGCGTTGGGCAGTGAAAGGGTTTTTTTTTTGGGGATGTTGTAAAACCACATGGCAAGCATTGGCCTTGAGGGCATCAATTTTCAAAAGTAGACAAATTCTGTCGTGGGTACTCGCTTGATTGACGATTGAAACAGAGATATTAACACCCGCCCCATTCAGTTGTGAGAAATGCTTGGTTTTTTTGCTCATTTTTCGCCCAAAAAGTAAAGGGAAAATATCGAGCTGGGATTTTTGATGCAGAATGCTGTCTAGACATGTCTTCGAAACCGTGACGGTTCTCTTCTAGCAGAACTTGTTTGATATTGCCAGTAGGATCATCTTACTCTTTGGCTGCATGATGGCATTTAGAAAATGTATGTCTTTTTACTTACTCATTCTCGTGTCAGAAGCCAGCTCCATTCCCCTTAATGTTTCTCTCGGGTTCGCTGGCTGCCTTGGCCATTCAGACTCTGGAATTGTAAGTTGCCTTGGCGATTGATCTCTTGTGGGTTGGACGGGCATATCTGGCATTGTCCTTTCATTCTCTTTCTTAGTGACAGTATATTGTGAAAGATAATTGTGATACTCCTATCACTAGGCATCTATTAGTGTTCTCTTTGTTAGCTAGCCCGCTGCAAATGTAACTCTGCCCCATGGGCCACTGAGTTATTTGGTATTGGATGTTTATATTACATAGTTTGGGACATACTAGATGTGATTCTCATATCTCAGTGATGATAGACGTCATACATCTGTTAGGGTTTTCCATGTTGTCTAGGATCACAGGACTATGCTCCAAACAATTTTCTCTGGGTGCACAACTCGAGCTTTAGTGGGGAGTAATACTTTCTATTTCCTAGATACTTGCTAATTTGAATAATCAGTGTGCTTTCAGACTAGGAAACTTGTTCATTTTGCACAGCACAGCATGCTCTATACAATCTGCAGGAGATGTCTTTGTTCCATCAAGTAGATGGCAACATATTCCCTTAGCAGACAAATTGAGCATAGGAATACTTTTTGGGGATTTACTTTTGCCTATTTTTTCACATCCATATGTTAAATGCAATTGGTTAGGACTTATTTTAGATTTAGTTTCAGATGGATCGTCAAATGTTTTGAGATATCTTAATGTTGTCTGGCTATAGGGCTGTGCAGCTGTACACCCTCAAGCTTTGCTCCTTTGAGCTGAAGACAGCGATGGCAAGTCGGGTCACTCAGGGGCTGCTGTTTGTTCAGGATGAGAATCGAGTTGCTCGTCACAAAAGTATTACTTCTCTTTCTATTTGAGCCCTAATTTTCAATTGTGAATAACTGTTACATTTTGGAAAAAATGCTACAGTATGATAGGTGATCCCATTTAAGGTCTGATTATGCACACACTCTTGCACCACAGGGTGCAATTGGTGTCCTTCATAAACATATGTTGGAACTATGTATTTGGTCTATTCTCTTAGTAATTTGGAGATCACTAATTTACTTGTTTAATTTCTATCTAGAGAGTACTGTTGATGGAGCAACTAGGAGTTCTAAGACTGTTTCAAAGAAAGGTGAAGGGGGTTTGGGAAGTCGTAAAGCACTACAGGACATTACAAACAAATCATCCCTTCATCCTGAAGCATCAATGAAGAAAAAAGATCCACAGAAGGAAGAATTTAATGTAGCTGAGGAGATGTTTTTGCATGACCACCAAAAGTGCATTGAGGCACAACAAGCAGCCTTCAACAATTTTGACTTGAACTTGGTTCTTCCTGGTCATGGTAATTGATTCTTTTAACAAAAATATACTTCAGATTGGAAGTTCACATCCCTGCTGACATGGTATGTTATGCAGCAATGATTGAGCTAAGGTCTTACATATTAGATTTAGGTATATTTGTGTTTACACTTACCAGTCAATTTACTGGATAGGCTCTTTGTACAGTGCTTCTTGTAATCCCTTAGGAATATAGCGCAGCAATACGTTTGGCTAAGTTAATGATTACTTAGGAGATTTTAAATTCAGATCAGATTGGTTTATGCTATCTTATGCAAGAAACTGCACTTCATTATGACAGAAGCTACGATTGGTATGAGAAGCACACTTTTCTCATGCCATTTTTATGTTTAATATATCATTATCCTGTTGCCGCAATCAAGCAGAAATTCCAGAAACTGAACTGAATAGAGCAGAAGCCTCTCTAGTCCAAGAGTGACCTTAAATTACCCATTTAAAAGGATGCAGAAGATTTGGCTCGAATTGGCATTATTTATGAGAAAATTATGAAAAGTTGAAGACTTTTAACACGCCTATCTTCATTCAATGATCTTGACTATGTATTCTGATTCTGCATTTTTCAGGTCATGTCATCTTTCTTTATCAATGATTATTAATGGAACAAGAAATAATATTAGTTTCTTTGCCAGATTCTGTGTCTACTGCAGAACGTTCAGAATATGAACAGGCGAAGGCTGAGGTACTCCATCAGCAAATAAGGCATCTTTTCTTTCTTTTCGGCCATTGCAAAGCACACGTTATTCTATGGACTGTTAGTAGCAGAGCATATGTAGTAGTTCGGTTTACCAAATTCGTTGTTTCCTACCTAAAAGTTCTTCCTTTACATTGTGCCTATCAATGATATTTCTAACTATCACTCTTTGTTGCTTATTGATTTTTCTTCTGCTTATATATGTTTCTCATGTTAGGCTGATTATGATAGCCCTTGCTGCTACCCTGAGCCATCTGAACTTCCCATGGATGAGTTTTCTGATTACTTCGAATATTCAACACAATGGAGTTCTCCTCCATGTTCACCGATGCTCTGGGACATGCCCACATCTTGTGAATATGCATGGCGATTTGAGGATGTGGAATTTCTCCTCAAGCAAGAGACTGATTTTTGAACTTTACTCTTTTTATTTGGCAGCATCTGCTTGTTTATTGCAAGCAGCCCTTGTACTGGACTTCTGCAACTCACTACTATGATTTTCTAGTCTAATATGCCAAATTTCGGTGACGGCACGGCAATAAATATTGCTGCAATGGCGTCTTCCTTTATTATGTGTTTTGTTTAATTCACCTATTTAGTGTCTTCTCAAAAGGTCTATTTGAACTAATCTATGGTATTTACCAAAGAGAGATCTCGAGGAAGGATAGTGCAGTGGTTTTATGATCTTTTCTAATCTTCTTGCCATACCTTTTGTTCATGGGTGGCGTGCAATTTTTTTCATAATTTTGGCCACGGCAATTGGTGCAAGTTGAATATCTCGAAATGACCTCATTCGGTAGGTCATTGTGACCTCATTCAGTAGGTCATTGTGACAATTACTGCAGAGATCATCGGAAGCCTAATGGAATCGATACTGTCTGAATGATTCCAATCGCATTGAATGCATTAACCTTCTTCTATCGCTTGACTAGTTCAACTCGTTCTGTTGTGTCCCAAATTTTTGTTGTCCCCTTTCGTAATTATATCCACGTGACTCTAAAAAAATAATAGTTTTTGTGCCGGACTGAAGACTTTACCATCTCAACAAACTTATTGGATGAGGTGATCACATGATTCCTGCACACCATCGTGGCAGTTCTTGGCATCATGCATGGATGGCTCAAAATTGCATCTAGGTTCCTTGCACTTCACTTGCAGATAAAACACTAACTCTTACGTCCTACCTTTGGCTGCATGCGTGTCCCTGCATACTACAGAGTTTATCCGTCGGGATTTTTTTTCTACTTTTCCGGGGAAACAAAATAGAGTGATGCCTTCGAAGTTTCTTCAAAGACTTAAGCAAAATAGGGTTGCCATAAGAATTGTGGTTTTGTCTCTGTTTCTTGTCAACTTATGAAAACTAGTGAGCATTGCCGATTATATTGTGAAGTATTTTTCCGCCATAAACCTTGTATTTTATTTGCAGGCCGGCCATTGGGTTGCTTTCTTGACCATTACTGTTGAATTGCTCTTATTCTTTATTTCAGCAACAGGACGGCTGCTGCTCTATTTAGTTCAAAACCAAGAACACTAAGATGCTTCTCGACACAATCATCTTCTCAAACTCTGTTAACTTCTACTGTAATTACATAGCCTAACAAATGGTGGGCATTTTCATAGTTACCCTAGTTTTCTTTCTTCCACCCAAGTTTCCTTGTCTATCTCAAGATGACAGCTCCAATGGCCTCTCTTATGGTGGAGGCAAGATCATGACACAACCGGTTACTGTTTCTCTTCTGTGGTTTGGTCCTCAATGGCAAGAATCTGATACAGCAATCATAAGAAATGCCATTAATTCTTTGACTTCCTCCAGATACTCGTCGGTTGAAAAGTATGAAGTACCAACGCCGGGAAACTGGTGGGATATAGTCAGGCAGTACAGAGACAAGTCCAACTCTCCAGTCACGGACACGTTGAGTGTGGGTCCCGAGGGCTCTTACACGGGCTTTTATCAGACCATGACACGAGAACAGGTGATCGAGATCGGATGGGCGGTTTTTGATGGTACCGTCATTGATGGGTCTAATGGGAGCTTGAGTTGCACTCATGCCTTCGAAGCAAGTGAGAACAGCGCGTACCTCACACTCTTCTCTGATCATGTGATCTTCGCTGACGGAAATGATCAGAACGAACTCACTGTTCCATGCAGCGGTCATTTACTAGTCAATATCTCTGCAAAAGAGACGATTCCTATTGCCTGAACTAGGGCCTCTCGCACAGAAGACGACCAGCGCTCAGAACTCCTAAAATGAAGTTCCTGCCGAGGCCCACCAAACGGAAATGAGAAAGTGGACAGCATGGTTGGACACGTGCTGGCGAAAATAGTAGATCAAGTTACTAATGCAGATGGGAGAGGATGGATAAGCAGTGATGGGAATGGGAACACGAACGCGATCAGCAGTCTTTGCGCATCTCAATATAAGGAAAGGAGTCATCCTCCTTTATACATTGATACAGAGAGAAATGTCAGTTTTAATGCCGTCGGTCTAAACGACCAAAGATATCTTCTTCAGTATATTTGGGACCAGAACATCAGGAACTGTGTGCACTGAAACCCACAGATAATGGAAATAATACACTGCAGAACTGTCGTGGGGGGGAATGTAGACGTAAACATAGAACGATAAAGGTCATCATTATCTCTAGTTCAAATGCAAGAGATTCCGTGCTTAACAGACACTAAAAAGAAGAAATTTCTAGCAGGTATGAACTGATCTATATTAAGAAACGTTCTAGTCATGTTCCACCGTCTTGTAAGAAAAAGGTTTAGAAGGTAGGAGAGTAAGTCATACAGCCAAGAAAAGAGAGATTTTTGTACATTCCCCATAAAGAAGCAGCTGGTTCTCCATACCCCTGGGACGTTACTGATTAGGTGGGAATTGGGATTCAATCCCGCCATCATAGGTGATAAATTTATTTTTTCCCTTCATGAGGTCTGAGAATCCATGAGGATATGATTCCGATCTTGGTAAACAACTTCCACCTCTTCAACTTTATAGGGAACTTCTAACGTCAAATTTTCCTGATGCAGAAGCCTGCAGAGTTGATATATTCATCTTGAAACAGTTTAAAGGGTACTTGAGTACAGGAATTGTTGTTAATCACAGTGATGGTTTGCAGCCATACATGCCCGATCAGAAGTGTCTTTGGGAAATTTGGTGGCCCAATGCAAAGTTCGTTAGTTTCAATGTTGAATATTTTGCAGTCGCAGCAGACAGTGATGATAATCTCAGAGTTTGCCCACCAGATTCCAGCAAGATGCAATGTAAAGAAGTAAACTCGCAAAATGCAAATTCATTTAAGAATTTCCAGTTGACGGGCCCAAAAGCTTCCATCCAATTTATAAGTGGTAATTATGTCTCCTTTGATTCAAAAGGGTGGGAACTCAGCTATATAACAGGTAAAGCAGATCCAATTCACCCTCTTTTATTCTGATTTCATGTCCTTTCTCCCTGGAAAATGTACCCGAAATGATCCAAATTGTTCAGGACTTTGCACTGGGGAGGAAGATGTTTACAACAGTTCTGGAATCATAGGATATGGTTCGGTTGGAAATTTATCCTATGTACAAGGCATCAATTGCAGATGGGTCCTCCATGGAAAACAGGGAACTTGAGTTTCCTTGAACTTCACACACATTAATGTCACTCGAGATTTGGATTTCATTGCCATTTTCAGTGATTCCACTGATCAGATTGCCAACTTCTCAGGATTTTGTCCTGTCGCTAATCTCCCACGTATAAACTTGACTGGTGAGGTCATAATAGCATTCACCACTCAGATGGAGGGAGGGGAAGGTTGATGCGGCTGCTGGCACAGAGTTAGCCAATGCTTATTCCCCAGATATCGTCATTACTTCTTCTCCGGGAAAAGAAGTTCAAGACCTGTGGGCCTTCACAGAATATTATATTTCCTCACCAGCTGAACCTGGAAAACGACCACTGGCGTTTGTCATTGTCATTGTCTGGGTGGCACTAGCATTAAGCTTGTCCATTGCCATCGTTGCTCTTTTCCTGCATAAAAGAAAACAAAAGCGTGCTAATGAGGGCCTCCTACTTAATGCAAACGGGTTTATTAGGGAGGAAAATTGGATTGGTGAGCGGCCTTTGGCCGTAGTGTATAAGGCAGTTCTCTCGGATGGATGTCTCTTGGCAATTAAAGTTTACAAGAATTCGGCCTGTTATTCAGAACTAGAAGAAGAAATATTGCTCAAAACTTCTTCTCATCCATACATAATTTCCTTGATGGGAAATACCAGGCATAGATTTCAGAGTCGATGTATGGTCTTTGAGTTCATGAGTAGGGGATGTCTGAGCTATAACTTGAGAGAGAAAGGAGAAACAATAGACTGGGAGAATAGGTAAATGATAGCAATGCAGATATCCTCGGCAATTCAAATGCTGCACATGCACATGAATCCACCAGTATGTCATGGAAACATTACATCTGACAACATTTTACTTGATGAGTTCTGCAATGCAAAGCTGGGTGGTAAGCACTGCCGAGACAATCTCCTTAGTGTATTTGCTCCAGTTCATTATAAACTGTGATGAAAACTTGGATACCCTCCTCAATATACCACCAAGTCTTCGAACAGGAGAAATGGGAGTAATTGTCCACTAAGTCTTGTCTTAACATGCACCATTATTAGAAGTCAGATTCTTCACAGGTTCTGCATGGAATATCTCATGATGGAGCCAATTCATCCTTTTCCATTTGACTACTAAGAAGCATGAGACAGTCGTACACTTTTTCAGCTAAGCGGGAGTGACTTATCGTCTACAAAGAAAGATTGAATCTTCTGGTCAATCTCAATCCAGCTACATCCAGGATTCTTCTTCAATCCCAGTTCTTTCATTTTTGATCTCACCTCGCGTACTTTATCCCATCTCTTGGCAGAAGCGTATAAGTTTGACAACATAATATAACTGAACGATTCATCTGGATTGGTTTTAGCAACAGCATTTGCAATTTCCTCCCCTAATTCTAGATCTTTGTGCAAACAGCATCCTGAGAATAGAGTGCTTAACAATTCAAGATTTCCAGAAACTTCTGGGGCTCTTTGCAGAAATCTGTAAGCCTCATGTAATCTTCCAGCACGACCAAGGAGATCTATCAGACAAGCATAATGTTCAATGCCAGGTTTAATACGATGCACATTGATCATCTCATCAAAATAGTAACAACCTTGATCAACCAGTCCAGCATGGCTACAAGCTGATAATACTGCCAGGAAAGTAACCTGATCTGGCTCAATGTTGGATTGCCTCATTTTAGCAAAAAGATTCAGAGCTTCAAAAGCTTGACCATGGGACCCATAAGCAGTGATCATAGAAGTCCATGACATCAGATCCCTCTTTGGTAACTGCTTGAAAACTTGAATTGCTTCATCCACAGCACCGCATTTAGCATACATATCAAGAAGTGCTCCCATGACAATTTCATTTTTGCTATACTTACTCTCCATTACAGAATTGTGGATCTCCTTACCTTTTTCCAAGCTTGCCAGCTGGGAACAAACCGACAGAATGCTAGTGAAAGTGACAGCATCTGGTGCAACACAAGCTGTTTTCATTTCATCAAACATGCGAAGAGCCTCAAAGTAATTGCCTACCTTCAGATATCCGGAAATCATAACATTCCAAGAGATAATATTTGTCTTTTCCATATCCCTAAATACATTTTCTGCCAATGTAACCCTTCCACAATTAAAATAAAAATCGATGAGTGAACAGGTGACAAAGATATCAGCCTCAATTTCACTTCTGATTATATAACCATGCATGAACCTTCCATGCAGCAGGTGGGCTGACCTTGAACAAGCTGCAAGCACACTGCTTAAGGTAGTCAGTGATGCTTTAACTCCTCCTTCGTTCATCCTTTTAAAGAGTTCAATACACGATCCACTATCACCCTTTAGACTAAATCCCGTGATCATTGCATTCCAGGCAACCACATTCTTCTGAGGAATTTGTTCAAATATCTCTCTAGCGATCTCTAAGCATCCACATTTGCCGTACATGTCGACAAGAGCAGAGCAGACAAAACTGTCGAGTTTAAATCGACTTTTAACCAATTCCTCATGAATCTTCTTCCCTCTCTCTAGGTCCAGAAGCCGAGCGCATGAACTGATCGCAGTAGTCAGAGTCACTGAATTGGGCTCAAACCCAGCATCTTTCATTCTCTCGAAATATTCCAAAGCCTTCTCCGCCTGCCCATCTTGATAGTAACAAGAAATCACAGCATTCCAACACACCACATCTCTCTCCGCCATTTCATCGAACAGCCGGGTGGCCTGTCGAAACATGTTGCATTTCGCGTACATGCTCACAGCAGAGCTCGCAACGACCACATCCAAAACAAACCCAGTCTTCAGCAACCCGCAATGGATCATTTCGCCGTAGCCAGCTCTCCCCAAACCGCCGCACGCCTTCAAGACATTTGGGTACGTATAAACGTCCGGCTCCACAAATGGGTCGGCCAGCAACTCACGAAAAAGCTCGAGGGCTTCAGAGAACATGCAGCTCTTGGCGAAAGCGGCCACGAGGCAATTCCAGACCGAGACGTCCGACGACGAGACCTCGGCGGTGCGGAACACGAGCTTCGCGGCGTGGCACGAACGGCAGGAGAAGTAGAAGTTCACGAGGTCTTTGCACAGGGCGGCGTTGTTACGGAGGCCCAGAGATATTATCTTCTGATGGATGACTCTGCCCCGAGTCAACGAGGTGCACGCTCTCAACAGAGCCGATAATCTTCTGACCACCATTCCAAAGCGGCGATCCGGAGAACGAGAACAGCGTCGGAGGTTTGCATGAGAAATCGCGATGTACGAGGAGTTAAATCTCTCGTGCCCGGAGCGACTGCCCCTTCTGGTTACCACCTTTGTTATAAAGTTCTTCTTTTGTTACAAAACTTTTGCGACGGATTGACCAACCGAAGAGGTGGAGAGGGTTTTACCACCAAAAACTAATACATTTACAATAAATCTACCTTTTATAAATTTTTCCATCAAAATTATTATATTACATAATGTATAATAGTTGAGTGTATCGATTTAAGATTTTAACTTTTTGTGATTTTTTATTATATTAATCCATCATAAATATATCAATTTAGTATTTTTGGTATAAAAAACTAATTTTAGATAAATTTATCATAAATTTCTTAATTTTGAATTTTTCATAATATTAATCTTAATTCGAATTCATGTTTGACTTCGTGACAATACCGAAAGTGAATAGTTCAAATTCATCAATCAAATTACCCCAACTAATGATTGGTAGGCAATACATGGTAGCATATAGATCCCCATTTCTCCAGCAAAGATGAGATCAAGAGACCAATGGGCAGCAATCCCAACCTTAAAATTTATGAAATATATAGTAGATAACTGAACGAGACCTGTCGGCATCCCTCCGCTGATCCACTCGAAAAAACATCAAGTCAGGAGTTGGGTGGTCGGGTTCAAAGAGATGGGCAAAGCACCCAAACGAGGCGGAACTAAATTTTATGAACCAAGAAACATCAATTTCTTCAGATATATTTCCTTATGAATATACAAAGTAGCTGCTTTTCAATAAGACCCAGCAACTACCAAGAATTTACAATTCTCAACCTCAACCCCAAGGCAACTCACACTAACAGGGGGAAAAAATATATCTCGGTGACCCAGGTAAAGAAATCTAGGACAAATAAGGCATCGACAAAGGAAAACCAAAATACACGCCAAACCCCCTCTAAATCTTGCCTCTATACCCGCCCGGTTATGATTGGCACTCTATGTACAATAAGAGAGCCAATTCGTGCCGATGAATATGACCTAAATGCAGCTAAACTCCGGGAAAACACCTTCTCATTTACACGTGATTAATGGATATCTCTGTCTCAGTGAAGCCTAGTCCTCACTTCCAGCAATGCTTGATTTGTCAATCGTGCGCACATTGTACTGTTCGTATACCCTTGCCCTGTTCTCTGCCCACCATTGTTCCGCTTGTTTCTCACTAAACCGCTTGCGACTGCATACAAATATAATAGTTCAGTCCTTGAACATCTGAAAGGAAAGATTATTAAGAAGACGATAGTTCACTTATAATAATATAAGCAGACAAGGGTAAAGAACTAGCGAGCTCCACTCTCTAACAAGAATAAAACCTAGTTCAAAAACAAGACAGATCCCTTCTTTAAGATGGTTCCATTCTATGAGCAGGAACTTGACGTCCAAATGAACCAAGGAATTATCTTATGTTCTGAACGAAGCTCCAAACCAGATTTAAGCTGACTGCATAACTAGGATGCCCAGATTAAAACATACACGCAGACTCAATGGCACTTTCCTATGCTGAAGGCATAGAATAGGAGACTGCTTCCATAAATAAAATGAAAGAGGTACCTGAAGCGAACTCGCTTTAGATCTTTGGCACCTCCAGGCAGGGACGTAAAGGTAATATAGACACCAGGCTCATCTTGCTCAACCCATTCACTTTCAGAACGAGATTCACTTTCTTTACCTCTAGTACTGTTTCTACTAACTGCTTCTGAATTCACTTGTCTGCTATGACTTGAACTGTGATAACTGCTTGACCCATTCGGAAGGATACTAGTGTTTGATATGTTTAAATCTGGCTCTTGAGATGTGATTTGACCACTCAACCGGTCCATGGAAGTATGGAAAGTGTCATCAGAAGCAGCAGGTGAGACCAACAAAGTAGAACTGGGGGATCTAACATTTCGGCCAGTTCCCAATGGCAGCCTTTCAGCCATGTCTTTCAACTGTTCAAATGGTATAAAACAATGAACACATAAGTAAGGAACTCCGAATCAAAAACCCCTTAGAGAGAATTCCACTAATGGTGAAAAAACATGGCAACAGTTGAAGAGCAATGGATGACTAACTGCTAATAAGATCAATGCACATAAACTCCATCCAAATGTCCACAGTTTGTTTGAGGCAATACTAGTCGCTGTAAGCTACTCACTGGAACTTATATAGTAGATAAAAGAGCTGGCCATCAAAATCAAAAGGCCAAGAGAGAATAGGTATTAATAAGAACCATCACAAAAACTAAACATCCAATAGCCAAGCTCATAAGTTAGCAGTTTCTAAAGAATATCCATTAAAAGTGCATTCAACCTGCCGTTTCACCTTTCAAACTGGGCAGCTATAAAGCTAAAGAAGAAAGATTCAGTAGACCTCCAGCATGATGACTTGAGACACCTGACAAGTACCAGACATCTTATCGGAATATACGCAGCAGTCGAATACATCACTACGATGGTCAAAAGTTGGCATCTTACACGAAAAGGCAGAAGACTACTCTATCATATCGCCAAAGCAGCTAACAAAAAAAAAAAGTATTTGACTTTGACACTTCATTTAATTAGGAGATAGAATACAGACAGAAACAGAAGGCAACAACCAATACAGATGCGAAGCAGACTTCATAAGTAATGCAAGATACCGATATCTTCAACTCTGTCATTATTCAGTGTATACCTTATCAAGATCAATATCCTAGCAATGGCTAATCTTATAGACAACTACACCCAAAAAACTGCGGACTTACTTGGCCAGTAAGTGACTTGATCACTTCTTTTGCCGCTTTGCATTTTGCAGTCTCTTCTGCAGCGAAGGCTATTGCCTCCTTCAGCTGTTTAGTTGTCCTTTCCAGCTCAACCTCTTGTAGTTGGGTCTTGCGGCTAAGATTTTCCACCTACAAGGTAAAATTTGGTTTAGCATAATGCAAGATAATACTGATAATCTCACCCTTCATGGACCCTAACCTAGGCATCATTAACATCACATCAAAATGACTAACAAAAAGGATTAGGATCTTTCATAAATTTAACCTCTTGAGAGGCTGCCACCATCTCTTTTGGAGGATCAGATGAGCCCTAGCATCCATATCGCTAAGAAAATAACTAACAGTAACTACCAATCAAATTCATAGATAAAACATTGAGAAAGAAACTAACTTGTCTCATTCCTTGGATCTCTCCCAAATTATGTGGCTGCCTCTCAAGTGGGTATAATGAAGATTTCAATATATTTCCCACATTTGCAGCACAACTGAAGTTATCGAGGGATTAAAGTATACTTATTGCCCAGAATTTCATTTAGATTTCTAATTGGCATTTGAGTTTTTAATGTTTCACATCGAAGATTTCATGTCAATTTACCCCATCTATCTGGGACCATTATGAAAATTTGACAGAAAACCACAATATTATTGTGTCTCATACTACTATTGATAAAATTAAAAGACAGTATTTTCATCAAAGTACCTTCAAATACATCGATTTGCATTTTAGAAAGTTTCAAAACAGTTAGCTGTTGATGCCATGCCATGAGAAATGGGGAATAAGGATCAAATAAAGTATTCTAGAGCTCATGTATAACACAGTAAGCTTGAAAATCCCATGTTTTTAAGTCAAATGCAGTTATTGGCAATAATGTCAACCAGATAGTGGAGGAGATTTAGACTCGTAAACATGGCAAATGTGCTAGCTGTAAATGAACCATGTGTTCATGTAATCTTTTTCTTCATGCCTACCGTATTGGAATCAGTCCAATATCTTTATGACTGTTCATTTCTTCCACAATGACAAACAAAAGGAATCCTCTTGATTTTATGAAAGTCTGAGGCACAGTGGTGTCCATGGCTTCAATAAAAAGCACCTGAATAGCATTCAAATAAAATGAAATTCGCATTTTTGCCTTTTGAACATGACTTGAGGCAGTCATGAGAGCTGACGTGTGTACACTTCAACTTATTTGAATGAAAGTATTCTCATTCAGGGAGGACTGAGATAGTGCCATTAAATTGTGGTGGAATCCATCAGGTAAAAGCAAGAAAAATCTCAAAAATCAAGCTAAAATGTATTACCCCTTGAGAAAGTTGAGACTATGGAATAAATAAAGAGCATAAAATGTATTTCTTCTTTGTTCAACTTAGATAAATTTTAAAACATAAGCCAGTTTGTATTAAGATTAAGAATGGATGGCAATCTAAAATCGACACAGACCTATCAATGGCCAAACATACCATAAGTTCGAGCCCTCCCAAAATCAAGCAAAAGATTCTCCTTTCCAATTAATCCTCACTACAGTAAAATCAACAAATCTATAAGTAAACAATTAGACAGTATACCTGCGCTCTTAGTTTAACCACCTCTTGGCTGAGACTATCGTTTGTCCTTTTCGTATCATCTACAACAATCTTCGGGGAGGTAAGTCCTGCAAGCGTTGGGGTTGGTGTTGTGGACCGAGGTGGGCTGGGTCGTCTTGAAATTGGAGAGGTTGCCCGAGATACTATCCTTGATCCAGGAACAGAAGCAGAGAAGAATTTCTTGGATGAACCAAATACTGGATTAAATGATTTTGAGATAGTAAGTGCACCCCACTGGGAACCATTGCTTGGCACAGGCGAGACACGGCTACTGTTAAATTCTAGCCTTTTATTTCTCTTGGATGTTCGGCTTTCAACAGGCTTTATGTACTCCATTGAGGACAATCTGGTAAGTTGTGTGCGAGATTTGGATTCAAACTTCTCGTCTTTATCAGTTGTCTCATTTAGTTGCTGACTTATATTGCCTCTTCTACTGACAGACGACTGAGATGAAGCGTCATTCTCAATTGTCTTCATCAGTTTGCTATAACAACCATCACAGACACGATAAGGTTTGTTAGGATTCGGTGCCATAGAAGCCTTCATAGACTTCTTACTGCTGCAGGAATGGCAGAAAACAAGTCCACAGTTATAGCAATTGTGACGTTTCCTTTTGAAATTGAATGGCTGGCGACAGCCTGAACACATAGACTGGTCAATGCCAGAGATCCATTTGTGAAGGCAAATAGCAGCCGTAAAATTAGTCCCACAAGCAATGCTTTTAACTTGCTTGTCTTTAAGTGCCTCAACTAATGTCGGAGAATTTCTATCATCTGTATCCGCATGGCCTAGTCGACCATTAGCTCCTTTACCCCATGTGTAAACTTCGGTTCTCGAAGTCAACACAGCAACATGATAAGCACCACATGCTATCTCCTCAACAAAACTCTTGGAGAGCTTACCTTCAACACGGGTTGGGAGCTTTCCATCAGCGTGAGGATTTCCTAACTGACCATAAACAGGACTGCCCATGGTGTAGACGTGACCTGAGGTTGTGAGTGCAACAGTTAGGCTATGTCCGCAAACAACTTGACAAAAGTTGGGTTCAACAAGAGCAGCAACACAAGTAGGCACGAGTTTCGCTTCTTTGTCACCATGTCCAAGTCGCCCTTTATCACCATCTCCCCATGTAAACAGCTTTCCCAATGAGCAGTTGCTGGAACTAGGATTACCAACCATGACTTCCACTACTGCAGCTGTATGCCAAACACCACAAGCAGCTCGAACAGTGCGAAGCCCTTTAAGGGACTCCACTTCCTTTGGTATTGATACACTTTTTCGATCGTTGTGGCCCAGAACACCGAAGGTGCCATCGCCGAAAGTAAATAACTGGCCAGCAGAAGTGACAACTGCAGTGTGCCAAAGTCCACAGGAGATGGATGAGACATGTATACCTTCCAAGGGTCCATTCACTCTTTTTGGTACCCAGTGGCTCACTTCATTCCCATGCCCAAGAAGACCAAAATTATAAGCTCCATCACCCCAAGTGTATAGATCACCAGAAAGAGTCACGGCGCATGTATGATACTCACCACATGCTACCAGTTCAATATTCATATTGCTAAGAGCATCTATTAGCTTCGGATGCAAAACATCAGAATCCACACCATGCCCAAGTCTCCCACCCCATTCCTCCCCCCAGGAAAAGATCTCTCCTTGCTTGGTCACTAGAGCAGCATGTCTTCCACCACAAGCAATATTCTGAACATCAAGTACTACTGCAGATTCTAACGCCTTTGGAAGCAAGGAATCCATTTTTACTCCCACATTACTTCCCAGTCTATGAAGCCCACCACCAAGAACACCATCTCCCGTGCCTTCCCCCCACATAAAAACATCCCCCATAGCATCACCTTCATCATGACCAGAACCTTGACTCGAAGAACTTACAGCACTTGATAAACTAACTCTGAAAGCATCCGCACTTGGTGGCCTCATCTGACCATGCATGCTATCGGAGCCCCCTGATGACAAAGAATGAACAGACTCGGTCGCTGAATCTGGGGGAAAGAAACTCTTGGGAGGAACTGCATACAGTATCACATCCGAAAATGCCTTATTTAGACCATTCTTAGGAGGACTTCCAAATGGACTTTGGAGTCGAAGTTGATCACCACTATCCTGAATCATTGAAAGTCTATTAATATGGAACTTTCAAATTATGATGAGACAAGAATTGTGCACAATACGGCTACATAGATATACCTTCTGCATGCCATCATTACTCCCAAACGGAGAATTTAGAGGAGAACTTCTTGTGTATGTTCTAGGACTAGTTGCTTCAGATGGAATTCCATCACTTCTTGATTCTGTTCTACCTTTCCTATGACGGCATCGGGAGATTAATGCTTTCAAGCCACTGAACCATGCCTCAGCTTCATCCTTATCCTTGCAAATCTTATAGCAAAAATGACATAAAGGGGTCCTTTTAGATATCCAGAAATGGGTGCAGCTAACAACAGAAAGATATGATACGGAAGGAAAGCATTCATGAAGTAGCCCTTACCAGATCCAATGACCTGTCACCGTAAATTAGCGAAAATGACTGATACTCCTTCTCTGGTCGAGGATACCTTTGAAAGATTGGCTGTACAAAAAGAAATCGATACTTTTGATGCACAGGAAGAAAAGAAACCTAAAGGTACAGGTGTCAAGAAAAGATTTGAGTAATGTAAGTTCTGACAACAATATGGCATTGTGACCAGCAATAATAGTCAAAGACAAGTCAAAAAAGAAAAAATTTGGGAGCTAAAGATTTAGGAGACGCAAAATTACCTTTAATGAATATCAGAAAGATGTGTTCAGCACAAATTAGCTAAGAGAGTTGGAATAAGTAACATTTAACATGTAAATCAACATAAGCTACAACATAAAGGCCCGCAGTTAGCAGCAGGTGACATCAATCGCCATCTCTTGTTGATATACTTCTTCAGCATACAATTTTGTCATAAAAAATACGCCATAATTATGCAGAATTTCACCAAAAAAGGCCTTCAATACCCATTCAAGGGCCACAGCTAAAGCTTGCCTAGTCTTGACAGATACAAGAGATGCGACGCGAAATATATACCACGTATTGGATTTTCAGCTATGTGTTGGTAACATATCAACAGGAAAACACCAATCCAAAATCTTCTTTTTCAACTGACTCGCCTAACCATTACCTAGAGAATTTCTGTGGCTCTCTCAAAATATTTTTCTGACAATTATATGATTCCAATCCAAATTGAACTAAGCACACGCCAAATTGGCATCATCTACCCACTGACTCTCCAAGACGTCAAGCCTAACATTGGTCTTTATAATAGTGGCCACAAATTTGCTGCCTATGTAAACAATGTTGATTGGATGTTGAACCTTAATCCTGGATGGAACTTAAATCCACATAGTCTACCACTGTCATATATCCAATGTCATTGTATCCCTTACTCAAGTGAAAAGCATCTAACATTGCTAATTGCAGAAAAAAAAACCAAATAGTGGAAGTGGGGAACAACTGCAACCAGTGTACTCTAAATTTAAGCATCATAACTCATCAGTTCATGAAGAGTGCAAACAGATAATAGTTTGTCAAATATATCAGTCTTTTGCATTTAAGTGGATATTACTTTTAACACAGTTTAGCAGAAAAACATATAAAGCTGGATATATGCTGGGAACTTGAAACATTAGAATCACTATCTATTCCACCATAGGGGGTACACCATATGAGTCCCTAAAATCACAGTCCAGAGGTTGCTTTCAATCAGAATGAGAAACTTACAGTCCGCTGGCCTGATATAATTCGGTCAACGTGGCTTAACTTTAGGTGTTTCTCCTCCTTTCCAGAGAACCATATCAACACAGACTCATCCTGAAAGCATCAATATAATTCAAACCCTTCATAAAAGGATAGCCTCAAAAATCGGTTCAGTTTAAACTACACTAAACCAAAGACCACACTCACAGCGCATAAGCAACTAAGCAAGTAGACAAGCATGACTGGCATATAGATGGTTATACTATCATTTATGAGATGTTCTTTCACCTACGAAAAGAAATGGCTATACCATGGATCTCTCATAAGGATTTAACAGTGTAGAACAGCACACCAAGACTTCCCCTAGGAAAGCATCTATCAAGCATCAACACCTTCAATAACAACATCTCACCCAACCCAAATCTTCAATCTGACAGGCTGTGGATGGTCGGATGGAGAAAAGGAATATCTGCTATCACTTCAAATGTGGAAATTATCCCTCACTCAGCCCCTTTAGACCTTTTATATCATTTCTTGGCATGTCGGTCGGGATGCTTCCACCCAAAACAAAAAAGTGCAGAAAGAAAAGAAAAGAAAAGAAAAAGAGCACAAGCACAAATAGGAGGCAGATAGTGTCTGCCACTAAGACAAATGATGTAAAAGCAATGCAACTAAGCACAAGAATACACTCTAAGGGTAGCATTGTATGTTTTATAAATAAGACTTACGTTAGCAAGTCGGAAGGGGCAGAACTTTGGCTTTCCTCTCCTTCCATACTTAAGCAAGTAAGCACCTTTCTTCAATGCAGTAATTGCCTATAATAAAGATCCAGCAACAAACTAACTTAGATATATTCAGCACATTTGCAGGTCAGGATGAAATTATCAAGCACGCAACATGCAAATATAAAGCAGGGACAATGAAAAAAGATGAGTTCAAGGTAAGTGAACAGGATACAGAGAGCCAACATTTGTATAATATTGAGTGATAAAAATATATGAATATATCATCAAGAAGCCTCCAGACAATTGCCACTTTATGATATTGGACAACATGAAACTAATGACAATGCGGTTATGGAATATAATCACTGAAAGACATTGATTTTCCCCATTGGGGATAATCTAGATTTGCATCTAATATGTAAACTTCAACCTACTAATAGGCAAAGTAGATTACAGGAAGAATAATATGCTTTGCGAGTACGGGAATTTTTTGCATATGACTAGTGTATTCCCCAAGTATTGTATTCCCCAAGGATTGTATAACATAAAATGAAGAATTTAAAAAAAAAAAGAAAAGGCATAGCTATATGTGCCAGAAAATAAATGAGGCTAAAGATGATCAACAGATTTAAACAGAGAGAAAGAAGAACACATAGAACAGATGCTGGAGAGTCCACTAGGTAAAAGAACATAAAGAACGTCTCCCAAATAAAAGGGACCAGATTAGACTCCAAAACTTCACCCCCATCTATGCCAAAGCAGCTTGTTTACCAAGAAAGGCCGTAGTGAGTAATAGTTAAAAGAACAGGGTTTCTCAAGGTTGAAATTAAGTTCCTTGGTCTGAAGAAGTTAATGTTGTTTCATTACTACAATTCAAATCCTTAACCTTGCATTTCCATGCAATGCTTAGCAGCATGATCTGTTCCATGATAACATAAGTCAAACAGGGCAACAAGGTTGCCTTAGAGGTGAAATGATAGTTAATCAAGAGTTCCCAACATTCGAGGAAACCAGTTCATTATCACGGGATTACAAAGTCGATCACACTTTAATTGCAGTTGCGACAAGAGTATGCAGATCCTATTTCTAAAGATTTTCACCTCGTTCTTGCGCATATACAAATACAAAGACTCGAATTAAGATTCGATAAGACGGCCACTGGCTGCACTAGTTATTCTAATCAAACAAATCATTACAGCAAGCAAACAGTAAGCAATGTAGCACCTCACCGAGTAAGAGCACAAGAAACACAATTTATCGACCGGCGCGTTCTATAAGCCCACCACGAGCGCCACACCTTCACGCATCACACTCGTCTACAGAGTCCACAGATACATACAGCTCAACAGCTCGAAAAAACCAAAAACACACGCCCGGTCCAAACACGAATCGCGGGGACGACTTACCTGCTCGATATCCCTCTCGATCGGCCCGGCCCTGCCAAGATCGGAAGCCATCCTCTCCGTCCTCGACATCATCCCGGAGAAACCCCGCGAATCGCGGAACCTTACCTCGCCGCCACTGAGCCCCCGCAGCTCAGCGCCGCCGGCGAACCCCGCACGAGCCCCGGCCACATGAAGTCAAACCGGGGCTCCGAATCCGCAAAGCAATCGCCGAATCCGAAGTCAAACCGGCGCCGCACCCGGTGGACTGGAGCGGGACGGCGGACCGGCGGACCGGCGGACGGCGGGGGGGCGCGGCGGCGCCCTCCTTCTTGAGAAGTAGAAGAAGCTCCAAGGCGATCGGGAGGCGCAAGCAAGCAAGGAATCGTCTGGAATCCCGAACGAGGTCTTTGATTTCTGACGAAGGCGAGAAGCCGGCCGAGAGAGAGAGCTCAAGCAAGTCTAACAGATAGAGAGAGAGAGAGAGAAAGAAGAGAGAGAGATTCGGAGCGAGAAAATGTGGGATGAGAGAGAAAGATTAGGATCCGGATTATCAGTTGCGGAGATAGAGAGAGAGAGGAGAGAGAATAAAAATGCCTGCTTTGAGACTTTCTTTTTCTGCTGAAGGAGCGAGGAGAGAGTGAAGCGAAAGCGGAAAAAAAAGGGATTTGGACTAAATAGTGGAAAAGGCGATGACATGTGGGTATAAAAAGCCCCACCGGTTTCCTCCCTCTCTCTTTCTCTTTTTTCTTTTTTTTTTTCCGCCCCTTTTTTTTAACTGCTTTTTCTGATTATTTTTTCTTTTCTCCTCTCTCTTTTGTTTTTTCCTCGAGGTTTGACACTTCGAAATTTCGTTAAACCGGCCCGACCGTTTATTATTATAAATTACCGCGAAGCCAACATCGCCATCCTTCGGGGGGGCGCATGCTTATGTGGCGCGTGGGTCGATGGCGACGGCCGGCCGTCCTGGCGAGTTTACCTTCGATTAAGTATTGCGGGGAAGTGTGGACGCTACGGCAGAGGAGGCGTCATGCCTGGCTATCTGACTTCGTAATTGAAAGGGGTTTTCTGTTTTTATGTAACCATCTCCATCTTTGGGAGATTAAGTTAATTAGCGTTGAGATTCGAGGGGGAGCTCATTAGAAATTTTGGGGCTCCCTCGTGATCTGGGTCGCAAAGATTGCGTCGAGAATATGTGTGGCTTCTATCGCATGTATAATTATGCATAAATACGAATCCGAGAGTATACGACATGAAAGCTACGGGATAGGATTAAACAAAAAGTCCCCGAGACGATTTCGACAGTGAAAGCGGGGAAAGGAACCCCGCGATAGCGAGAGAGGTACTCGTCTGCTTCCGACGCATGAGAGAAGCTGCACCGTCGGATGCGGCGACCCCATCGGAGGATGGGGCCTCGCCCAGGAAAAGAGAGGGGGAGATGGGGATTGGGAAACCCCATGTGAAAAAGGGAGTCCGAGTGTTCTAGTTACATTCATTGATCCATGCATCCAAATGTGTACCCGAACAGGGAGGAGGGGGCATAATTGATGAGGACCAACACCATATGGGGGTGTGGTGCACTTTTGAGAAAAGCTTGTGGAATGGCCACAAAGTCAGAACTTGGGGTCCCCCGTTTGGCTCAAACCGGTCCTACTTTGGTTTATATCCCTCCTTTTGTGTGGGGGTGATGTGCCTTTTTATCAATTAGAGGCCTCACATCTATTCTCACAAGTCACACCCATGAGAAAAAGGAGCAAGAGGGAGAAGGGGATTGAAAGGTCCTGGCCATGGCCAAACCCCCCCCCCCCCCCCTTTCCCTGTCCTGTTCATGTTACCTGTCAATTCCTCCCCAAACTCGATTTTCATCCCACTTACTGCTGGTCCTTCCTCTCCCTGTCAAAATTATGAGAACGTCGTGTTCAGAGCATGTCATTTGCAGAGCGACATGCCGTGGGTTTGTCAGTGCTTTGGCTTCGCTACCTTTCATTTTTTTAGGATGTTATCGGTTAGAATGGCTCGTGGAGGACTCGAGTGGATGATCGCCCATTCGACTTTATGGTTAGCATGGTCGGATTCGATGCAGTTACTGCATTACCGCACGACAGTCGGATTTGCCCTGCTGCTTCACTCATTTCATATATTCTAAATTAATCAGAATTGCAATCCCAGAAGGGAATTGTTTTGGTTTGTCCAAGGTTAACTCGAGACCAACAAAGTACTCAGTAATTCAGAAGATGCCCGTGGGCATATTCATTGGCATCGCAACGAGTTATTTCAAAAGTATGGTCATTCCAGTGAGGAAGAATGCTTCATCGGAGCGAGTAGCTTCGCCTGGGATAAAAATCTTTCGCTGCATAATAATAAGGTGCTGAAGACACAGGTATATTACACTGTTCCTCGCGACAAAACAAAGGGGGAAAGAGAAAGCAGACAGAGCACAACCTTGACCAACCCTGTACATAAAAATCACATTAACTTGCCAAAACTCTCATGCCATTCAGGGCATCGCCTGAATCATAACTGCAAGGACACATGAAAACGCAGAGCCAAATGATCTATCAACAATAAAGCTACACACCGCTGTTAAATATTGAATGTAATACAGATCAATGAGGCAAACTCATAAGGTTAAAGCTGCATTGGCTGGAACATTTCATTGCAAATTCAGGTCATTGCTTTGGCCTCCTCCGTCACAATGAGCTTTGCAGTCACAGCATTGCCATCACAGAACAGTCAGTCAGCATACCAGGTTAAATCTATCATGTCAGGTTTTACATAGCTCTACAACTTACAGCTTCAGGCTAACAAGATTTACACTCAAGCTTCAACCCTCCTCCTAAATGAAGCAGCTGAACTTCTGAAAAATGCTAAGCTAAAAAAGTAGCCTAAGGCCCACAAAACATACACAGCAAAACATCGATAGGGCTTCGTTGACAAAACAATAAGCTGGCCTTTGCTGCTAATATGGACATCCTCTTTCCAACTATACATCCCCCATCTACAATTTTGTTAGTAGATGGGGCCTCACAATCGTAGTTTCTTCCTGAGGAAAAATCAGTCGATTGCTATGCTTTCTACCACCCATCAACTGTAGGATTCCTACCCTAGCGAAGAGCTTGTGTCTGCAGCTTCATCATTACTCAAGCTAGATGGCATCTGTGCAGCAGAACTGCATTCCACATGATGCAATGAGAAAACAGAAGCAACCAGATTCCATGAATGCTGAAAGTCTTGTTAATTCAGGTAAAGCAGGAATTTAAGGGGAAAGTTACAGCAAAGAAAATAGAGGAAGATTCTCAAACAGCTTAATATTCCCCCCGAAAGCAGTAGCTACCATAATTCAGTTTATACCATTTGTAGGCTTACCATAATCCCCTGATACAGCCAAAAGGTAGACCAATTGACTGAAACTAGTACAGGAAGTACTTTGAAAAACTTGGTCACTACAAATATACATGTCCTCATAATTAACAAAGAACAACTTATTCCTAAAGTCCCAATCGTAATTGTTCTCCTAGAATTAATTCAAGATTCTCTTAGAAATCAACATAGGCAGATCTAATCAACCAATTCTTGATAGCAGCTTCAGTTTTTATCAGAGTGCATTACAGGCGTTCAATCAAAAAGCAAGCCATGACACATTCATCACTTCTCCAACTACAGCACTACACTACCAAAAGAACGTGATGGAACAGCTCCCAATACAAGTGAGAAGAAAGGAAAGCTCTATCCATACTCGAAAGCGACTTCTCATCAATGAACAATGTATCAGATGACAAGATTATTCATCTTCATATGCACAATAACCTTCATCACTAAAGTTGTTCTAGATCAATCAACAGCATCCAAATCCTGGCTATTCAAGTGAATTCCCACATTACAGCAGGTTAACTAATTTCCATTAAAGAAATCTCCCACCACAAGTCTTATGTTCCTATCATTTCACTCCATCAAATTGTTTATGGTAAAAGTTAAAACAGTCATTCTTATGGCATCTATCCAACATTGCTAGAGTTATGTGTTGATGATCAGCAACAATAGTTAGCTTAAACGATGCACGGTTAAGCCAACTACTTAAGCATGCAAATGAGCAACCATATTATAGTACTCCCATGCATATGGAAAAGGACTCAGTCTCGCATGCATCATTGAAAAGTGAAGTACACTGACCCTTTCGTCTGATTCTTCCACGGAGGCATGACTGCCGATGCTTTTGTCACAAAATCTTGCTGCGGAAACTTAGTTCTGACCCGCTTTGCAGACTTGAAGATAATAAACAGCAAATAAAAAGGAGTTAATGGTTGCATAACATGGAACTCTGTTTATGAGTGTGTGCTATGACAAGCATGTGGGTGGATGTAGTTACAAAAAAGTGAAGAATGCAAACTTACTGCCATTTCCTTAGGTGGACGCATCTTCTCTCTGAGTGGTTCGATGTATCCCGCAGTTGTCCCCCCGTTCTCGATAGCGTTTCTCCTCCTGTATGAATGCATATTAAATACAAATTCAGTATCAACTGAAGACTATCTAAGATTATAAGTACCATAGAAAAGATCAGACCTTCAAGATCCTTTTAGATGGCCCTCCCTCCCCTGCATTAAAAGACTCACTATGCTGAAGCACCAGATTAGAAGGTCTAGGTCTCACGATCTCACTGTTTTGGACAAATTCTGCATAAATAGTGTCATAGTCATTCAACCGAGACTCCCTTTTTCTGCTAGTGATTTTTGCACTGGTGGTGTGAAGATGGTCAGATGCAAAATCAGATCTCATCCCTTCTGCAGCATGCTTTGATGTTAATCCACTCCTCCTTCCATTATTATAAGCATAAGCATCACCTGTAGGATACTCTTGCATATGTACTGAAGACTTCCAGCCACCAAGATCACCTATTTGACTGCTAGGAGTGTATCTTTGTTTAAATTGGTTATGCGGCCGATAGTCACTGTAATCAAGCCTATCTACAGTGCTGAAATCTTCCCCTTCTTCATAAGCTTTCTGAGGACTTAACTTTGAATTATATTCTTCGTGCTTCTGCAGGACATAATAATCAAAAGTATAAGAAACAATGTACACATCAAAAGAAACATAGCATTAACATTTTAAAAGTTTTTAATTAGGTCCATTGACTCAATTTACCCAAAAAAAAAATGTAAACAAGTATTTCAAGTTGCTTCCACAAGAATGAGCCACAGTTTTTTGCTTGTACAGAAGGATGCTTGCAAATATCTGCAGTGGAACACAGCTCTCAAATGGGAGCCAACATCATAAAAAAGGAAGGGAAATATCCAGTTTATTTTTTAGACAGAAAATGGTTTGAACTCAAATTAGATCTGTTCAGCGTGGTTTTCTAGAAGATAGGACTAACTTTATGGCCACACACCCCAAAGAGGTGCGCCTCCTGTCTAGAGTTGCAAAAGGCCATTTCTCAGGCAATAAATTGAATGTGTATGGAGGCAATTCTGGAGTATGAGCTGAGAAAACTATAAACCAGCATAGCATAGATGGTTGCACCAGTGCTTGTTTAGATGGTTGCACCAGTGCTTGTTGGGATAACAGGGTAGAGAAAGTAGCTTTGCATATAAGCAGAGTTTGGAACCAAGTATGACTTCCATTAAGTTTATCTGGACAACAGGCACATCATAGGAAATCTAAACTATCAGTGTCAAAAAGGATGAGCGATGAAGTACAAAATACAATCAGGATGGATTCCACCTTCCACAATTAATAGTGCCTTTGATCGCCTATAAAAAACGAAATGAGCACATCATAGTGAAGTCCCTCGATGTTGTCTAAGTAGCAAGGACACATCATGCTAATCTACAGATCTCATCAACATATTGTTGACATGCCAAAATGTCGGTAACATGCCAAGGCGGCTCAAATTACTAAGTGGGAAGAGAATTATGACAGGAGCAAGAAATACCAATCACCACAGAGTCTACAGGGTAGAAGTCCGTGACAATCTAATTTCGGTTTTGTAATGCCAAGTTGAGATAAAAGATGGCCATATCATGAATGTTAATCTTTTGGGACAAAAAAGGGAAAAGGGAAAAGGAAAAAAAAAAGAAAAGGGTAACGTAAACCATCTCAGCATCTGCAAATATTTAGCTGGGTCTGCCAATAATTGACTAGGGATGAAGCGTTGATGTTGAAAATAGCATGTCCCTACAGTGTATGTTATTAGTCAACAGTATACCCCAAAACAATCTTCATTTTTAAAGTGGACAATATTTTAGCTCCGTCCAACACCCCAGAAGGGAAAAACACTTGTCCAACAGACTAAAGGAAGAAAAAGAAAAAGAGGAGTTTCAAATCCAGTGGTCTGAATGTGAAGATGCATATACAGCTTCAACAATTCAATTAGCTTCAGATGCATATATATAGCATGCCTCAAAGTTATACTGGTAATCCTTGACTATTGTAGTCGAGATATCATGCTTTGGTCTATGTTACTGATTAATTGAATCCATGACTGTTAATTTTAAATAACAAGGAGCTCTTTCATCCTCAACTTCCAAAAACGAAAATATTAGAAGTCCTGGGGGCACTTGATAAACCTCATTGAATATGCATTCGCCATGTAAATTTTTCAATATTCAATGTGCCTCAAAACCTGTTTTCACTATTTTTATTGAGCTTAATTATCATCCTAAGGGCACTTACTGACAAGAACTTAAAGAGATCTTGAGGAAGTGCCCTTACAGTGTTCAGACTGGGTTGCTTCTGGATGCCATAAATTTCTGGAGATTGGGGCAGAGAAGGATCCTCCACATAGCGCGTCCTGCCAACAATTTTGAGGAGTATGTCAGATAAGTTACATTATTCTCAGCTCTGACATTGTCACATAACAGAGCAGTTTGCATTAGTCCATTTTTTTTTTACAGTTCATAAAACACCTATTGGCTGCAGAAATTATTTTTTCCTTCTTTCTAAAAGCAAGATATTGAGCTTGTTGCTTTTTCGATGTGAAAATCAGCCAACAAACTGCCATCCTTTGCATGCATTGCACATATCACACAAACCAAGCAAGTAAAATCAAATTACAGTGAGAGGAGAAAGATACGGTCAAAAACATTGTTAAAAATCACCAGGCATTTCTTGGCAACAAGATCAGTTAGGACTCCCTGAAATTCCATCACTGCATGGAAGAGAAAAGTCTTACCATAGGTTGATTCTCCAAGCGGTGACTCAAATGCACCAGGAGGAAGAGGGTCAAACTCAATTCCAAGTAGAGGACCATCCTCCCGGTAATGCCTACCTAATTGCCTTTTGACAGCAGTAATAGCAGCATTTTCTATTTCACCTTTCACCTTTAAATATCCAGATGGCCTGTATCTCATGTCATTGGCACTCTTGCGATGAAAGGAAGAGATGCCTTCATGTTTAGCCACAGGTCTACAATTGTCATATTTATCTGTTCCTTGAGAACCAAATCCATCTTGCAAAGCCGAACTACTTCCTGAAGATGTATCATCCAGCGGAGCAAGATTGCCTGCATAGTGACTCTTAGGCTCAAAGGTAAGATCTGCGGAAGGAGAATTTTGGCCATAGAGCCTCCGGCTTTCAACCTCCCTAGGATCAAAAAGTCTACGATCCCCTTGCTTGGTGCTGCCACAAGAATCTTGCCTGAGTCCACTTCCACGATCTTGAACGACTCCACTCGAACGATCTTGCCGTCCATCAGCATATACCTCCTCCCTCAACAACCTTTTGTCCTTCAATCTTCTGTGGCAAAACCAACCAGATATTTGCTTTTCTGTCAATCCAATCTGCTCTGCTAGTTGTGATTTCATTTCTTCTGTGGGATATTTCTGTTCTGGAAGGAAATAAACATATTTTTTGCTCAAAGGCAATGGAAAAGAACCGCATCTAAAATGCAGACTAGACTCGATATCAATTTACCATTATAGAAGCTCTCTAAAGCCGCAAGCTGTGCTGGTGTCTTGAAGCGTCTTCTGTTCTTCTCAGAAGACGCCTTCTCCTCAGCAGAATGTGCTTCGCTTGACTCTGTAAAACAAGAGACGGAGATGAGCAAAACAACTATTGCAAGATTGAAATTCTCACAACAAACCAATCCGATATTCTTCAAAGAAATGTCCAACCTGTAAAAAGCTCGATACAACCAACCTCTACAACGACAAATAAGTTCGATGCTACTTTCATCATAAAAACAAAGATCACAAGAGATCAGAACACCTCTTCGAACTACAATCCAGAATAGCTTCTCATCTCTTTAACCTACAAGTTATATCTGTCTATCCTTGCACTTGTTAAAATGAATAGTCTATACACTTCAAAGATACAGTGCTCTTTGTTTTGATAAAAACAATGTACAAGAAAGTTCATTCCTATCTAATAAAATCGCACAGAAAGATCAGGGTGAGAAGGATAACGATTCGAACCTAGACCCCAAAACTTCTACCCATACATAACGAAAGTCTCTCCTCCCGAACCATATCGCGCGAGCAAAATGCACACTCGGTCAATGTAACCCTCTCCCACATGCAATCAAGCAACCGAACGATGCACGAGCTCCATTGACTAATCGAGAATTTCCCTACCCCAAGGAAAAAAAAGAGCAATATAATCTAAAATAATGCCCGAAAAGCAAGCATTGTGGGGACGAATGCAACAAAGGGAAATGCCAGACGTCCTGATTTCCCAGCGATTCGAGCCGAATCAACGGAAGAGCAGGCAAAAAAAGAGGATTCAGCCGGAAACCCCCAAAAAGGAATCCCCAAAAAGAAAAAGGGAACGCATTCCCTCCTCTCCCTCGCTCTCTCCAATTTCTCGACCCACTCAAACGCTCAAGACATCCATTAAACAGCGACAAGAATGCCGACAACCAGCCACCCAGATTATACAAGAAAAAATGGCTGGCTGATCAATCGCCTCATCCTAACTCATGAACATCTTTAAAAAAGATAAAATAAATCAAATAAAAAGAAATCGGACCGGAGAAATCGAAGCGTGAATTGGATCTGAGACGGAGACAATACCTTCCATGGCGGCGTTCGACTCCGATTAGCTCGACAAGCGAATCGCCATTCCGGCCGACGAGTCCTCCCTGGAGGTCAAACGAATCACCCCTCCCCCCTCAACGCTCGCGGATCACAAACTCCGCCCTCGTTCCAGCTCTAGAGAGAGAGAGAGAGACGGAGGGACGGAGGGACGGGCAGAGATAGAAAGAGAGAGAGAGAGAGAGAGAGGGAGGGAGGAAGGGAAGGGAAGGGGAAGGGGGAAAAGGTTTCCGTGGAGAAGAGGCGAAAAGAGAGATTAAAAACCTTAAGTTAGATCCAAAAACAATTTAATCTTTTCTTTTTTTATGGGTAATCTCGTCCTGGTTATGTGAACCTGCAGTCGTTTGTTGCTGCTGCTGCTTCTGCTGCTGCTGCTGTTGCTGTTGCTTCTTCTTATCGTATTCCGAATCTCCATTTAATTCTGCATTTTTCTCCCCCTCTCTCTTTCCCCTTCCTCCTTTTCGGAGGGCTCCGATTCCGGTCTCAATCCCCACCCTACTACTATTTTGGCACGTCTCCCCCGCGTTTATCGCCTCTCTTCTCTGGAATATTTTCTCTAATTCGATTAAATTAAATCAACAGTAATTTCCAGAAGAGCGTGACGAGACCGGGCGACGGATTCCTCCCCCCACCAAATTCCCAGTCGCCAGGACGTATTTCGGTTGGTCATTATTAGTAGCGAGTCGCATAGGGATGTGTCCATCGAACCTATGCTTTTCGCTGGGAAACTACCGAGTTCGCTCGTAATAGAGACGTGAAACGACGATCTTATCTAATTTTTTCTCTTCTTCTTTTCCTCTTCCTTATTTAATTTCTGGGGTCCCCTCAACATCAGGTGATACAAATCGAAGTTCTCCTCTGGTGAGTGGTGAGCCCTTTGTTTAGCCAAATCTGGGAAAATTGAAATTCAGCCCCTTTTTTAACCCCGATTTTTCATGGAGAATATTGGAATATTTAATCCAGCTCACCGAGGAGGGCTCAACAGCTACCCCTATCTCGCCAGGAGATTCTGAATTATCCTTGTCCCATTTGGAGATATTCGCCCAGTTACAGAAAAACCCATGTTTAATCTTTTAGGAGCGGCAGGCTTTGATGGGAATCCTCTAAAATTAGCAGAGCAGGAGATCCTAGATCAATCGGAAAAGGTAGCAATTTGATCGCATGGAGGAGGCATGAACTTTAGAGAAGAATGGTATTTCGGATTCGAGAAAATTAGAGAAGCCTCTGGGAACTCCAGAAATTTCAATTGCCAATTTGCCGGCCGATCTCCAGCATTTTAGGGGGCTCGACTTCAAAACATCCTCGGCGTCTCTTTTATCTGCTCAACACAAGCATAATTCTTCCTCCAACTTTTTGGCTTTGATAAAACTTTATAGACCGAAAAAATCTCGGGTAACGTTACAGCGATCACCTGGTTAAGCAAAATATTGACCGATGTAGCTTAGCCCAGCATTCGTAAAAACCCCTTTTCGCTGACAAAATATGTCATAATCCTTAGATTTAAAGTAATGAAGAAGCTGTGAATTTCTGTGAGATGCTAAATATTATTTCTCCTTTAATTTCAAAATCTGTTACACTTGCTGCGCGGCTGCATAAGTTAGCCAAAATAAAGCTAAAGAGGCATCTGTGTTCTCTACAAAGACAACTTGTATGCCTTCTCTATCCAGACAGAGTCTGGAAACAAGTTTACCCTCATTCCGCCTTCCCAGATTTTGCATCCACATCTTCTTGCGCGACGATGCCGACGTCTTGGACTCGTCAAACTCCAGCAACTGCAATCACACAAGAGTAAAGCCTCTATATTAATTAAATTAATGATATAGAGGAAGATCATTATACACACCCAATAAAAACTCATTCCACTCCCAGCATTAGCAAATAATAAAACCTTAGCCATCGCATACACACCCAATAATAACTTACTCCACTACCAGTATTAGCAAATAATAAAAACCACAGCCATCACTATCAGCGAGGTCTTGCAAACATCACTCTTCCCACAAGATTCAGTGGATGCGAGCTCTCAAGGACCATTTCTCAGTCTCTATGAAATATAAGCCCCTCCTGACATAACTTTGCTTACACTATGAATTTAAACATTGCAATTCTAAAAGTGTCGAAACAATTTAGAGGCAGGTATCCACAGAAAAAGGGCTCAAATGGAATAACAAGCTACTTTGCATGCAAGAAGGAAACATCTACATCTGTCTCTATAGGAAATTCTAAAATATCTTCCTGTTATTCCAATTCATGGGAAAAGCAACACTCAAAACAGGTGACAATGCACAAGTACCGGGAAAATCAACTGCCATTGGAGAAGACTATAGAGTAATTATCTAACCTGTTTCACATCACCATTCCATAAGCAATGAGCAGCCAAAGATCCCTATAACCGCGGGCACAATGTACAGCAATGCTGGCTGAAAGTATAGCCAAGCAAAAACTTTTATTGACGAATAAAAGGAGTCAGAAATTGAAAAAATTGAAGGCACCATATCACTGGGCACAGACTATCATAAAGGGGAAGAATACTACAATAAAAATCCTCCAGCAATCACCTGAGCGGCTTGAAACCAATTCATGACAATAATGGTCAGTACCACGCCAGAGATGTATCCAAAAAATGCACTCTTAAAGTACTGGCTCTCTTTCCCTCTAGAAACATCAAATCGTAATGCTAATGCAACAAAGATACCTGCAAAGAAACAGAGCATGAAAATCCAGGTAAATTTTAAAGATAAAAAAACACCACTTTCTAAAAGAATTAGAGTATATCTCCAGTTGCTATAACAAGAAGTAGATAACAAGAAGTAGCATCCATTTCAGTGGAGAAAGTTCATAATCGTAAGAACTGATTCCTAATCCATTTATGCAAGTTCTATTTCAAGTCTAGACTCAAGAAATGGATGATCAACAGAGAAGAAGTTCATCAATATTATGAAATTGTTAATACTTCAGAATACAAACTACGGCTTTCCCAAATTGCTCAAGATGTTTTGAATGCTCATACACTAGTGTCTGTTAGTATAAGTAAATCAACTGCATAAATTCCCTAATTAAATGAAACAGAAACCGAAATCTTCACTCTTTTTCAAGTAACCTAACACCGTAATATCAGTTCAATGGGATAAAGGTGTAAATTACAAAATTAAACTAACCAGGAATTACAATGTCACCAAGACCAAGCATGGAAAACGGCCGTGTAGCATCAGCTGTTGGGAACAAAAGCTGCACAAAATCCAGTCAGTGATGCAACAGAATAGCAGCAAAGACCAATCATGCTATACAAATTCAACCTACAGAGAAAAGGCCTAAACAGGACAGACTCACCTTTATCGAGCATCAAAAGATTTTGCTACACTAACCATCACTGGTGTGAAGAAAACCCAAAATATATCATAGACAAAAAGCCCAGCCTGAAATGCACAGATAAGGTCAAAATATTGTAAAGAGGCAACTTGGATAGGTTACCGAACCACAGAAAAATTAGTCAAATGGCTTCATAAGTTTCAAACTTACCAGCAGGATAGCGCCTGTTTTGAAAGATCCAAGAGAAAGCATCTCAATCCCCTGCAAATACAAAGACGTGATTGCTCCATCAAAACTATCAGGGAGATGAAGTTATGCAAATAAATTCATCCTAAAGAAAATCACAGAGCATTCTCATCTCAAAAGAGAGTGTAAAATTGAGGTCATGATTGAAAACCCTATGGTTGCAATAACACAGCAAGTAGTCACCGCAAGTGATATCAGAGAAAAGACAATCGGCTTGTCACTTTCTCAAGCATATTTAGATGCGGCTCTCATATGTCACAATTGTCCTATTATCTTCATAGATATGGTATCTCAATTGCACTAACTGAGTTATATACTCAGCAACATCTCATAAATGCTTAAGTCATCAAACTAAAAACCAAACCATTAACTTGAGTAATGACCGCACATCAAAAATAAGACCTCAATCGAACAAATGGCTACAGCTGCTGATATTTCCATTGACTCCAAAACTAAAGCAAATATCAGCAACTGAGATCCCTGATGAGAGCTAATTAGTTGCTACATAGTATTTTGTTATGGTAAAAGGGGTGGTGAGGAGCGGCCAATACAGCTATACTCCTCCGTGAAGATCACCCACCCATTACGAAATGTTCGATTTGAGCCACTGTCAACCCATAGGTGTATCGAACTGCGGTCCTTAGGAACTCTCTCCACATGAGGTGGCAAATGCTTAAAAGCACAAGTTGACTAGAGATTCACTCACGACATGGCTAGAACTTGTAATCTCATGGAAAATAGTGTGCCCTTTGCAAATGGGCTATGTGGCTAGGAGGTACTTCTATAGAATATTAACAAATTTTGCACATGCATCCCATTGGTTTTAATAAACATGTGAGCCATGGTTATAACATAATGATGCGCATCATTGATGGGACGGAGCTGCTTGTAAGGAGGAAAATTGGTCAACGTAGTATCTTCTATTGCAGAAAAAAGGAAAGGGAAGAAGTATTAAAGCATGAAATTTGTACAAACGGAAGAAAAACAAGAATAGAGACAGCAATTCATCCAGTCAAACTGTTCATAACATGATCAATGGTCTTTTATCTAGACCAAGTTTTTATGGATCATAGTCAAAAAGATATAACAGAAGCATCCTAATTTTCGGAAAAGTGAAAGAAATACAGAAGGAAATAGGAGTCAGGCAGAATGGGAAAAGATTATCAGCGTCTTCTTTCTTAGAACAGCAGCTAAAAAGTGCAGGTTATATATTTCATTTGGATGATGAACAAATGACATAGAGGGAAAACAGACAGAAAAAGCAAACCTGAATGCAAAATGCAAGGCCCAGGATATTGTTAGCCAACCAGTGCTTCTTAGAAGCATACCAAGCACAGAAGAAAGTCCCAGGAATTGCAGCAACAATTTGAGACCTAGTGAACTCAATCTCCAAAGCTGTATAAGAAAGAAGCAGTATAAAGGAACAATAACACTCTGCACAATACAAGCAAAATAGCGTCAACTGGCCAAAAGAAAACCAGCAGGTTAAACAGTGTAAAAGCAAAACACCCAGTTCTACTAATACTCCAGTTAAAGATCACAACCCAGAAAAATGGCCAAATAACATGACCTTCTTGCTCAGTATACAGTTGGCTTTATAATGAAATACCTACAAGTTCTCAGCCCAAAAAAAAAAAAAAAAAAATGAAAGAGGAAAGATACAAAAGGCACCATGAACTCATGAAAATCTTGAATGTCAATACTCCAGAGTCTATAGAACTTAAACCATAAAATAATGAAGAACGAACATACAGCAAAATGGAAAACGCCATGTGATGACATCCTCATTCCAGTGGTGAGGCAAGTATCTTTTAATAGCAGGTAAGTGTCGCCCTGTAAAGAATGGATGGAAAAAATGAATGAACAGAGGTAATTGAGGGCGAGTATTGGCAAATCAAATATGGAATATACAATGAGAAATTCATATGACAAGAACAT
The DNA here is from genome assembly GCA_017140615.1 of Eucalyptus cladocalyx. Classification (NCBI taxonomy): domain Eukaryota; kingdom Viridiplantae; phylum Streptophyta; class Magnoliopsida; order Myrtales; family Myrtaceae; genus Eucalyptus; species Eucalyptus cladocalyx. Next base: position 8,359,144 of record CM029525.1, on the reverse strand, counting down.
ACGATAGTGCAATGATTCCGAGAACAAAAAAGTAGGAGGTCAATACAGCATTAACCAAATCCTTTGAAAGAAACTTGAACAGCAAGAAAAGCGACAACAACATTGCACTTCCAACAAATGGAAAGCGCATGGCATGTTCATTGGACATTGTCTCCTGCAATTTAACCATGACAGTTATCAGGAACAGCATATCTGATGGCAGAAGAAATAAAAAATATGAAAGGTAGGCTTTGGAACATACAGAAGGTGGGGTAGGCTTGACAGATCGATAGCAACCCACATAAACTGTGAGGCATGCAGTCAAGATGACATTTAAGTTTGGATTCACCTTGACAACAAGAGGTGCCAAAGTTAAGCCTGCAAGCAAGACGGAAACTGTGAAAAAAGATCTACCATAATCCGGAACCAATCAGAAAAAAAGTACAGTCAAAATCATCCCAATCACGAACTAATTGTCAATTTGAAAGTATGGAGAACAGAAAGAACCATTAGAACATTCCAGATGTTTTTAAATCTAAATGCTTCTAATTTCCTTTTCTTTTTTTGGATACTTATGTTTTCAGGTATAGGGCAAGTTACCAAATCTACCACATCTTAAGTCTGCACTCCATCAACCATACTAAGAGATGGTACAAAATTAACGATTCCAAATTTAAAAACCTGGTCATCAATTAAAATGTGCAGAAATGGAGAAAAGTTAAATGATCAAGTCCAGTGTCTTTGTCAACCATCAATAACATGGGAAGGACCACATGCAATTTCAGTATCGACATGGACAAAAATATGATTTAGACCCCATCCACAATGCAGGCAGACACAAAAGAAATCACAATAAGATGCTTCATGAAGAAGGTCGTCAACACAAGCAGATGGTATATCCACAGGATTAAGGGTTATCTTGAAGATTTTAACCAATCCCCACTCCAATATGCATCCCTAGTAATTAGGCTATTATTCATGACCACAGAGAAAAGGGACATTGCTGAAACTAGTCGAATGAAAGTGAACAAACCCAAATACGCATTTTAAAATATGTGTTCAATAGGACCCCGGTGTGCTGAAGAGGATAGCACATTTTCTTCACAAACTGAAGCAACATAAAATGTCTTCTGGCATGATATTCAAGCGCTTAGATTGACCTAATGCATTAGTGTCATGGTATCAAAAACATTACCAACTTGAACTAACACACTTGTTAACTTTATTTCCAGCTTCCATATCAAAGGAAGGAAGCAAATTCATTATTCCACAATTGTCTTCTCACTTAAAATGTCTTGCATGAAGAAATTGCCACCAGATTAAGCAAGTCGTAAGTGTTTCAACTGGTGGAGACAGCCTTAAACAA